>CM035153.1:27656038-27824466 GCA_020205615.1 Panax quinquefolius
GCATCACCAATTGTCTCTAATAGATGAAAGGCAAACCGCGGCTATCTTCCATGGTCAGTTATATCAGCAGAGGATCGCACGATCCTACAACAAAAAAGTTCGACTACGGCAATTCAAACAACATGACTTGGTTTTGAAGAAGATCATTGACAACCAATATCTAAGGGAAAATTTGCCCCTAACTTGGAAGGCCCGTTTATTTTCAAAGAAGTATTAACAGGAGGTGCTCTCAGGTTGCAAGAAATGGATGGCGATGAATTTCCGCAGCTTATCAACTCGGACACCATGAAACGGTACTATGTCTGAAGTAACCATCGAAACAAACGTTCTGGTTTTGATCATCCAATCACCAGTCATTCCGGTTTTGAACCCTCTCTCCTTTTTACAAACTCTTCTGCCCCTCAGGGAAACATACACTTCAAGCCAGCAGCCTGGTTTTATTCCATTTCAAACTTTTCACACCTGCTTCTCTTGAAAAAGAGATTAAACTTTTCACACCTGCTTCTCCTGAAGACGAGATTAAACTTTTCACCCCTGCAGTTTATCCTCAAGATAGGATTAAACTTTCTCCATACTTGTAGTTTATCCCTCATGGGATTAAACTTTCTTCTCCCATGAGATAGCTGCGCGCGGATTTACGCTTCTCTTCAGCTGCGATTCGTCCTGAGGGGCGAACTACGTCGACCTGATCTCCCTAATACCTGGGGGTACGTAGGCAACCATATTCTATATGGCCCAATCGCAATAAAGAAAAACAACAAAAATACTTCTACACCCATCTGCCTTTCGCATTTAGTGTTGAACCTCATACACCAGGTTCGAACTACGCAGACTTGATCTCCTCTTCAACAGGAGTACGTAGGCAGCCATTCATGGTGAAGTCTAACCCCTACCGGAACAAATATACTTGTCACACGGTACTGGGATCAACCTTTAAATTGCCCCACTTCATCAGTTTCAGATCAAAGGGATGGAATTATCCAACCTCTTCTCACAAATAGAAGATTCGGTGACCATCTAAGCTGCGATCGTGCCTCAAAGAGCAATACCAACCCATAAGAGATGGAATTAACTAGGCTTCTCACAAATAGAAGTATTGGCGACCATCGTAGAAAGCGGTTAATCTCGAGAGAGGAAGAAACCACCCTCTCTCCATTTTCCATACATGATACGATCCCAAGACACCAAAGATGGTAGGGATTTTCAGTAATCAATGATCCGTTCTGAGAGACCTTGCGATGTCTCAATGTCCATCTATCAAGGATAAGTTCAGAATGCATCAAGATCAAAGGCCTCGAAGAAGCAGTAAAGCATCAAGCAAGTATCAAGGCATAACTAAAAGGGAAGTGAATCAAAATATATTTCCCCGCCATACATAATCTTGTTTGATATATACATCATGTTGTACATGACAAAATGGCTAAGCTTAGTCTGCGAGGAAAATACAAAGCTATCTGTGATGTATATATGCGAACCATCGGATCTAACATAGCATCCCTCTCGAAGGCGGAGGAAGCAATCGCAAGCTCCTGCCCAAGGGTATCTACACGAGCTAGCAGATCAGAGGCTAACTGCATGGTGGCATAATGCTCATCAATGTAAGCACTCATGTCGGCCAGACTGACCGTCATTTGGGATCTCACTGAAGTGCTGTCTGCAATGGCCACATCCCTAGCAGATAAGGCAGTATCCCGCTCAACTATCAATGCATCGCTGGCTGATCTAGCCTCATCCCTCTCTAACAGAGCGGTATCTCTCTCATCAAGAGCTGTCAACATCATGGCCCTTTCGATCTCTGTCATAGGTCATCGAGATATAAGCTCTGCTCCAAATGTTGTCTTAGAATCTTGAGTAACTTGGTGGCACTTTGGGTGGGAGAATCTATCACAAATCTTTGTGAGCCCGCCAGCCAAGTCATCGGTGGGAATGGCGGCCTCTCTATGGGCTCCTCATCGTCGAGAATCGCCTCTCTGCCTTGTGGATATCGCGCGTGACCCCAATGCAAAGATATGTCTCCATCCATGCGGAATACTCTGCAGAACAACACGGATGATCGATGAAAACTTAGCCGACTCTCCGATCCCAAAGAGTATACAACCCGGATCATCCTCCTCCACGACAAAGCGGTGTGATGTGAAGCCGACCATCGCCCTCTCATACGGTTAAAATCTCGAACCGATCAAACCGACACATCACGGCCGGTGGGTGGTAAGTGATCATGCCCTCAAACTAGCCAAAGGAGATAATCCATACCGGGAGCATGAGTAATGAAGTCGTAGGGTGAGATAAGCCCCGAACACGACCAATATATCAAAGCGGATCTCCAATCTACGCAAGAAAGCGGACTAAAATACGACATTTGTACACACGCAGCAATTTGAAAGGAGTACGACATGGCTATCTCATGGGTGAAACAAAATCTATGATGTCTAAATGTGCCAATCGGTCTCAAGTGTGACATGAACCACACATACAGCATGACCAAGCTACCTGTGATCACTCATGCCGGATAAGTGCAGCAGTATGTAGCCGACCTCAAGGTCTCTGCGATAATCATCGGTACAATGGTACAACCCTCCCTGAGAGCTCTCACTGCCATAATCACGCCGATATCCAGCTCATCCATGTACCGCGGCATGTATACATATGATAATATGCATAAAAGCAGTACATCTACTCTGGCTGAATGCCAATGATCCTCCGGTGTGGTAAAATCCCCGGAATGCCGTGCATAGCTGTCCTCAGAGCCAAACCTGTCAAACAGGAAACGCTGGGATATAACGTGGCCGGATGTAATCTCGTCCTGGACCACTCTACGTCTCAATCCTGTGAGAGTCATGAACTGTCTACTCATGTCTCCCATCGCCATGTGCAAGCAAGGTCTATCCAGAGGCAACATCGTTAATCGTGCATACTCCTCTAAAGTAGGAGTCAATTCATAGGTCCCAAAGCGGAATACATTCATCCAAGCACCGCAGCTCTAGCATGCCTCTACAAATCTGAAGGAACCTAAAACATCGATAGAAGGTCATAGTATCTTCATAAATAAATCATCTACGATCACCACGTCCCGATGGTGATATACTATCATACCATGATCGAGATACCGCCTACCACCGCAAATGGTGGGGTATGATCAATACGGCTAACTGTCGAAGAAGATATCTGTATGGGTCGTGTCATATGACCATCCAAGGGTCAATGGTGAATATCTCTGGACATACATACATATGCATAACAATAACATGCATGATACAATAGATGGCAATATGATATAGGGAATGAAAAATTGTGCATATATTCCTAAGTATATCATCATCTAATACATCTCTGTATAGCTAAAATACAGGGAAATGGGGCGAAGCTACCCAACATCTAACAGAGGCCTATCAAAAGATATAACGAGAATGGGACGAAGCTACCCAGCAGCTAACAGAGTCCAATCAAAAGAAATACGTCAGAAAAAGTAAATGGTGTCGATGTCCACATCATCGATGATGTCCACCTGATGTAACTCCTCCTGAGTCACTGGATCTCTATCTACAGGGATGTCAGGCCTATACAAAGGAGGATCTGCGCCGGAAAAACCATATGGGTCATCCGAGGGACTAGCGCCAGAGCTGGAAGGATCAAAAGTATCTACCTCTGTAGGATCTCTGCCCAAATGCCGAATGAAAAGATGTGACCAGTCCAACTGCCGCGTCAATCTGTCAATCTATATCATATGAGTCGGATCTCTGACACGGGCTAGCCAATCCATCATCATCACGGATCCTAAAACCATATCCCCCATAAACTGTGTGGCGCGGGTCTGAGCTCCAATCGTACGAGGGATCCACCAATACTGAAACATCTCCTGAGAACAGGGGCCCTCTGATAATGTAAAGCTGTCAATCCCCATCAATGGGATGTCAATGATGGGGACTACTGAAACAAAGTTAATAACGCTGGCGGGAGGCAAGATCGGCATCTGAATCTCTCTGTAGTACTCGATAAGACGCTTCTCCTAAATAGAGCTCCTGCGGGTGGAAATGATGTACTCTACTCCAGTCGGGTGCCCATCCTCAAAGCCTACTCCTAAATGCTCTCCAGAGTAGGGAATCCATGTGATGACATCGGTACGTCAATAGCTGCGGTATGGCGACAATGAGTGAAACCCTCAGCAACAGGGACCTCCGCCAGTATGGAATGATGCCATCTCCATCCTCGTGGATAGGTATCTAAACCTAACACGCTCACAGGATGCAAACAAGGAAGCCTCTCATAAGCCCAAAACTACCAACACAAAGGCAAACATCTGTTGTCAGTCAACACTCTTAACCCACACATAGGAAAGGACAAGAGAAACACTCACCAGCAGAAATGGGTAGAATCCTAACCACACCTAGGTCAAGCCCTGCGATCTCATGCGCATTCCCCTGAGGAAGTAGGCAAAGGTGTAGGAACCCCAATCATACTCTCCTATACGGTCCACTTGTCGAGTGGCGCTAATCAAAAGCGAAGGACACCAGAGAGGAATTATCTGCTATGAAGCGACCCCTAATGATCATCGTGAACAATCGTAGAAGAATGCAATCCCCGACTCTCACATCATCGGTATAGGCTCACTCAACATGAATTTCATAGCATCTATGCTCAAAGGACCTGCACGAAGCAGTCCACGTCTTGAGCGCTTCGCCGAACTCCCAACAAGAATCGGCGGTAGTAGGGTGATATCCCAGTGCAAGGCACCGGCTCCCCTCCAAACTCCATACCTGTGATAAACCGCCAATCCATCGGCGTCATCATCACCTCACAGTCCAGCAAATGGAGTGACTGAGTCTGGTGGAACCACCGCTCAGACAATGCCCTGAGGTAACCCCAGGGACAGCGATGGGGTAGAATGGAGAAGAACCTCCCGAATCCCCAACCATGGACGATCGCTCTATAGTCATCATGCAGGCCTGATACATAGAGTGGATGCTAAACCAGTTCCCTCGAGGCTGTGTGAAGCCGGGAACCTACATCAAATACAGATCAACATCGGACTCCTTAACTCCTCATTAATAGGAAATAAGGAAGATTAAAGATCTAACTTCATACCTCATTTGCGTGCAGGTATACTGAAGGATGCCTACTCAAGTCACCCAGAAGATCTGGGTTCACCACTTGAATACCTGGCAATTCCCTACGGGAACACGTCATGGCAGAGCGGGAACCTCGAGCGGTACATCCTCCTCTCGCCCTCGACATTCGGCACCTCAACCCGAATAGGACGTATCACCACCTCCGCCAAACGATTTAGGTCTCTCACGAGCAGTCTTTGAGGCTCTTCAAAGCCCTCCTCCGTACACCGAAGTGGTCCTGCAGGAACCGCTTTCTTTGATCTGGATCCATAATATCTGGATAGCAAGTCTCCAAATCACCTCGGAAAGGGTGTGGTAATTTTCGTGCACTGAGTCTTTTTCAAAATGCATTCTATGATTACATGCATACATGCATTATTTTAACATACATCTGATGAGAGTTAAAAATGCACAACTACTCAATGCCTACATTTTGGGAAAATTTTTCCATAGCCCCCTTTGTAAATGGGACTATCCACGTGCACATAGGCATGACTAGGTGGCCATCTGATAGCACTTTTGCACACACGATCATATAAATCAGATGCATTCATCACATCACAATAAAAAATGTGAATCGTAGTCTAATTACCAGGATTATTTTACTATTCAACCTTTACTCATTTGTCCTCGGATAGGATAAGAAATGACAGTAAAAGGTACCAATTTGACTGCTTCAAAAGTCAAATTTTTTCACATCATTGTGTTCATCATAGTTTAATACTAACATTTACTATGTTGAATATTTTTTATCAAGTCATATCAGCATGCATATTCACTACTATGTGTCTAAATGCATTTCATGCGATAAGTCATTTTCCAACAAACAGAAATTGGAAAAAATACATGCATATGTTACCAGGACAGTGAAGAACGCTTGTACGATGGGAGAATATACAGAAAGTTGCCCGAACTCAGCAGATCTGAAGAAGAGCTCTCGAATTTCCTTCGCTGCGCAACTTGAAAATGACTTATGAAAGCGATCAGCCACCTATACATAGGCATGGCTGGCCGCAGGTTAACCTGCGACTCTTGTAGGTACACCTGTAGCACCCCTACATGGGTCCCACACCTTTGGCTCGCTCCAGTTAGAGTTGCAAAGGAGGTCTCACAAGCTGAAAAGGCCAAATCAGGAATAAAAATGCTACACGATGGAGCGGAACAGCCTGAAATCTTGGTTTCTCATCGGTCAAAGTTAAACTCCCGTCGTCTCGATGGTATTCGCCTGGATGCGGGATATATTATACCAATGAGCTCAGCTTTCATAAACCATGCTCGGCAATACCCCACAAAGGTCCGATGTCGTCATTTACAAGGTTACAACCCTAAACAATCCCCGGCGGGGGTTACAACGCGAAACAACGAATTATCAAACCTCCCCGGCAGGGGTTACAACGCCGAAGTTATCAAACATCTACGCCTCCCTGGCGGGGGTCACAACGCACATCCTTCAAACATCTATGTCTCCCCGGCGGGGGTTACAATGCAATGCAACCATTGATACGCACATCAATGAAGGTCAGGCAACCTTGACAATGCACCCAGTAGGGATTCATCTGGTGATACACACATCAACAGAGGTCAGGCAACCCTAACAGCAACAAAACTGTTGGCAGTAACTCCGACAGTATGAGGGAACATGTTATACACATCCTCAAAATAGACAGCTTTATTCCCACAGATCTCTTCCACACAAGAGGTACCTCTATGGAGTATAAACTAGTGTCTAGGATTCAAGACTTTGGTGGTAGTCCCAACATCAACATCCTTGAAGACTTGGATCGCATGTCCAAGCCATCACTGATTGTCATCCCAGCAGGATTACACGAAAATCATGCATCATGCATTTGCATCATGTTGCTGCATATAGCATCATGTTTATCTTGCTTGCATTTCAAGTGTCTATGATTCTTTATCTTATCCATGCCTTGCATTGCATGAATATGATAAAGAGGGGCATCTATAGACACTCGAAATTTTTTGCACTCTTGTTCCTAACATTGCAGGAGGATAGATTTGTCTTTTGGAGATAACCCTGAAAGACAACTTACATCCATGCCGGATACTACCGGAAGTTCAGCTCCAACCCGGAACACAAACCGGGAATATCATCTCAAATCCGGAACACACACCAGGAGTGTCATTTCTAATCTCGAGAGATAACCCGAGATATCTGAGATCAAAAGACCAAAGAACAACACCGGAGAGAGACGATCATGTCTCGGCGATAACACCGCGACATTCGGTTCGATCCGAGAGACAACATCGAGTAGTAACCCCATCCTTGGTGATAACCCCAAGGGATGCCATTGCGATTAAGCGATAACCCGTAAATGCTTGTTGCAAAAACACATGCAATCGCCTTCAATCCGGATGACGATGAGGCATACAAACAAGCGGTCAATCTTAGTTGTAACCACGAGCAACGTCGCTTTCGCTTAAAAGCCGCGATAACCCGGTGAGGAGTCAACACGTCATCTTACTCTCTCAACAAAATGATATCACAGCATACCAACAAGTGGTCCAATCTCAGCTGTAACCCTGAGCAACGTCTACTTTCAACTCAAACCAGCGATAACCCCGGCAAGGAGTCACACATTAACTTGTTCCTTTTACAAATGGCACATCGTCTCAACACTTCATACATACATACATACAACAATGTCCCACAAGAGCCGAGAATTGACAATCCCGAGTGACTATTATGTGTGGCAGTACTTTGGATAGAATTTGAAGCTTGAAGACCATGGGCATAGACCCCTCTTCCTGACTTCGTACAACCTCTAATCCATGTCATTACGTAACTCTCGACACAAGCAATCCAAAGAAGTACAGATATACTTTGTTCGGATGCTCGGATTGAAGTTCTGCAAGTTCGAGCGGACATTATAGTGCACATTGCACGCATCGCATTACGAGAACGACGAGACCCATGAGGCTCGAATCCACCACGACCATCAAATAGCAGTACAAGCGCCGAGGTACAATCATGGCCATCCGTCTATATATACAAGGCCTGGGCCAGCCATTTAAAGAGAGAGAAAGAAGGAAAAAGGCGAGGAAGCCCTGTCTATTTTGCTCTGCATACACATCTTTTTGAGTGTTTCCTCTTCTTTAAACACTAGTTAGCTCACATATAGCTACTTTTTATCCATGAGCCGAGTGTTTATCCATTTAAAGTATAAGAAGTCTACTTTAATGCACACAGTAAGCCTTCTTACATTCTATAAAGCCTCTTTCTCATATATCACACACCTTTGTTGTACGTTGATAGTCGTGTGAGTGTGTTTCGCTAGACTTAGGTCAGTGGTTTTCATTTACATCGTATATATATACTAATATATGTATATATTTCATATATATGGACTAACATTATCGAGTTATGCCTCGATTGAGCCTATACTTGATGCGGAGAGTTTATCTGCTTTTATATATATATATATATATATATATATATATATATATATAAGCGTGGTCGACTACTGGCCCGATGATTTTGGATTTTACATTCGGAGCGTTTAATTGCTTTTTATATATATACTTATATATATAAAGCGTGGTCGACTTCATGTCGATGAGCCTGATTTTACATCCGGAGCGTTTAATTGCTTTTTATATATATACATATATATAATTGTTGTCGGACATATCATGAGCCCGAATTTACATCCTATATGCGTTCTTTGCTTTTATATATATATATATATATATATATATATATATATATATATATATATATACATTTAACTCAGAGATTCGAGTTACTGTGGCCTTTTATGCCTTTATTTACATTCTCATCCCGCTGAGTTTACTTGTGGCAATTGATACGCTTTTATGACTTTATTTACATTTCGTCACTTTGGAGTTTACTTCGTGGCGGTTGATCATATTCATATATATATATATATATATATATATATATATATATATATATATATATATATATATATATATACCGCTTTTATATATTTACATTTCGATCCCCCATGGAGTTGCTTTTTGGTGGTTGATCCAGTCTGTATATATATATATATTTACAACTTTTATATATATAACTGTTTACTATTTTCCATACAATTGTGTGTGTATATATATATATATATACTTATATATATATAAGTGGTGGTCGACTACATTTGATGAGCCTGGATTTTACATCCGGAGTGTTTAATTGCTTATATATATATATATATATATATATATATATATATATATATATATATATATAATTGTTGTCAGACATATCTGATGAGCCTGGATTTTACATCTGGTGCGTTTACTCGCTTTTATATATACATATATATAATTGTTGTCGGACATATTCGATGAGCCCGGATTTACATCCAGTGCATTTACTGCTTTTATATATATATTTGTACATATATATATATATATATATATATATGTACATTTCTATTAGGCCTGGAGTCTACTTCGTGGCCTTTTTAATTTTATTTACATTACATCCCGCTGGAGTTTACTTGTGGCGATTGATCGCTTTTGACTTTATACATTTCGTCTCGCACTGAGTTTACTTACGTGGCGGTTGATCATATTTATATATATATATATATATATATATATATATATATCGCTTTTATATATTTATATTTCCGATCCCCATGGAGTTACTTCGTGGTGGTTGATCCGATCATATATATATATATATATATATATATATATATATATATATATATATATATATATCTGACTTTTATATATATAATCTGCCATCGCTTTCCATACAAATTGTAGTATCATGTGAGCCTAGGAATCATGTGATCACAGTGTTCGATCTCTTGAATCTAGATTCGGTTCCATGATGGACATTTTAGTCATGGCGACTTGTACATTATTTTACGATGTTCGAGTTTCCTTGGATGGTCATTATATTTATAAGGAGTTTAAGATCTTTGTATATTATTTTCTCGAGGATGCTTCGCATCTCAAAAATAAAAGCAAACAAGCCGAACATTTAAAAAAATGGAAGTATGAAAAGGTCTCAATTCCTATTGAGCACAGGGTTTGAAAAACCTCTTTTATAAAACTTCATTGCTATATCTTGGTTAAAACTGAATTTTTCTATAAAATTCAAACCTTGTGTATATAGGTGTGAACGAGGCCTCGCACTACTTTCAAATAAATTGCACATTGATCCACACACACACACACACACATTCATATAACAATTTCTTTGAAGAGTGACGGTCACCGTGGTAACACGGATGTCGGGGGTGCCTAACACCTTCCCTCCGCATAATCAAGCCCCCGAACCCTTAATGAATCTGAATCTTTTGCCACACGTAATTTAGCGATTTGTCAAATCACTAGGTCAATGTGCTAACCTTTTCGGTTGCGTTGGTGCAACCTGTTAAATACACCAACTGGCGACTCTTAAAGTCAATCGTCGACATTATACATGTCGGACCATTTTCATTTGTTTTTTCAAACAAATCTCACATTAACATGAGAACACCAAAGAACAAGTAACGAAAAGGGACACCAAAAATCCCGACGTAGACAAATAGTACCGTATATGTAAATAGTAATCCCGACATGAAAAAGGTAGAAATTCCATAATAAAACTCATATCAATAATTCGGCATAATGATATTGAAGAAAATAATATCATTTAAGAAGAAAATAACTTCCCTTACAATCCCTTAAAATCCCCTACAATCCGTTACAATCCCTTACCATAATAATGACAATATCCCTTACCTCAAAAGAGCAGTACTTCTGACTGGAATATCGGATATGACGCAGAAGGAGACTTGCACTGATTAGCAACTCTCAAAGTATCAAATACTCACAAAAATACGCTCGATAATATAGGGAGAGAAAACTTATATTTCTGGTGTGATTTTTAATTCTAACTCAGCACCCTATTTATAGGAAAATGCTACAACGCCAAAGCAGACTTGACCTGCTACCTGATGGATTTACCTGCTACTATTGCCACCCACTATTTTTGAAATAAATTTCAGCATATTTTTTCAACAACCAAAGGTGGGGCCCACTCATTCTAGAATTTTTCACCAAAAATTATTTATAAACATAATTTCTGAATCAGTCACCTCTTAAAATTTATAACAAATCATACGTTAATTTTTAACGGTTCAAAATTTGTGGACATATACTCAACTTATATATGTATAACATATCCAAAAATCACAACAATCCAACTGTTAAATTAAAAATTATAACTCACGCAATATATCTCAAGAACACTGATTTTTTGAATTATGAGTCTTTCAGACCAGTTTCATTAAAACAATCACTACGAAAAATTCACAATGAATTTTTGGGTGATTCCAGTTTCTACGGTTAGCTTACTTCCAGGGCTTTTCTTTTGATATATGGCTCATCTCCTAACTCATCATACACAAAGAGTTATAGATTTTACAAAATCAAGTAATAAACTAATTTTCTAAAAATTTCCAAATTTCGTTCCTCATTTCGACAAAATACTAATAAAACACCTCAGCATTAATTCCTTCATTTATAACCATATAAAAATATATATTTACTTATCATATAAATCAATAATTAATTATTCACAAATAATATTACAGAATCACAATTTTGACAACCAGACCGTTCACAGGAAAGAGGGGGCTTTCCGATAAGAATTTCTCTTTACTGGCGCGTAATTAGGTGACCAAACCTCTCCTTGACAGAACTTTCTAGACATTGTCAATAATGCTATCTAATAATATTATCCAAATAATATGAATTATTGATCCGATAATGGGAAATACTGTGTCGTGACAATTATTGAAACAACAATAATATAAAATATCAACGCAGCAATTATTGAATCAATAAAATAAAGTATTGAACAGTAATTTCTGCAACAATTATTGAGTAGTGCCTTCTTACGTAATCAAAAATATTGTGCAATACCGTGTGCTACTGTGCAACCATGCGTATTACTGTATTTTCACCACTGGGTATTCCAACAGTGTTAACGGTAACAACTACGCCGTTATTTACAAAAACTTAAACTTGTCATTTTCTTCATTCGACAGTTATTCTGTTATGGGGCCCACAAATGGCTGCGCCGTCGTACGAATATTCTCCGGTAACAAGAATATTCCACGACCAAACGAATATTCCCTGACAAAAATGAATATTTTATAGCCACTTGCTTATTTTAAAAAAAATTATATATATCACCCTTAACTTTAAACTTTTATCAATTTAACCATTTACTGAATAATAATTATAAGAAAAATTGAATACTTTTATTTCATAAAATTTGGGGTCTTACAATCTCCCCTACTTATGAAATTTCGTTCCCGAAATTTACGTATCTGGTATTTCAAAGAGTTGAGAATAGCTTGCTTTCATTTCAGATTCCATCTTCCATGTCATCATGATTTCTCCATTGCTCATCTCGTGTATTTCAGATATCATTCTAGAATACAGCTTCAAAACAAGGGTTAATTGAATAAATTAAAATATCACATAATATCCTTATATTATGACCGACTAACAAATAAGCTTAGGTAGGACACACTAGCGAAGGATTTACTCGTCTCTCCCTCCTAGTTCTATTCCCCGATCTCGCCAGAGACCATATATCCTAAGCTCGATACTAAATGTGACACCCCCAAAATAGGTCCAATCCATCCAACCTATTCTGAGTTACCAAATACATGGTACAGAAAACAACTACAACTTTATTACTACAATTGTCGTGCAAAATACAACAACACATATACTGTGAGTTTAAATGCCAACTGTGACTCTGGACACCAACTTGTGTCAGCACCTCACATTGATACATTACATAAAGGAACAATCAATAACTGTTTTAGAAATTAAAATCTTTGGGAAGTGCTCAAGGAAACCTTCGTACATGGAAGGCCATGCATCTAAGTTATAATAGATATCATATGACTGGAGAATTATCCTTGGTTGACCCAATAGACCCCAAAGAAAAATGAGAAGATTGCTATCATGTTCTTTCCAATGGTGAGTCTTCTCTTTACATATAACTATCTCCATTGTCTCTAATTGAGAATTATATCTCAACCAAACTCCAAGATTATATAGGTAGTGCTCGTAGATATACTCAGCAAGTGAATGTGCACAACCATGTCTTATGATAACTCGTAGGTCATTAGACATCTTGTATGATAGTGGCAAAATACCCTTCCAAAGTTGGGTTCACCTCACCCTATTCGGTTTACCAAAATTAAATATCAAATGACGTATACAATACGACACACTTATCTAAAGTCCTCAATAAAATTATTTCCATACTATTTAGGGAGAACCTCAATAGCTATAGACCATCGTTCTATTCCCCTGTTACCCCCGCTCGACCCAGCTACACTCTTGTTACCTGAAAGGAATTGTGAAGCAAAAGGGTGAGCACAACTAGCCCAGTAAAGAATATCATGACTAAGATAAATAATTTATCAATAGCCTTCATCAGTAATAAATCAAAGATTTAGAACATATGGTAGATGATAAAACTTTTCAACCATAGTTGCAGCGGAACGAGCAATCCATTAGAAAAGTCAAATAGACCATAAAGTCTATTATCTTCTCCATGTTAAAAGTCCACCAACAATGTTTTATTCTTGTAACATCAATCAACAGTTCCTGTCCACAATCATGTGAATAACTCATAACCATAATTGTGGTTCTAAATTCCTCTTCTCATCCAGAACGAAGATAATTTACATCACATGTCTTTACCTGAAATATCAAAGATCATGGTTATACCAAATCACAGTTCCTATTCATAATCATACTAATAAGTTCATCTTTTCACTACGGGCCAAAGATATTCATCAACAATTCATATTTCCACTACAGGCCAAGGATATTCAACAACAGGACATCTTTGCACTACGGGCCAAAGATATTCATCAACGGCTCATCTTTGCACTACGGGCCAAAAATATTCATCAATAATTTATCTTTGCACTACAGGCCAAAGATATTCAACAACAGGACATCTTTGCACTACGGGCTAAAGATATTCATCAACGGTTCATCTTTGCACTACGGGCCAAAAATATTCATCAATAATTTATCTTTACACTACAGGCCAAAGATATTAATATCTCAAAGAAATATATAATCAATTCAGAACTTATATAGACAATAATTATAACCATGTTGATCCATTCACCTTTGCACTTAAGCTAAAGATATTCCATTATAAATTCAATGGTCATGATCATACCAGTCAACAATTCATCTTTGCACTACTGGCCAAAGAGAATCCATAGTCACGATCATACCAATAATCTACCCATCTTTACACTCAAGTCAAAGAGAAATATCATTATTAGGGTTATAAAAATGTTATATATGATAATAAAAATAATATGATCAACAACTGCATTTAATTTCAAGAGTAAGATTCATAAATCAACGATAATTTGGTCAGAAAAAGAAACCAATTTTGTCATGAATAGTACCCGTGAATGGTAACTCGTGAATAGTAACTCGTGAATAGTAACTCATGAATAGTAACCCGTATTTGTAGATAGTACCGTATACGTAAATAATATCATATACGTAATTAGTGTCATATACATGAATATAGTGCCGTATACGTGAATAGTGTCGTATACGTAAATAGTAACCCCGGTATGAAAAAGGTAGAAATTCCACAATAAAACTCATATCAATAATTCGGCATAATGATATTGAAGAAAAATAATATCATTTAAGAAGAAAATAACATCCCTTACAATCCCTTAAATTCCCTTAAAATCTCTTACAATCCCTTACCATAATAATGATAATATCCCTTACTCAAAAAGAAAAGAGACTTCGATTTGGAATATATGGATATAATGTTGAAGGAAACTTGCAGAGCGATTAACAACTCTCAAAGTATCAAAATACTCACAAAAATACGCTCGATAATATAGGGAGAGAAAACTTATGTTTCTGGTGTGATTTTCAATTCTAACTCAGCACCCTATTTATAGGAAAATGCTAGAACGCCAAAGCAGACTTGACCTGCTACCTGATAGCTTTACCTGCTACTATTCCCACCCACTATTTTTGAAATAAATTTTAGCACATTTCTTCACCAACCAAAGGTGGGGCCCACTCATTCTAGAATTTTCAACCAAAAATTATTTATAAACATAATTTCTGAATCAGTCACCTCTTAAAATTCATAACAAATCATACGTTAATTTTAACGGTTCAAAAATTGTGGAAATATACTCAACTTATATATGTATAACATATCCAAAAATCAAAACAATCCCAACGGTCGAATTAAAAATTATAACTCACGCAATATATCTCAAGAACACTGATTTTTCGAATAATGAGTCCTTCGGACCAGTTTCATTCAAACAGTCACTACGAGAAATCCACAATGAATTTTTGGGTGATTCCAGTTTCTACGGTTAGCTTACTTCCAGGGATTTTCTTTTGATATATGGCTCATCTCCTAACTCATTATACACAAAGAGTTATAGATTTTACAAAATCAAATAATAAACTAATTTTTTAAAAATTTCCAAATTTCGTTTCCTCATATCGACAAAATACTAATAAAATACTATTTAAAACAATCAAAGATTAATTCCTTCATTTATAACCATATAAAATATATATTTACTTATCATATAAATCAATAATTAATTATTCACAAATAATATTACAGAATCACAATTTTGACAACCAGACCGTTCACAGGAAAGAGGGGGCTTTCCGATAAGAATTTCTCTTTCTTTGGCGCGTAATTAGGTGACCAAACCTCTCCTCGATGAGAACTTTCTAGACATCATCAATAATGCTATCTAATAATATTATCCAAATAATATGAATTATTGATCCGATAATGGGAAATACTGTGTCGTGACAATTATTGAAACAACAATAATATAAAATATCAACGCAACAATTATTGAATCAATAAAATAAAGTATTGAACAGTAATTTCTGTAATAATTATTGAGTAGTGTCTTCTTACGTAAGAATCAATAATCAAAAATACTGAGCAATACCGTGTGCTACTGTGCAACCATGCGTATTACTATATTTTCACCATTGGGTATTCCAAACGATTGTTAGCAGAATAACTAACGTAGCAATTATTTACAAAAACTCAAACTTGTCGTTTTTCTTCATCCCATAAGCTTATTATTACGTTATGGGGCCCATAAATAGTCTGCGTCGTCCGCATTTAATATTCTCACAACAAGAATATTCCACAACCAAACGAATATTCCCCGACAAAAATGAATATTTTATAACCACTTGCTTATTTTTAAAAAAATTATATATATCACCCTTAACTTTAAATTTTTATCAATTTAACCATTTACTCAATAATAATTATAAGAAAAATTGAATACTTTTATTTCATAAAAT
This sequence comes from Panax quinquefolius, assembly GCA_020205615.1. Classification (NCBI taxonomy): domain Eukaryota; kingdom Viridiplantae; phylum Streptophyta; class Magnoliopsida; order Apiales; family Araliaceae; genus Panax; species Panax quinquefolius. Next base: position 27,672,508 of record CM035153.1, read on the forward strand.
TCGGGATCTTACAGTTATTATTCGGTTATTAACCGAATAATTAATTCGGTTATTCGGTTATCATGTATTTCGGTTAGTTGTTCGAATATTCAAAACAGTGCAATTCCGATTTTCGATTATAACCAAAATATTTATTCGATTCGAATAATAACCGAATGCTCACTCCTAGATGGAATACCTACCCTAACCAAAATGTATTGAAATACATTACAAACTTTTTGCTTTTAAGCAAAAAATAATAATCAAGAAACAACTCTAGACATGTCGCATCACGCATCCAATTATGAGTATATCTGCAATCATCACGCATCCAATTATGAGTATATCTGCAATCACACATCACTGTAGACTAATTTAACCTTTTACATGGGGAGAATCCAAACTCCCAAAAAGAAAAAAGATGACTCTCACTAGTGGAGAAAAAAAAAAGCGAAATATATCTAATCCCAAACTAGGGGGGAAAAATCCCACGAAAAAAAAACCCTCCACAAAAGGATAAAACAACAATGAAAAAAGAGATTGGATAACAAGATCAAGGTCAGGGTCTTTTCAAAAAAGAGATGGCCAGGGAAAAGAGAGGAAAATGTCATTATCAACATAAAAAATATAATACCAGGAAACAAAAAGACAATTGATATTAAATGTCACTTCAAATGTTAAAAGTATCGTTAAAACAATTACAAAAATGTGATAAATATATTTTTTCCGATAACATCAATTTTACTTGGAAAATATCAACCACCAAAAAAAATAGAAAAAAATCATTTGGCCCAAGAGTAACATTGTACTTTCTTGATTCTTATAATTAGTACTCTTTGAATAGTATATAATATACATCATTTTATTGACTGAAATTAAATACATTTATATCAATTTGAGAATATAAATAACTCATTGACTGTAAAAAAGTCAATAATGATCATCACACAAAATTAAAAGGAGGAACAGGTTTATCTATTTCAGATTGAAGAATATCAGTGCTTCATTGGTATTACGATTAAACACATGTTTTTGTTTCTTTCATATTTTCTGTAACTCCACATAATAACAACATTGGGTTTAACATGCTTAGAAAGCTTGAAACTTGACCATATCCTATAAATTTCTATATACAAGCAGTGTCTGCCACAACAACATTTGCTCCACACTAATGTGGTAGATAATACATTCGATAGCTGTAGTGTTAATCAAACATCCCTTACCTTGAGATCAACATCTGTGAGGGCCAGGAGTGGTGCCTTCGGGCTTGATGGACCAGCGCTGAGCTTGCGAACCAGGATAGTAAAGATGGGCAAAAACAATACATAGAGTATAGCCAAGATGATTGGTGCAGCAACAAACCAACCCAACAACTGCAGAGATAGTCAATAAATGACTGTTAATCTAAGCATTTGAGTACAATAAAAACAAGGAAAAACATTGATAACCGCAACAAAGAAAAAATGAAGAAAAACAAAATTAGAACTGAAGACGGCGTTTTGAAATAACCAAAGTAAGCCAGGCTTTCTAAACTTCCAACAATTCACTTAACAAAGTAGAGTTTGACGGGCTCTGTAAAAATCAAAGATACAAGTCATCTACAGAAAAGGAAAAAAGAAAAGGCATTACTAGTTCAGTGATGTTGACTGGTAGTAAATTATTATGTATCAACTGGTTTAAATTTGCTAACTCATAGACTAGTAGCAATAACAGACTTGAATAGCTTTTTCGGACAGATTTTGATAAAACTCTCCTCTTATGAATTGGTTCAACTCAGCAAAAATAACAAGCCTGACAAGAATCCCCTTCATCTTTGAATCCTTGTGAACCGGATAATCAACCGAGCTGGGACATGAGACTGAAACTAGAAATTCCTAACTCAGAATGGTTTACCATTAAACCCCTCTAATGAAGTGATCTCTGACCTAAAATTTCTTAAAGGTCCCTTCAAGTGCATCTTTAATTATTATTGCAATTTTCACCTACTACTTAAGAGCATTACTTTAAAAAAAGCTTCAATGCCTCTTTTTTTCATATAATTAGTGAAGCTTGAGTTTCTCTCATCTGCAATCTTCTATGGTCTGAGTCATGTCAAACATTCTTCTACAAATTTCTTTTGGCCGTTGAAATGCTTTGCATATGAGTAGTCACTATGAACATTATAACTAAGAGGATTATCTTCTATTCTCCTTCTCTATTCTGTGTTACTTCTCATATTCCTTTAACCTCATACCTTCATATACATTAATCTTCTTCTTTTATCAGAATATTATAACATTCCGTTACCGATTGAGATATCTCATCTGCATTTGCCGTGTGTGTGTGTAAACTGATCTTGTACATATATGATGCTGAAATATGGATCAAATCTGACATTCTGAACTGCTACAAGACCTAGTTAGAATATAATATATAACAAACTTGTTAACAACCTAATGAAATTTATTATCTTCTACCACTAAATTGAAAGGAACTTGTGACTTTGGTGTCAACTCAACAGGTCTAACGGCATACCTTCGTATACCTTAAACCTGGCACGTAAGCTTACCTCCTAGCAATTGAAATGTTTACAGTTTTGGGTCTATATAGTTGATCACGTGGAGAAAGAAATGTAATACTCCTATCGACCTAGAATAAAAATGTGCAGAGAGAGAAAGATCTTCTTTCTGTTTTGCTTTTTTTGTTGGTACAAGAGAGAGAGAGAGAGCTTAAGTATAAAATAATCGAACTGGTTACCTACCGCATGGAAGATGCTTTGGAAGACCTCTTTTGAAGCTTGTCCTTTCAACACCTTCTTCAAAGCATCAGAGGTCAAAGGAAAATGAGGTCCACCAGTAACAACTTCCCCAGCACGTAAGAATGGTATAACCAAACTAAACACAAACAGAGATCAGAATACTAAGATGCATGCATTCCACAATCAGTTCCAAAATAATAATAATAATAATAACAATAAAAGCACAAGTTGCTTATACATGCATCTATCCCCACACTCCACACTGTACACAATATGAGGGTGCCATGCATAACACAGAAGGTCCATGCCTACATAAGTACTTTGACTCTAAAAACATGGCGTGTTGCAAGTGAGATAAAATTAAGTTTTTGTAAACCACCTTCCAATTATTGTCCTAGGAAATAAAGTCGCTAGTATCTCAAAGAAACATCAACAAAGAAAGAATTTTGGTTTACAATAACAAGGGGAAACATCCATTGCACATGTGTAATTATGTAAAGCTTCTTGTTCTTAGACATCTTAATAACCTTTTACGTAATTCATGTTGCATTAAACCAATCATTGGATTGATTAATTGTTCCTATTACTGCTTACTAAATTTTATCTTAGTCAGCCATTTGGAGATAATAGATTTCAACTACTATTATATGTTCAAATTTCTCGGTGATATTCAGTTACAATATTGAGCACTTCATAGATGGAATCTTTCGATCTACAATGAAGTTAAAATTTGGCAAACAGAACAATTATTTAATCAATAGTAACTCCAACAGTTTGTTTGGCAAAATATTCATCCCACAAAAAGTTAAAAGCGGTACAAGAATAAGTAGTTATTATCAGGTGTAAGTGGATCCATCATCTCTCCCATACAATAGTACTCGGTTCCACAAAAATAGTCCCATTTACCGAACTAGCAAAATAAATTAAGGGTATAGTTTTGTCCCATGTTACACATAATATTAATAATGAACTAAATATTTACCTCAACTCAATTGGGGTAGCAATAAAATTAGCCAGCATTACAGTTGGAGCATGGCAACGAGATCCGAGCACCGCAATGGCCAGCCCGCACAGAAATACAGTGACCCCTATTTATGATAAGAGTAGGTCAACATTTAGGAATCTTCAAACATCTAAAAATCATTCATACTTTCATTTTCATCCATATGCTGTTGTTAATCTACTAATTTTCTGGAAAATCTGAAAACCTTATCGCATAACTGCATATCAAATGCCTCACATTTCTCAAGAGTAAATTTAGCATTCAAGCATGGAGGACAAAAAAGATAAACCCAACAAATTTGGAGGTGAATTGCATTGAAAACTGCTTGTCTGAAGAAGTTAAAGTATGTGTTTATAATTTCTTATTATTAATTTGTTTTGTGAGCCCATGAATAGCATACTCAAGAAAGAACATTCCACATAAACATTCCCTGTTGAGTCTGTCCGTTGATTACATATCAACTAGAATCCGAGATGAGGGAAAAACGTGACGCGCATGTTCTTTCTTATAATTGAATATTATCATTTGTTTTATTAGTATAATCGAATCTCAGTCTCTCTCTCTATTCATCATTCAACAAAAGTGTCTCTAGTATACTGGCAAGATTTCAAAAAGGATTATGGTCAGACCATTCTGTTCAGAAGACAAAGTCCGAAGTGAGAAAAAATGGGACTTATTTCTTTTGGTGCATAGAGAAAAACAGGGACTTGAATGAGTAGGATAAACAACTTAACAGCTTACCAGGTCGCATTTAGACAACTTAAACTTGATTTTAGAGGAGTATAGAGGGAATATTGAATCTTGAGTGTGCTGAACTCAGCTGATGATGTTCCAAACTTAGAATGTTAAATAAATTAACGGATAATATTAAGCTTGACTTATAATGTATATCTACAATGTGAGAGCACTAGAATTTTTTTATTACAAACAATAAGAAGTTTTTTATTGATAAGAAGACAACAAGAGAGAAGGAAGACTATTGTTTCACAATACAAATAAAGAACTTTTACATAAGTAGCAAATTATTATTTGCTCTCTCACACATAAATCATCACTGTGGAAACAATGTCTGAGAATACAATACAAACAAAAAATAGTCAGTCCTCATAGTAATTCACTCCTATTATAAGAATTTCCGATTTGGTTCTCATTTATGGTTTGCATTTCCATCAGTCATGATTAGAATAAAACAAGATGCCTAAACTAGATTATAAACACATAACTAACAATATACTAGAAAGTCCTATTCCTTTGAGAAAAGTATCAATCAACATAAAGATAAAGAACAATCACAGGAAATACAATAACCTGTCATTATCTAAAATTAATCAGGACAGAATACAGCTAAAAAAGGAAGTAACAGATGAAAATTTGAACATATTCCTCCATCAAGAATAAGAGTCTTACTCTTTTCTTTTTCTTTTTTCCTTAAGCCAATGCTGGTGATTCCGGAAGTTAATCAGAAGAGGCTGTTCAAAGGGATTGACCTAAGAAAGAGTTGCGAACTTCACTTCAAGCTTAAGGTTTGCTTTGGACAAACATAGAATTAATTTTCTAAATAATTTCTGTTCAATATTAAACTTCAAAGAGTAAAATATATTATTAGAAATATTTATTAAGAAAAATTATGTCCAAGTGTCAAATGATAACCTTACTGTTCAGGGGGTGGAGGTGGGGATGGGGGTGAGGGAAGTCAACTTAAAAAGTAGTACTCTTATTTCCAAATGGAAGGTAGTATTATATATCAATTAAATTAACACCCACTATCATATATAACTGAAGGATCACAGCAGGAAAAAAGAGGTTGTCAGTCTAGAACCTGGGGCAAACAACTAGTTAATTGAAGACCTTATGATGTTTGTTATTAGCTGGTTTATACATATATCTAGGCTCTGGCCTTAGGCCTGAGCATTACTGAATACTGATGCTGGGAAAACAGGTGGATTGAAGTCAGAACTTGAATACATGTAGTTACAAAAAGCAATTAGGAACTTCATTACAGATTGGTTTAACCTGTGTGACTGCCAAAGAAGTAAATTGACTCAATGGGCAATTGCAGCCGTACACTAGGTTAGCACAAAGATCTAGATACAAGTCAATACCATTATAAGTGGTAATGGGTTATGTGGTTTTTACTGTTCTCCGCTTTGATAGGGTACTTAGCAGTGCAAGTGTTTATCACCAAAATAGGAAAAATAAATCAAAACGAAATAGCAACATGTAGTTTATAAAACATGAGTGTTCCTCCCCGTAACAATGCCCTTTATCTACCTTGCATGATGAAGGAACACTTCAAGGAAGTTTCCCTTTTGTAATGATTACCAAGACAATGTACTATCGTTAGTTGGTAAACTCAAATAAATTGTTTCTTTCAATTTTTTTGTTAAATCAGCTGCAACTTGCAATTTAAGCCTGTCATTGATGAACCATGAATTCATGCAAAAACAATAATCTTTATTCACCATTCTCGTCTATGATGCGTTAACAGTTAGAAGTTTCTGTAAGTTTAAAATACAATAGTAAAACTGAACTAAGAGCACATAATGGTCCTAGTACATGACATCATCCCAATAGCCTTTTTCTTTCCCATGGTTCGCACAGAACAAAGAAGGACAAATATTCAATCCATCATATCAAATTAGGAGTTGAAGAAGATGGTAAGACGCCTAACATTAATGTTGTTATCCTAGAGTGAGAAATGAAAATTAATAATTAATTTAACCAAACTCAATGTTGTTATCCTGTAGTGTAATTTAACGAATAAATAACCGAACTCTTCCATAAACTACTATATATATGGTAGTACTTTATCAAGTAACGAAGCAATATTGCAGGAACCCCTGAAAATAACAAACGTACCAACAATGGGAAATATTCCAAAAGTAATGCCAAGAGCAGCTGAGAATGCCAATTGCTTCGGCTCAGCACCCCTGAATCAAACAGGAGAATTTCTCACATCAACCACAAAAGTATAAGCAATTCTTTTTAACAATTCATTATCCAATTCGATCTAACAGAAGTAAAAGAAAGTTCTTTTCTTAGCTTATTTTTTAGTGTAGTAATGAAGCTCTAGATTATAGCTGAAAAAAAAGGTAAAAAGAAATGTTGAATTCTTTGTATATGATTGTTTATTCTTTCTTTTTCGGTTACATTCTAAGACCCTCATCAGTCATCACAGTAGTTATATTTTTGTATCCGGGTTACCATGGAACACCCAGCATTCCACTAGCTTTCAAATACCCGGTCTCCTTTTTACGTATGGTCAATAAGATTACTGGTAACCATGCTTGGCATACTATAAAATCAGATACTCCTAATCTTTCCTATTACCCAAAAAATTAAAAAAGAGCTTACCAATCTTATCATACCCAAAAAGAACAAGACAGCATTTTCTCTTTTCCACACACTATATGTAGAATCAGATAATCCTAAGCTTTCTTACGAAAAAATTTAGCAAGCCACTAAATAGACAAACAAAAAAGATAAATAGACACATTATTAATTACTAAAAGATACAATCTAACTATTACCCAAAAAAACATAGTACACATATATACACATAAACAAATAAAAATTAAAAAGTACCTTTGGAGGATTTGGAGCAGAGGATCGTGAATTTTTTCACGCAACCAGGAACCAATTCCTGATCCAACATTTTTCAGCGAATTGCACATTTCTCTCTCCCAATCACTCAATTTCCCCCCTTTTTGGGTGCAATTTGGATGCTTAACTTGTGAAATGCTATAATTTATACGCGAAATTGAAGCTTTACTCAACAATGGGTACAAGCAAAAGGAAAAGAAAACCCTTTTTAATTTCACAAGAAATGTGCTGAAATTTAATATTATTACTACTGCTGCATTATTTACTACCCTTCTTCTCTTTCTCTCTCTAGAATCTGCTAACAAAATTTAAAGCTTCATTCAGATGATCTGAGCAAAATTCAATTCGTCTCTTATCGGAATCTTTATGGTATTTTTTATGTACAATCTGCAGATCTACTAATCTATGGTTTACTTTATGGACACGTACACAGTGAAAAGAGGGAAGGAAGGAATTGACAGAGATGAAGAATAGGGAAATAAAAATGATTTTCTCTCTCTATATATTAGCTGTGTCCGTGTTTATCAGATTTAAACTTTAGATGATTTAGATAATTTAGAAATTCTAAATCAGTTATATATATATATATATATATATATATATATATATATATAAAGGGCGCAATTTTTTAACCTTCAACTCAGTGATTTTTTGTTACACTTTAGGTTAAAATTTAATGAAGTCAAATTAATTTATAAGTATGTGTAAAGTTTTATCATAAAAATTGCATGTTTACTCCAAGAAATTATTTTCATAAGTTATAATTTAATGTCATATTTTTTTACCACTATAAATCTCTCTCAACTTCTATATAATCTATAGAGAAACTCTTATTTTATCTCTATCAATCTCTCATATAATTAAATTTGATTCCTGTTGGACCATAATTATTTGGACTTATTGGCCACATTTATTTGGGGCTTTGGAGTGTTGGGCCAATATTTAAATAAGGTTATATTTAGGCTTAGGTTGGAGACCTTTATGATGGACAGGTGTTGAACTATGGATTCAACACCTTAAGTAATGAAGATTTGTCATAATCTTAGTTAGTGGGGAACAATGATGTGATCAGTTGGTGAATTGCATGCAATTAGCTGAGGTAACTGGTAGTGGGTTGCATGCAAGGCAATGAGATTGATATAAGAGTACAGAGCACTTCACAATGAAGGTAACATGCAAATTTCATACCAGACACTAAAACACACAACCTCCATTGTTAACATGTGTTCTACCAGATTAATTCTCACACCGAGTTATCCCCGTGACTACCGTAAGCCGTCCAAGCTTTAGGTGTTGACTCATTTTACATCTTGAGGATTGGACGCGTTTTTTGATGATTGAGGCGCGTAGAAAGATCCTGACATTAACATTTGCGCTAGAAGAATGGCTTGCTTAGTGTTACTAGTTTTCAATCACGTATATTAACTATTCTACATCGGAAGTTATGGTTAAAAGTAAGACAGTTACCGGTGAAGGACAGCCGACGACTGCAAGTTCTTCTTTACAAAGAATCTCTGTTAAGGATAGGTTGAGTCCTTCAAAGAGCATCCATGACAGACTTGGTTCACAAGATATTCTGGAAGGATCTCATGTAAAAGGTCAGGTTGATGTCAGAAAAAAGTTATTTTCTACTGCTAGTAAAAGGCCTGATAAGGATCGAAAAAGGGTAGAAGGCACACCGCCTAGAACCCAATACCGAGACGGTCAGGTAGACAGGACATCTACTCTGGCTAAAATGGCACAGGAGACTGACATAGCTTTGAAAGTGCTTCTGCAACAAAGGGAAGAGATTTCTAAACAGATGGTTCTTATGGCCAAAATGGAAGATGAGGCGTCCAGTTATACTCGGCTCGAAGAACGTGGCAGGCCTCCGGATAGACGAACAAGGTGAGATGAAGATTCCAAACGTTCTGAAGGAAGGCTTCAGAGTCATTCTCGAGACCGAAGAGGAGCAAGGGGTCGTACTCCCGAAGATCCAAAGAGGGCACCCCGCTCTGAGGATTCTCGGGGTGATGACCAAAGCAGACGAAGAAGTAGATCAAAAGAACGTTTGCCTGAGGGTTCAAAGAAGGTACCTCGCCTTAAGTATTCTCGGGGTAACGATAGGGATAGATGCTGAAGCAAATCCAGAAGTAGTACTCTTGAGAGTCCGAATAGGGCACACCGCTCTATCGATACTCGCTACAGCAAGAGCCATAGACGAAGCCCCTCTACGGCAGCCAGTTCAGATAGAAAAGGTCGATCTGATCAAAAGAAGATAAGCTCCCCGAAGAAGGAAGTTTCTTCGCAGTCTGAAGGAGTTGAACTCTTGGCCAAGGAGATGAAGGAGCTTCAGAGGCAGTTGGCAGAAGTTCAGCAGGTAAAGTACATTGTGGAAGAAGAAGCCATGAGCAGCCTGAAGCATGGTCCTTCAAAAAAAGAAAAGGAAAAAGACAAGGATAAATTCGATGGTAATCAGAAAAAGAGTGGTGGCAATGATCGATTTGACGGGAATCAGAAGAAGTACAACAATAATTGCGAGTCAAGAGGAGATCGACCACCTTTCCCGAGTCCAAAGGTGAATAAGGTATTCACGCAACTTAATACTGATCGAGCTACCATTCAAGAGCAGATAAAGGACCAGCCTTACTTTGAGCAGCCTCGAGATAATTTTAAACCAGGGTATGGAAATCCTCATAAGTACTGTGATTACCATCAAGCGGTTGGGCATGATACGAATTCTTGTTGGAATTTGAGAGAATTCATTGAAAAGAAAGTCCAAAGTGGTGCTTTGGTTCAATATGGTGGGGAAGGAGCCCCGAGGGAGCGGTAGAGAACAGAGAGCCTCTGCACAGTCGCCCAACCTCAGATGACAAAGAAGTTCAGAATCAACAGTGAGACATGTGGTGGATGTAATCATAGGAGGAAATATTGGAAAAGTTGTTGGGAAGAAGCAACGAGGATATCTGGATTCAGTGATGACAGTGGCGGGTAAACCCCCGAAGACTAAAAGGGCATATTCAGGCTCAGTGATCTCCTTCACAGATTATGATTTCCCCTCAGAACCGATCAAACCACATGAAGGAGCTTTGGTAATTACTACAATAGTCGGTTCAATGGACATGAAGAGGATGATGATAGATAATGGGTCTGCAGTGGATATTCTGTATGCGCATGCTTACCAGAAGATGCACATGGATGGAAGAAAGATGGAGATTGGGCAGGAGGCTCCTCTATATGCACTACAAGAAAAATGCTTATCTGCAACCAATGATATCAGCGACCGCCCTATCCGGTCGCTGATAATAGTAATAGCGACCATTATCTGCGACCGCGATGGATTCTAGTCGCTAGTTAATATCAGTGACTGTATGCGGTCGCTAATCAGTCACTGGCATGAATTTCCCTCCCAAAAATTGGTGCAAAACTTTGGCATGGCGACCAATCTTTATCAGCGACCGTATGCGGTCGCTGATATGTCCACATCATTAAAAATTAGCGACCGCATGCGGTCGCTAGTTCTCATAAACTTAATCAGATTCAGGTTCGCTCGATCAGTACACAGAAGAAAAAAAGAGAGGGAGATATAGACGAGGGAGAAGAGGGAGTAGGGAGAGACTGCCGACTTCATCACCGACCGACACCTTCACCATCGCCAAACCACCCCCGATAACCCCCAATTAATCCCTAAATTAAACTGTCTTTCTGTTATTGCTGATTGAATGGCCTGTAGGGATTTCGGCACAAAAACGCAGCGAAAATAAAATAATCAAAGCAATTTCTGAAACCCAACACAGGATCCATGCAAAAAATCAATTAATTCAGAGGTTTAGATATTATAACGAAAATGAAAGTGTTTAAAGCGGCGAAATCCTTAACGCAATTCCTCACGTAAACTACGTCTCTATGGTATCCACACGAATGCCGCATCTAACCGTCGAACGATTCGCAATAAAAGGGACTTCTTGATCGGCCACCAAAGGAACCTTTATGAAAGCAGACGTTTTCTCTCTATTTCTCTCTAAAAATGGCTAGGATTTTCAAGTTATGATCTAACCTAAGTAGTCGCTATATATCCTATATATAGTAGTTAAATGGAATTAATCAAAACCTAATTTCATAAAATCCAATTTATATATATATATAACTTAATTAAGTCTTACTTAATTAATATACATATATCTGAACTTTCCTTTTAATTTAAATTAAGTGATTTAAATACTATTAATCATATTAATATATTTAAATCCTTAAAATTTAAATTTATTCCCTTTAAATTACGTTTCTATGTGTGTGACGATTCTATAGGTTATTATCACGTTGGCAATAATTTTAAAATCATATTATAAAATTATAAACAAAGTGAGCTGCATCTAGTAATGCATCACTTCGCTACCCAAGTAATAATAAGATCGATGATTCGATGTAACCTTTTAGTGACCAATGTTTTAATGTAATTTAATCCTTTTAACCTTAATATCCTAGATTAAACTCAAAGTCATAGAATGTGTCATACTCTTCATAATTTAATCTGAGTTTTCTTGATCAATGAGTGTACTATATGAAACAAATCACTATTTGAGCATGGCCATGCATTTCATAGTCCTACTCAATCAAGAGGCCTATGGATATCACCCATAATATATAGGAGGGTTAAATTCCATCTAGATCACTCATATTCCTCACACGATTCATGATGTACCCAATAATCACCTTTATAGTCCACCCTATTAAAGGTGACATTTGATGATATCAAAGTACATAAATTCCCGTGTAGTAATATAGTGATTTCAGGTCGGAGGACCATTACATCATTATCACTATGAGAATTTCTAATGACACTTCGCATAATGCTCCACATAGAATTCTCATTGTAGGTCTGTCCAAAGACATCGTTTCTCAACATGTACCTATGCATTGACTTAATATCTCATATATTTATGACCCAATGAGATTTGGTCATCAGTCAATCCACATACTAGTCTCAATGCATCAATGTTGTCCCATCAACAATGATACTCGACTAGGGACATTTAAGAACAATGATACTAATTGTAATTATATAATCTCATGTTCAAGTCAAATACTTGAAACCATATAATTTGTATCACTATTCTAAGGAATTTAATTATGTTAACAATTATATAACGCAGTAAATAAAACCATTATAAAATCATTCATTTATTCAATCAAATATAATATCAAAACGTTAAGCAATTATATCAAATAATTGGCCTTTAGGGCATAAACTCTAACATGGCCATGGTTTGTTTTTCTTTGGAGTTTGTATGAACTCTTGTCCTTTATTTTGCTTGGCTGATATTCTGCGGAGTACATGTGGTTTATTTTATTGATCTTCTTCCCCACATAGCTGATCTTAAAGTTCTTGGTGTTAATGATAATGCCTTATTCTTAGTGTTAATGATAATGCCCTAGCAAATGCCCTGTTCAGGTTTTATCCACATAAGTATTGGGAAAAAATACAATCATCTTGGGATAAAAATATTGTGCGAGTTGTTTATAAATTATTTGACTGCACTGCATTGATTTCAGGAGGTAGCAGTAAATAAGAATGTTTTTCAGTTTGTTTGTTATTTATAATAACACTGTCACTCCCTATTTCTGTTGCATTACATTATTTAGTTAATATATCTAGATACACTACCATATATGAATGTTAGCAGATTTCAAGAAGTGGATGTATCTATGTAATGTGTTAAAGGACAAGTTAAATCTTCTTGTGATTTTGTTTCATGTTTGACTGACACCAAACAAATGCTTCGTAGAACTTTTAGGGAAATATGTGGCTATTAAGCATTCATGTTATAGTATGATTGATTGAATCTCTTTTTAGCTTACATATATAAGTATGTTATGTCAATTCTCTTATAAAACTATTGGTTCCAATACATCTGCCTGTCACATATGTTTGATATTGATGTCTCGTTATGTACTTTGACACCGACTTATTAGATTAAGTGTTGAAATCTTGTATGATCATGACCATCTGCACTTGGTTAGCTTAACATTTACTAAACTTATATAATCATGCTTTTCATTTTACTCGTGTGAGGTCGAAGATATAGACGAGTATTGGAGTATATCGAGTATTTTAGTAAAATCTGTCCTTGAAAGCCTGTTTGGTTGTTTGGGAACATGATTAGGTTTCTATTATCCATCTCCATCAATGCACTAGTTGTTCATTTAGATGATGTTTTTTTGACACCACAAGAATAAGTTTGTACTTTATATTCAATACTACATTATTGGGGCACCGCCTTGATCTTAAAATCCACAAAATCCATAAAATGCTACATTATTCAAACATTATACAATCTAAGGGCTGTTTTGAACAAAGAATTTAAAACCTTACATCCATAAGTTTTAAGACATGAATACAAAACATATAGCAAATAGATTATGTGATAATGTTTAAAATTGAAGGCTTAGGGACTGTTATGATAAAGTATATAGTATGTAATGTTTTGGACTATTTTGGGTATCAAATGACTTTATAGGACTAATAGTTCCACATTAAGGGACTAATAGTATGCCTTCTTCTGCAATCTTGATATACGCAGCGTTATAGTTTCTAGAACACATTGCAAAGTCCATTGGCTGTTCTTCAAACTTGACCATCAAGATATTTTCATCACTTAATGTCCTATGTAGAAGAGTTTTTATTGTGTTCAGATATGGACTCTGGAATATATAAGGCAATGAGTATATGTGATGTTATGTTAATTGCTTATACATTCTTGTTTCTCTTATATGCCTACAAATGGTCAAGTATGTAATGTTTTGGACTGTTTTGGATAGTCCATATTATAGGGGAGACTCTGCCAAAACAATTTTGTTGGTCGGGTAATTTAGACTTGTCCCAATGCATATGTAGACCATGCATGATGAAATGATTCATATTCTATCCCTAGGATGACATAAGACCATACCTCATTCTAGTTTAAGATCCACAACAATACACCATACCTTTGGGCAGTCGTTCCCAAGCTGTGTAAATTTGTTTTGGCATGTATCCTTGTCCAATTCTCGAATAATCATATATGATGCACACTCATGTTATATATGTACATATGCATCTATATGTATTTATAAGCATCATAAATGACATTGATCTGAATTATAAATCTCTAATAAGGGAATACAATAATGGGATGCTTTGACTGATCTTAGTCGTTTCTTCAGAGACATATGTTCAAAAACGTTAAATAAAAAGGACATGTCTATACTTGCGAAGAATATCATTGAGATCACGTGTAAGCTTGAAAAAATATTCCCTCCTGGTTTTTTCGACTCTATGGAGCATTTGCAAATCCATCTACCCTATGAAGCTCGTGTTGGTGGCCCAGTTCAATATAGATGGATGTACCCTTTCGAAAGGGTCATGGGAAACCTTAAGAGGAAGGTGAAGAATAGAGCTTATGTCGAGGGGTCGATATGTGAGGCATACAGTTTTGATGAGATATCTACGTTTGTCTCAGACTATTTTCCCGACGGAGTCTTGACAAAGGCCAATCGAGTCCCGAGACATGATGATGGGGGCAATGTTGAACTAAATGGTCGGATTTCTATATTTGGTTTACCGGGTCACGCTTATGGAAAAGGAAAGCGCATTTTCCTTTCTGAGCTAGAATTACATGTTGTGCATACTTACATTCTTCTCAATTGCGAGGAGATTGATGAATTTGTGAGGTATACATGTAAAATTCATATGTATTAGACCTATATCTTAACATGTAATCTCATATTAATATATGTTAATGTTTATAAAATTGTATAGAACATACGATGACGAGTTAAAATCAAATCAGCCCGGCATCACTGATAAAGATATTTAAGTTAGTCATGATAAAAAATTTGCTCTTTGGCTAAATGTCAAAGTAAGTTAAGTTAATTAAGAATGACATATATCGTATTAATTTATGAATGTATTTAATTTAATAGAATTTTTGTAGGCTCTTAATGAGGGAACGATTCCTCCAAATATACAAGTCCTAGCTATGGGTCCAGACAGGGACCAAGTCATTCGCAATGGTTACAAAATAAATGGATGTGAATTTCATACAAAGACATATGCTCGCCAGAAAAGAACAACTAATAATCCGGAGTGTGTGTTCAAGGAGATTGTTACAATGAGCTTAGTCGTGCCTTTTATGGGGAGTTGGAGGAAATCGTAGAGTTGTCGTACAAGGGCACGTACGGGGGTCATATTAACTTGTTCAAGTGTAGTTGGTTTAATTCAGAAAAAGGGACACGTGTTGACAGACATGGAATCGTCGATATTGACCTCCATAGGTCTGCGTACTCTAACGAACCGTTTGTTTTACTAACTCAAATAGTATAAGTATACTACACTCCTAGTCCTGTTAGGAAAAGGGATAGACCGCCTACATATTGACAAGTTGTAATTCATACTCCCGCGCGCAGTCATGTCCAAGTAATAGACGGGGATTTCTACTGAGAGGAGATGCTTTATAGACCTCCTATAATAAATATAGAGGACAACAATGAATTAATCCAGTTAGAAGGTGGAGATGAACCTGATGAATTGGATCCGAGACAGTTATTGTGCCAGATGACATTGATACTGAGGAAGAGTTATTGATTGACACTGACACTGAATCTGAAGAAGAAGATGGTTATGAATCTCCGATACTTGTACAAAATGATTATGACTCAGACAATGATTTTCATTAAAATGTATGTTTAGTTTTAATTGTATTACATACAATTACATATAGGAATGTTTTCTATATCCTCAACATGCTTATGTACCTTTCATTTATAGTTGTCGTAGTTAACTATTTCATACAATTACTTATTTATGAATGTCATTTTATTTATATATGTAAATCATATAACTCATACTAACATCCTAAATTTTTTATTTATAGATATCTTCTGAACCAGCACAACGAAAGCGCGGGTTGGGTCGGGGCCCTAATCATGTGCCGAAGGCCCCGGCTAATCCGAATGATCGCATTCTCATACAGATCCGTCCTCCTCTAGAAAGCACGTAAGTTAAACATCGTTTATATATAACCATTTTATATTTCCATTGTTATAAATATTATTTAATGTAAATTATTGTATATTGTAGTGATTTTTAAGATAGTAAAATTGTGAAGTGAATTTCACAATTATGCTTACAAAACTGGCCTACGTTAGTGATTACGTGGCGAGCATACCTCTCGCCCATAAGGATGTAGTTTGGGCTAAATTTCAGGTATATTTTTTTATCACATTGATAGATAATACATAGTTAATTAAATAATATTTTTTAGTAATGTTGGATTATGGTAATATAACAGTTTTAATATTATTATTGTTGTTTTATTTGCAAAAAAGGTATAGATGGGACGACGCACAGGCTTTAGTTATTTAGATACTGTTCTGGCAGAAGTGCGACGTCCGAACTAAAGATAATCTGAACAAGGAACGACAAAAAGCTCTGCATAATGTTGAGATTGACCATCCAGAATAGGGTGAGCATTATATGCATGCGCATAGCCCCTTGTGGTGCGCACAACCCATATGGATGCAGATGTGTGACCAATGGAGAGCTGAGAGCTGGGTCAAGAGGCGCAAAACTGCCGCCTTGAACAGATCCTCAGGTGTATCTGAAGGTAAAAAGGCAAAAGGCACGTATCGGGGTGGCAGTATATCACAGCTAGGAGTGAGCAAAAAACGGATAAAACCGAATTACCGAACCGGGCTCTCTCCGTCTCAAACTCTCAATCTCCATTCTCCGGCCACCGTCTCTCGGCACTTGGCAGTCGACTCTCACTGTCTTGGTATGTTTGTACACAAACCCAAAATCTGGGTTTTTTTTAGGCTTAAAGTTTCTTGTACTTTTATTTTTATTTTATGTTTTTGTCAAAATTGATGTTGGTCCATTTTCAGTTATATTGATTGAAAAAACAGATCTTTTTTCTATATTACCATTTTTCATTCTTCTGAAATTTAGTTCTGAAATAGTGAAATTTATGGGAAAAGTCCCCAAACCCAAAATCTGGGGTTTTGGAATCAGATTAATTGAAGAAAGTTTCTTATTTCTCTTACTTAATGTATATGTCAAAAATTGGTATTGGTCCATTTTCAGCTAAATTGATTGAAAATATATTGGCACAATTACAAAATCTGGGTTTGAGTGCCAGATTAATTGAAGAAAGTTTCTTGTATATTTCTACTTAAATGTTTATGTCAAAACTGTTGTTGCCTTGTTGGGTCCATTTTCATCCAAAGATAGCATCTTTTTACTTGTATTAAATTGATTGGATACAATCATCTTTAAGCATTCTGTAGTTGGTGATTTTGCAATCCCTTGGATGATGAACTATTCAGTGAATTTATCCAACAGTCATAGTCTCGCTGCATGTTTTCTAATAAGTGATAATATATGATAAGTGTCTTTTTTAAGAACTTGCATTGATTCCTTGATAGTTGGTAGCACTTAAATTGACTTTACTAGTTATTTTTTATTGCAATGATCTTGTTATGCACGATCTTATGGGAATTCTATGTTATTTTGTCTCTGAGGCATGTAAATGAGTATTTAACTTATCATGGATTTGTCTATATTCACTTAGCATGCTTGATCTACTTGCATTCCAAATTCCTACCAGTTAATACATCTCAATGTATTAATCATTTTGATTGTCTATGTTGCATTGGCATGGACACTTTAAATATGATTAACATATTCGGTTTCTGACAGTGTTGGGTGTTGGCCTATATTTTGGTGGTGTTTTATTGGTGGTTATATTACAAGTTTGATTGTAATTTCAGATGTCTGTCGCATGTTGTTTGATTGTGCTGCACTTGCAATTGGATTGTTGTATCTTATTATATACTTCTTCCCTAATTCCCTTTTTCCTGTTTGGGCATGTGATGTACAGGATCTTGTGTTACATGTTGTTGTTTGCTCGCATTGTTGTTGGCTTTGGGTATGGTGGTCATTCTTGACTTCTTGTTGCATGTTCTTTGCATCGTTGGTTATTGGTCATTGGCTCTTGAGTCTTATTCATTACACAAGCACAACTATTGAGTAGTTTGTTACTCGCTAGTAGAATAAATTCTTGTAGATGTAGGGTGCTAGACTGCTAGCTGCTTTGTTCAAGTCATAAACTTTGTTAAGGTTGTAAGGACAGTTACTTTGTTGGCTTGTTTTAATTTATTTTGCTGCTGGATAGTTACTTTGTTGGACAGTTAAGTTAACAGTTAATTTGTTGGACAGTTATGACTTGTGAGCTAACATTTAATTTATGTTGGATGTTGGTTCGGTTTTTACCCGAATACCCGAAATTACAATTCGGTATTCGATAATTCGGTTATTTTCAAATTTCGGTTAATAGTTCGGATAGTAGAAATATCAATAATTCGGTTTTCGATTATAACCGAATAGCTTATTCGATTCAGTTATAACCGAATGCTCACCCCTAATCACAGCTGCAGCATATTATTGCCAGGGGACGTATGTATATCACAGTTTTGTTTATAGTCATGTTTTGTAGCTAAAATATCATATGTTTACATATTAATATGAGAAAATGAACTGTAGGAGTCTCAGTCTCAAGGTCAACCTATCAATTCGTTGGATGTGTATGTGGCCACCCGTGATGGTCTACCTGAGGCTGTTCAGATAGCGGTAATAAGTTAATTTTATACTAATATATTGTTTATAAATTGTGACGACCTTTTTTAGCATTTTTTTATTTATTTTTAACTATTTAATTGTTGACCTTCTGACAGGACACTTATAAGGGCATAATGAACGAGCGCTATCCTGAAGGAACCCCGCGTCCGTCGATTGATCAAGAATTATGGGAGAGAGCATCAGTCGTGAAGAAAAACTACGTTAAAGGCCAAGGACAAAAATGACGCCCCGACCATCAGTGGCACAGGCAGTTCTGTTACCCAGTCTACACAGTCATTAGGTCATCCAACATATCATACTCCTGCTGACTGTGTGGGAGCGATCTGTCGGGATCGTGATCTTCTTCGTATACTGGGCGGGCATCTGCAGTCTCTGAGTCCTGATGATTTGGCGGATGCAGTGGCGGCAGCAGTAGCAGCACAACAGCAGGATAGTGATGAGGTATACATAGATATTGTTACTGTCACCGTCTTACTTATATGTTTCACTACATTGTCTATTGTTTAGCTTTCCCTAAGTCATAGCAGTATCAACACATGTAACATGTTTTATTCTTTTGTTAATTACAGGGTCCTAATTTGGATGATCCATGAAGAGCTAGACTTGTTTTTTAGATATTTAAAGCCTTGTACTTTTATATTCATTCTTTGGACAATTGTATTGGTTTACGATTCTATCATATGGATGTTTATGATTGTATTGTGTTGTGTTGGTCCTAACATTGTATTGTGTTGTTTTATGATTCTATCATATGGATGGATGTTTCTATATACTATTGTGGATGTGTTGGGATATATATGGATGCTTATATATATTGTTGTGTGTTGGGATAGAAAGCAGGTACAAAGCAGGGTATTTTTGGAAAATCTATAAAACAGGAAAAATATTTTTAAAAAAACAACATCAGCGACCGCATACGGTCGCTAATACTAAAATGTGGTCGCTGATAGCTCCACAGAAACTAGCGATCGATGTGGTCGCTATTACTGGTCGCTAACACGTGTGCCACATCATCCCTAGCAACTGACTCAGTCTGAGTCAGATTAGCGACGGATTCGATCGCTGATGCGGTCGCTATTAATGGCCGCTGAATTCCATCCAGCGTCCAGATTACCTGCGACTAATATCAGCGACCGCATTCGATCGCTAATATATACTCATCTGCGACCATATGCGGTTGCAGATATACGGTCGCTGATAAGCCTTTTTGTTGTAGTGATGGTTTCAGCAACGATCCAGTCAAAGTGGCGGGGACTGTCGAATTACCGGTCATCTTCAGGACGGCTCCGTAGAAGGTAGAGATTATCTGTAAGTTTTACGTAGTATATGTGGACTCGACATACAACGCCATTTTGGGAAGACCTACTTTGATAGGTCTTCAAGTAGTGACTTCGATTCCCCATTTCAAAATAAAGTTTCCGACGCCACATGGAGTTGGAGAAGTTGCTGGAGATTTGTATTTGGCAAGAAGATGTTATCGGAATGCATTGATCACTTCGGGTGTAGGAGTCAGCAGGAAGAAGCGAAATATGGCTATTGAGATTGAGCTGTTTACAGAAAGCAGTACAGAGCCATTAGTTATGCCAGTACAAGAGACCAAAAAGTTTGAATTGATTCTGGGAAAAAAGGAAAAGACTGTGAAGATAGGTTCGGGTCTGTCGGAACCTTTCCGGACGAACCTGGTAGAGTTACTTCGGTGTTATGCTGACATCTTTGCTTGGGTACCCAGTGATATGCCTGGAGTAAGTCGAAAGGTTGCTGAACACAGATTGCATGTAGACCCAACAAGAAAGTCAATTCGACAGAAGAGGAGGATTTTTGTGCTAGAGAGATAGAAGATAATTGACGAAGAAATTGCAAAGTTGATAACAACAAATTTCATATTTGAAATTGATTATCCAGAATGGATGGCAAATGTAGTTCTGGTGAAGAAGCAGAATGGAAAATGGTGAGTTTGCATAGACTACACTGATTTGAACAAAGCATTCCCGAAGGACTTTTATCCTCTGCCTCATATCGATCAGCTTATTGATGCGACTTCGGGGTATGATTTTCTCAGTTTTATGGATGCTTTTTCGGGATATCATTAAATCTCTATGTGTAAGGAAGATATCCCGAAGACAGCTTTTATCACTCATCGGTCAGTGTATGTCTATAAGAAGATGACCTTTGGCTTGTTGAACGCGGGAGCTACCTATCAAAGAATGATGAACTATGTCTTCACGAGGCAGTTGGGAAAGAACATGGAGGTCTATGTTGATTCGAGGTCATCTAGACGATTTGGAAGAGTGTTTTCAGATGGTTCGTCATTACAATTTGTAGTTATATCCGACCAAATGCACCTTCGGGCTTGAAGCAGGGAAATTCATGGGATATTTGGTTAGCAAAAGGGGAATAGAAGAAAATCCAGAGAAGATCCAGGCTATTCTGGATATGAAATCTTCACAGTCCTACAAAGATGTTCAGCGTTTGACAGGTCAAATAGCAGCTTTGAGGAGATTTATGTCTAAGTCAGCAGAAAGGTGTTTGGCGTTCTTTGACACATTGAAAGGGCTGAAGAATGCAAAGACATTTCAGTGGAATTCAAAATGTGAAGATGCTTTCCAAGGAATAAAGAAGTATTTATCTTCGACACCTTTATTGGTGAAGTCGGTTCCTGCTGAACCTTTATACTTGTATTTGGCAGCAAGTTCTTTGGCAGTAGGGGCAGTCTTGGTGCGAGAGATTGGGGGTAAGCAGTACCCAGTTTACTATGTAAGCCATGAACTTAGGGATGCAGAAACAAGGTATCCAAATCTTGAGAAGTTTGCCTTTGCTTTGATAATAGCCAGTCGAAAGCTTCGACAATACTTTCAAGGTCGGTTAATAGTGGTATACACGGATCATCCATTGAAAAAGGTATTAGGTAAACCAGAGGTTTCGGGGAGACTCACTGCATGGATGATGGAATTGTCTCAGTTCTTTATAGAATACCATCCTCAGAAAGCTATTAAAGGTCAGGCCTTGGCTGATTTTGTGGTTGAATGTTCGTTTTCTGAAGCTGATGATAGTTTGGGAGAAGTTGAAAGGTCTGATAAAGCAGTTGCAATACTTTAGCAGATGTATAGTTCATGGACGTTATATGCTTATGGATCTTCTACTTTGGATATCAGTGGGGCTGGGATTATATTGACGAGTCTAGAGGGATTCAAAGTACAACATTCTATCGGGTTTGGGTTTAGGGCAACGAACATAGAGGCAGAATACGAAGCAATATTAGCAGGGTTACGATTGGCAAAAAGTCTCGAAGTTCAGAGGTTGATCATCTACAGTGATTCTCAGTTGGTTGTCAAACAGGTTTCTGGAGAGTATGAAGCCAGAGGTTTGAAGATAGTGAAGTATCTAGCAGAATTTAAGGATTGGCTTCTGTACTTCTATTCTTATGAATTTCAGGGGATAGACCGATCAAATAATTTAATAGTTGATGCATTGGAAAAATTAGTTACAATTGAATCGAGTACATTTGATGGGACGGTTTATTTAGAAGTCTTGAAATAGCCCAGCATCCAGCATGAGGAAGTGATGTGTGTAAAACGATCTAATTGCTGGATGACCCCATATCTGAATTATTTAGCAGATGGCGTACTACCTTCGGATTAAATGTTGGCCAAGAAAGTAAAGTATAAAAGCTCGAACTTCGTGCTTATTGGTGGAGATCTTTATCGAAGGGCTTACTCATCTCCCTTGTTGAAGTGTTTGCTTCCCTCTGAAGCTAATTACATACTTCGGGATGTTCACGAAGGTATTTGTGGCGATCACATGGCTGCGAAGTTGTTAGTATATAAGGTACTTCGACGGGGATATTATTAGCCCATAATTTTCAAAGAAGTTATTGAATATGTGAAAACATTTCAGAAATTCCAGTTGAATAGTCCGATCCCACATCAGCCACCAGAAGAGTTATACTCGGTTTTTTCTCTTATACCTTTTGCTATCTGGGGGGTGGATATACTGGGTCCATTGCACAAGGCAAAAGGGAAAGTCAGCTTCGTTATAGTGGGGATTGACTATATGACTAAGTGAGTGGAGGCGAAGCCACTGAGGGCGATCACAGAATAAGAATGTTTGAAGTTTTTAAAGGAGTATGTGGTGTTCCATTTTGGTATTCCTATGGTGTTAGTCTCGGATAATGGATGCCATTTTGTGGGATCAAAATTTGAAGCATTTTTAAAGGAGTTGGGAATTCAGCATCAAAAGACTTCAGTTGCTTATCCACAATCTAATGGACAAGTTGAAGTAACTAATAGAACACTCCTGAATGGAATTAAGAGAAGATTGGATGAAGCAAAAGGTAGATGGCTTGAAGAATTGCTTAGTGTGTTATGGGCTTATCGAACTACATCGAGGACTATAACAGGGGAATCGCCTTTTAGACTGGCTTATGGTTCAGATGCACTGGTTCCTGTGGAAATTGGATCTACAAGTCTTCGGGTCAGTCAGTTTCAGGAGGTGTATAATGATGAGGGACTTAAAGTCAACCTGGATTTGCTTGAAGAAGTTAGGGAAGCAGTTTTGATAAAATTGGCAGCATATCAACGTCGTGTAGCTAAGCATTATAAAAAGGGGTAAAGCTTCGAAGGTTTGAAGTGGGAGATATTGTTCATAGGGAAGTTGAAGCTTCTATGCCTCAGAATTTGGGCAAGCTAATGCCGAATTGGGAAGGTCCTTATGAGGTTGTTGAAGTTCCGAAGCCAGGTACTTATCAGTTGCGAATGTTGGATGGGACTGAGATAAAGAATACTTAGCATGCAGGAAGGCTTCGGAGATATTTTTAGTAGAGCTAGTGTCAAAGTACAGGAGTCTGTAATTATGCCAACAGTTATCAATAAAAGAAGCTTTTTTCTCCAATGATGTTTTACTTACTGGTTGTTTGGGGGTTTGGTGACCTGCTCATCCTATAGATGGTGAGTGGGGTCCTGATTCGTCCTAAAGATGGCGAACTGGATTTTTTGGAGATTCAGTGGTCTGTTCATCAGGATGAACAGAACCTGTTTATCCTTTAGATGATGAGTAGGGCATGTTCATCCTTAAAATGGCAAGCAGGTATGTATGGAGGTTGGGTTGGATCTGTTCATCCTCAAGAAGGTGAACAAAATTTGCTCATCCTATAGAAGGTGAGTAGGGTCCAGATTCGTCCTTGAGATGGCGAACTGGATTTTCTGGAGGTTCGGTGGTCTGTTCATCCTTAAGATGGTGAACAGAACCTGTTCATCCTATAAATGGTGAACATGGCCTATTCGTCCACAAGATGGCGAATAGGTTTAATGGTAGGTTCGATTGGATTTGTTCATCCTCAAAATGGTGAACAGGACATGTTCATCCTCAAGATGGCAAAGTGGATTGTTGAAGATCTATTTTATACTTTGGTAATGAATAACTGTTACTTTACATTATTACTTGATTTTATCTGAAGTGTTGAGTTCAGATTACTTATTTTTATTCGAAGTGTTGAGGTTAGATTGTTTATTATTTAAACAGACGTATAAGTTAACTTTAAAAGGAGTAAAAAGGAAGAGGCTAATAATATTTCATTAAATATAAAAAAGAAGTATAATATTATTGATTTTTTACAAAGTTTAAGGCTAAGATTGAGGAGGATCGTCTTCAGCATTACCCTCGTCTTCATCTTCAGAAGAATCGAGGAGTAATGGGTTCAGAGAGGCTGCAGCTAGTTTGCTTTTGCCTTTGCTTCGGGCGGCTTCATAACCCTCAACATACATCTGAACTATTTCATTGGTCATTTCGGGTGACTTGCGATATTCAGTTTGTATTTCTTTGCGGAGTTCTTCGGTAAGTGGGGGGCCCAGGGCTTTAAGTTCCTGAAGTTCTTTTTCAACTTTACACTGAAGCTCGAGATATCGTTCTTTAGAAATTCTAGTTTTTTTGATTTCTCTCGTCAAGCCCTGATTATTTTCTGTCAGTACGTCGTTCATCAGTTGTAGTTATCGATTTTGTTCGGCAAGTGGTTCATTGAAGGGCTTTGGCTGAGGCAAGTTGGTCTTTTAGTTTGTCGAGATCTTTTCTCAGGCATTCGGAGTTGAAGATGGTATTTCCATGCAAACTCAATTCCCTTGCCAGAGCAGACTTTAAAATGGCGTTTTCTTTTTTGGTCGCATCCTCTTCAGCTTCAATCTCTTTATACTTTTGGTGGAGTCGCCCAAAAATTCCATTTGCCTCCAGTTGTTCAAAGTTAATTAATAAATTTCAAGAAGATATTACTGAATAAAAATGGTTAAGTACTAATTTACTTACTCTAGCTTGGTGAGTCATGCCAGCCTCGATTAGATCAGAAATGGAGCTGTTGCCGAAGCGATGGTCATCAGTGTTAAGAACGAATGAGTTATAGAGATGTAGAGGAAAGTTTTCATTTAAGTTTGGCCATAAGGTGGGTGAGTGTATAGCTTCGGGAATGGTGTTGGAAGAGGATGCTCGTTGAGGCGAAGGTCTCGATTGTTTAGGAGGGGGTGGGGTATGTGTTGTTGTTGGGGGTTCAGATGCTGGAATTGATTGACTGTCTGAAGAGTGTTTTCTTTTTCGGATAAGGGGAGAACTGGGTTCGGCTTGTTCTTCAGGTTTGTTAATTTCTATAGGAATGACTGGTGGTAAATTGGCTTCGGTAAGAGGTACTCTGAGTTCTTCGGCGGTAAGAGGAGTAATTTTGGCTCGTTTCTTTTTCGTTCGAAGGATTTGGGCGCGTTCAGAGATGGGCATGTCAAGGAGACTTTCGTTTAATGTGGGGAAAAGAAAATGTTTAGGTTTTCTAACAGCTTTTTTCTTTCTACGAGGTTGGTTTGTCTCTTCAGAAGGAGTTAGTTCGGTGGTCTGAGGTTCAGTAGTTTGGGGTTCGGTAGTTTAGGGTTCGGTAGTTTGAGGTTCGGATGATTGAGATTTAGTATTTTGGGGTTCAATAAGAGATTGATTTGGGTTGGCAGAAAGGAATTTTTCTAGTTCTTTTCGGTCGACGGAGGTAGGTTTTATAAGAGATACTGTAAAAGATGAAGAAGGATGTATCAGAATAATTACTAAAGAAAATTTGAGAAATTACATAAGTATTGAGTTTGAGACTTATATTTATGGTCGTATAACCATGCTTGCTTGCTTAAAAGTTCGAAGCTCCATTCCTTCATGGGAAGCTTCGTCATCTCAATCACGCGTTCATTGGAGATGTCGCCGAAGTCTACAGAAAGGCGCTTAGCAGTAGTCCAGTCAAGGACCGAAGAGATTTCAAGTCCTGTGACAAAGAACCAATCCTTGTGTCATCCCTTATTGCTCAAAAGAATATCCATCAGAGGGCGCTTCTCGAATTTGGCATTGGGCTTCGGGGATTGTTTTCTCAACATTTTGAAACCCTTTTCACAAGAATTTCCGACTGTGAAGAGAGTAAAGAAAAAATCGATAGAGGGTGGAATCCCTATCTCATGGCAGAAGGCGATAAAGGCAAGGATGTGGATATAAGAATTTGGGACTAATTGGGCTAATCCAACGCCCATGAATCCTAATAGGGTAATAATAAAAGCATGAAGGGGAAGGCGAACCCCTTTTTTCCAAAAGGGTAAGGGGCATAGCAGTTCCACCTTCGGGACGGTGGTACATACGGTTAGTTGCGGTAGGCACTCTCAGGTGATGAGTGTCAGGGATCAGGTAACGTTCTCGGATGATACGTATATCATCCTCTGTAAGTCCAGAATGTGTATTGGCATGGGGGTATTGTTCTTCATTTTGGAATTCCAAGGAAGGGTTTGGAATGGGAGCAGGGGGAAGATTTTTGTTGGATGATGGGTTAGGTTTGGGATTTGTTTCAAAGGAGACATTGGTGGGATTTTGAGCAGCCGGTATGTATGCAGGAGGAGTTACAAAGATTGGAATGGTGTTATCTGGGGTTTGAGAAGCCATTGTTGACGGTTTGCAAAGAGATAAAATAGGATGTAGAAGGAAGCAAGAGTACTTTAAAATTCAAATGGGCAAGTGAAATCGTCTCATTTTGGGGTAGCGAGTTTTTATAGTGGTGTCCTTTCAGTTGTTTCCGAAACTCGAGGGCGACTCATTTAATGATAGCAATGATGGATTTGAAGAGTTGGCGTCTGATTTTGGATTACCTAAGTGTTGAACTTTGTTGGGCCTTGGTTGGACTCCTTTACTATTTGGGCCAATTTTTTGTATCTCTCTTTCACCAAACATTCTGTTTGATGAAAGACTGGGGGCAATGTTGGGCCATAATTATTTGGACCTATTGGGCCACATTTATTTGGGCCTTTGGAGTGTTGGGCCAATATTTAAATAAGGTTATATTTGGGCTTGGGTTGCAGACTTTTATGATGGACAGGTGTTGGACTATGGATCCAACACCTTAAGTAATGAAGATTTGGCATAATCTTAGTTAGTGGGGAATAGTGATGTGATCAGCAGGTGAATTGCATGCGATTAGCTGAGGTCACTGGTAGTGAGTTGCATGCAAGGCAGTGAGATTGATATAAGAGTACAGAGCACTTCACAATGAAGGTAACATGCAAATTTCATACCAGGCACTAAAACACACAACCTCCATTGTTAACCTGTGTTCGGCCTGTACTAATTCTCACACCGGAGCTATCCCCCGGTGGTCCAAGTCGTTAAGCTTTCGGTGCTAACTCATTTTCTGTGCAGGATTGGACGCGTTTTTCAGTGATTGAGGTGCGTAGAAAGATCCTGGCGTTAACAGTTCTATTTTTATCCTCCTTTATTCTATTTTGAACATGATTTGTCATTAATTTTATATTTTTTGAAATATATTTTTATATTATAGTAAAAAAATTAAAGCACAAGTATTATAGGTGTGGAATGAGTGAGAGACCTGTTAACTAATACTTTAATTCAGACATATTATTAAGGGTATGTTCGGGGATGAATTATTTTAAAATGATTTATAAATTAACATTTAAATTGAATTATAAGTCATTTTAAATGGCGACTTATAAATAGAAATGTTTGACATCATTTTGATTTATAAATCAAAAATTAAGTTAAAAAAATATGAAGTTAACGGCTAAAATGACTTATAAGTTAAAATAAGAGTCTTTACATTTGATCAAACATACTTATTTTAAAATGACTTATAACTCATTTTTCAAGAAGTTATAATTTTTTACTTCTTAAAAGTGACATTTAAGTCAAAAATAAGTCGACCCCAAACACTTCAACAGTTAAAAAATAATCTTATAAGTTGATTTGACCAACTTATAAGTTGTTCCCGAACATGCTTTAAACGTCTTGGTATATATTGTGACAAATTTGTGTCCAATTATATTTATGAAACATATCAGTATATGTAATTGGATAGAGTTATAATATGGGTTATTATTACACATCTTTCTAAAAGGATTTATGAGTAAAAAAGCCAGTTATTAGTTACTATTAATGTTAAAATTTTATTTTAGACAATAAATATTTTTAAAATAGAAAAAAAAATTATTTATTCAGAATTAGACAATTGTATGTTCGGCCTTTGACTTGAGGACTTTTTGATAATATTAAATTTTTATTTACTTATTAAAATACTATAATTTTCAATAACTCGGGACTAAAAAGTATTATAGATCTATCACTACTACTAATCTAGGAAAGAGTAAATTACAAAGGATGCTAAATATACCTTTTAGACAGCATGACAAACCTAGCAAAAAATGCTAAAGAAGCTAAAGCTAAGATAGATGCTTTGTTGTCTTTATTCTGCAAAATTATCCACCAAGCCATTGAATCATGATCCTCTATGAGGATTTCTCTGTGAGGATCTTGTGAGGGTTTTGTTATGGGGTAGACAATACATTAAAAAGAAGATCCAATGGCTCACAGCGTTTTGATAAGAATTTTTTTTTACAAGTTGACAGAAAATTAGAAGCCACCAAACGCGTTTATTTTTACATATAATTTTTTTTAATTTCTTGATAAAATTTGTGAGCCGTTAGATCTCTCTTTTAATGTGTTGTCAACCCCAAAACAAAATCCTCGCAAGATCCTCATAGAGAAATCCTCATAGAGGATCCTGATTCCAAGCGATTAACGTGTCCACTAACTCATTATTAAATGGGTAAAATTATTCATTTATTTTAATAAATTTTAAATGAGTTAAGTTAAATGGATAATAATAAATAAATAGGTTAGATGAGTAAATTGAGAAAATTGATATTTCTAAAATATTTTTTAATATTTTTACCTGAAAAGTGTCGTTGTAGATGTATAGCAACGGTGAAAACCGTCGTTACAGAATCTGTGAGACCCCAGATTTTATCAAAAAAGATTTAAATTTTGTTGAAATAATTTTTTAATATTATGGTGTGAATTTTAGATAATATTATAGTTGTGGGTAGTATTTATAAATTTTGCAAAGTATGCAAGTGGTTATATTATATTCGATGGTCTTGGGGAATATTAGGTTTAGCGGGGAATATTCATGCAACTACTCAATCATTGGTGGACCCTAATGTAATTATTATTCGGATTGAGAAAACGACAAAAAATATTTTATTGAAATAACGGCGGAAGTTTTACCGTAGTTCTTGTTGAACTACTCTCGGTAGTAAAAATACACAAAGAATAAGTGTGGTTGCGTAGTAGACACCAGTATTGATTATTGATCTTTATGTGAGTAAGTTTCACTCGGTTTGATTCCATTATTATCGATTAATAATATGAATTATTATAGCGATAATGACGTTTTGTTTTATTCAGTATTATTAACGTAATAAAAGCGAAACATCTTTTATATAAAATAGAATACTTTATTAAAGTTTATTCTATAAATAGAATATATTATATTTTATTACGATAGTGTTGCGTAGTGTTTTCAGATAGTGTTTTGCATAGTATTGCATAGTGTTTGCATAGTAAAATGTTTTTATATAAATAGAATATATTATATTTTATTTAAAAGATTTTTCTTTAAATATGGACCGTCGATTAAAGTAAATCAATACTGGACCGTTCATGGATTAATTACTTATGCATTCTATTTTCCTATAAATAGAAGCTCATTCCTTCATTATTTTCTTACTTAATTCATTGAAACTCTACAGAGAGAGAAATTATAGAGAGAGTTTATAGAGAAAATTATAGAAAGAAGAAGAGTATTCTCGCTACTTCACTACTTCTATATTCAGGTTTTTTTTACGGTAAGGGTGTTGTTATTTTCTTCTTGAAGAGAACTTACATTATTCCATTCACTATTATTCTGTTGGAATAACTTTCGTAAAAGTGGCATACCCTATACATAACTTTGTATACGCCAGATACCCTATACTTGGTGAAATCCTTATGTTATTCCATTGCTTATTATTACGTTGGAATAACTCAGATATCTGTGATTTACCTATACTTGGTGACATTCTTCTATTATTACATTGGAACATCCATGCTCGTGTGTTTTACACCCGGACTGGTTAAATTTTATTATTACATTGGAACATCACATGCGTGTGTTACACTGGGACTGGTTAAAATCTTTATCATTCTCATTGGAATATCCTATCGTGTGTTTTACAGGATCCGGTTCCATCTTTATTATTACATTGAACATCCCGCTTTGGTGTGAATTTCAATTCGACTGGTTCCGTTATTATTATTACATTGGAATAACTTTTGTCATCTGCAATCCGCATGCGTGGTGATTTCTTTTGTTATTCCATTCTTTATTATACCCGGTTGGTTAAAACTTTGACTTCTATACTCCATGAAATTAGTAGAATATCCTCGATATTTGCGTTTCATCCAAAGATCTTTTCACGGAAATATTCTTCCGATCATTCTTGAATTTTACTCTCTGAAAGCAAGATTATGTTGACAATTTGGACGTTAATAATTCATGGATTAAATAATTCTTGAACTTGTTTTATTGAATTATTATGTCATCATCATCATCCTCATGTTATATTATGTTATCTTTTGGCTTACGCATGCATAGATGAACTTAGTATGATTATGACTGAGGATCATTCGGTATAATCATGACTTGATATAAATGATGTGACAAAAGTCCTCAATGGCACTGTGTAATGCGATGATGGATAGTTTTTGGTATGATTATGACCGGGGTGATTCGGTAAGATAGTCGTGACCATTGATAACTTGATGAAAATCCTTGACTAGTAGTGCAGGGGATGATTAGATGTGGTGGTTTATTTATTGTCGAGTCTCGTGATAAAAATTGATGAAAACCTTTTAAAACCTAAAAGATAGTAGACTTTATTCTCTACTTGACTCTTTTAATGGATTGCTTATTCACCTGCAGATTAAACCGGTTGTCTATTGTATTTTATCGGTTTAACACTTTGTTGAAGGCTAATGATAATTTATTACGAATTATCTTAGTCATAATATTTCTTCTTGGGCTAGTTGAGCTCACCTTTTTTCTTTCAATGTTCTCTTCGTGAAATGAGAACATAAATGAGACTAATCGAGGAGCGAAGTAATGGTCCAAAGGATAGCATTAGTAGTCCTCACTATTACGTGAAATAGTGTGATAATAGTTGTAATGAGGACTCCTTTTGAGTTTGTATAATATCTAGTAGACAATATTTGTATTCAAACTCACGTTTATGTCGAATTGTACACGACAGTTAGGTTAGTAAGTTGTATTTGAATTTATGTACCATGTAAGTGGCGACCCAAGATGGGTGACGTATACCTAATTTTGGGGGCGTCACAGAATCTATAGCGACGATTTGCATGTGAAAATATTATTTTCTGTTGTGAAATTATCAGTTTTCGTAAATTGGTCAGTCATTAATGGGGTAAAGTAAAAAAAATCGCTCATAGATTTCTTCGTCTATCTATCTCTATCATAGGCGGAACTAGAGGGGGTCTAGGGGGGTCATATGACCCCCCACACTGGAATTTTTGGGGGTTATTTATTTTCCTTTTCCTTCCTTTTTTTTAATGTATTTATTTTCCTCCTTCGCTTTTTTTTTTGTTTTTACTTTACCATCAAAGTGAGACAAAAAAAGTGGTAACAATTCTCTCTGTAAATTAATTAAAAATAAAAAGCTAAAGAAGTAAAAAAAAAATTGGATCCTACTATAGTGACCATAAGTTCACTATAGTTCTATCCTATAAAGATTATTAAATCCCTCTTCTTCTATTTTTTTTTATTTTTATTGCTGGAATTCATTCTTTCAAGCTAATTAATCCCATGAACCACAATATAAGGTTTTGAATATATAATATTATAATTTATCTATAAAAATAGCTAATCAGTTGACTAAAAAATTCAAAATCTGATTAATAGTCTCATAGTTCAAAAAAAATTAATATATATATATATATATGTATGTATGTATATATTTAAAGTCATTAGACTCACAACTCAAAAGTTGACAAAGGTTGGAATTGGATGTTGTGAAATACTATAATTGGACAAAATAAATTTGAAAGAAGCACTCTAAGCGTTAATAAATAATTTTTTTATTGATGTATTTTGACCCCCCTTTAAAAATATTTTGGTTCCGTCACTAATCTCTATTACAGTCTTGTTCCTCCATCTCCAAATCAAATTGTAAGGAATAGAAATTGGACAAGAATTTTGAGAAGAATTTGGAGAAGAAGAAGACAGACTAGAAATTGGGAGAGAAAATCGTAGAGAGAGAGAAACTACACTTTTCATTCCATGACACAAGAGTTACACACAGTATATAACAAATACACTAAAATGCTATTGTTACAACCATACCCCTATGAACATATTATATTACTTCTATATACCTTACCTATTCTTTACCCCCTCAAAATCACCCTTGCCCTCAAGGGTGGGATTAAGCACAAACTGAAATTTGACAGCAATAGAGAACAATAAAAAACAAAAATAAGAAAGAAAGAAAAAAAAATCAGCACCCATTCTTTCTTTTCTTTCAACTCCATTACTAGAGTCATTTGGATAATCAATTTGGTGTATATATATATATATATCCAGAACCAAAATCAAACTCAAATTCGTCTGGGTTCATGTTGTGTTTGATTATCTCTTATTGACACTTAATAGAAGTACCTCTGATTCGGTCAGAGGTTAAACATGTTTGGTAAAAAAAAATTACCTCTTAATCGGTAAGGGACAAATATAAATCTATACTATTCAGAGATGGATCCGGACGAAATTGACTATTTTTGAACAAAAATAACTTCTTCAATATTACAAAATTCTTATTATATCGCTCTTTCTCTTCACTTTCCAGATTCCCAAATCGATCGTAACCCTTTTCCTCCTATCCCTTCTCTTCGATTTCCATAGCCAGACCACCACAACGGCACCATCAACATATCACCATTACCATCATCATCTTCAATTCCTCCATCACCCAGACCCAGACGACGATGGATTTAGAATTAGACTCGTTGAATACTGGCGTCGGAGATCAATCACAGCGATGCCAATTCCCTAAATCAACGGCTCCAACAAGATGCGACAGAGCGACCCTAGAATTTGAGAATACAATGATACGATATCTGCTTGTGTATATATGAATATGTGTACAAGAATTAGGGTTTTCGGCAAAAGGCCGGAGATTGAAAAGTTGAAATTTTGAAATTGTTAGATGAGGCGAGTGCCAACAGAAGCTTATACAATACCAAAAGGCTCTCTCTCTAAAATTTATCTTTTGGGAGGTAATAAAGAGAGCTTCTTCGCAATTTAGCTCCAGTAGGCAGTAGTTGGGCACATCTGCATCTCGTGTTGCCTTTTTTTTATAATTTTGTTCTGGGCAAAATACTACTCTACCTGGAGAAGAAAGAATGAAGAGAAGAAGATAGAGAAGAGTTTTTTGCTGAAATTGAATATGATGGCTGGAGGGTTAAAATAGTTTTATTCAGATATTTTATAAAAAATAATTATCAAACACTATCTTTTTATTCAGATACAATTTTAGACAGAAGTTCTATATTATTCAGATATTTAAACTATTCAAATCTTAACATTTAATTTTATCAAACACAATCTAAGTCACCCATTATTTAGTGACTAACATAACATTTTTACTACCCCAAAGTCCAAACCATACTATGAGCATTTATTACCATAGTACAATCAACTGTTTCAGGTTGATGGACATCTATTCAAAAATAATCTATTAATTTTAAGTGTATCACTCAATTAACTACTCATCAATGTCCAATTCCCAAATGCAGATGATGTCATTAAAATATATAATTGTAAGTGCACAATATCAAATTGAAAAATTGACAAGTACATGTCGAACTCGTAAAAATTAGATTAATTTTAATGTATCTTTAATATCTATTTCATGCGAATTAAAAATAAAGATTGACAATCGATTAACTATAATTAAACTTATTAGAATGTGAAAACTAATAATAAGGAACATAATAATTACTTCAATCTCTTCTATTTTTATAACTTAATTATAATTTTGATCTTCATTCCTTTATAATTTAGTAATTTTATAATTAACGTTCACAAACATACTATAAAAATTTAAGGATTAACTATAATTCGTCAAACTTTTTCGAGCAAACGTGAATTATAAAAAATTCATATCTTAACAATAATCTATCAAAACCTCTTAATTAAAATCATATATAAACTATAAAACGAATGTATTTTAATAATGAAACATGAAGGCGGAATCAATTAAATATAAAAGCTTAAATAATAGAAGAAATAGAAAAATACTATAATGAATAATTATTTAATGTCATCTTCATCCTAGATTAAAGAAATTAACTAGACATGAAAATAAATAGATCGACTAACTAAAATAAAGAAGAAGGAAAAAAAAACTCCCTTTATTAACGATCATTCAACGAACGTACAATGGAAAAATAATTTAATCTACTCCTACTTGTGACGCCCCCAAAATAGGTCCACACGACCCATTATGAGTCGCCAGATATCACACTATTGAAATCAAATAAAAACTTCATTTATACAACTGTTGAACTGTCGTGCAGAGTATGATAACAAATAAGCTGTGAGTTTTAATACAAATATATGTAACTCTCATGGTGTCTCGACCACAACACCTTACAATGATACTTTACATAAAAGTACAGTCAATAACTGTTTTAGAAATTAAAATCTTTGGAAAATGCTCAAGAAAACCTTCGTACATGGGAGACCATGCATCTAAGTTATGATAGATATCATATGACTCGAGAATTATCCTTGGTTGACCCAATAGACCCCAAAGAAAAACGAGAAGATTACTGTCATGTTTTTTCCAATGGTGAATCTTCTCTTGACATATAATTATCTCTATTGTCTCCAATTGAGAATTATATTTCAACCAAACTCCATAGATATAGTCAGCAAGTGCATGTGCACAACCCTATCTTATGATAACACGAAGTCGTCTGTCATTAGACATCTTGTATGATAGTGACAAAACACCCTTTCAAAGTTGGGTTCACCTCACCCTATTCGGTTCACCAAAATCAACGGTTAAAATGACGTATAAAATACGACTCACTTATCTAAAATACTCAATAAAATTATTTTCATACTATTTTAGGGGAAACCTCAATGTGACTATAGACCATAGATTCTATTCCCCTCATACCCCATTTCAACCCAACTACACTCTTATTACCTGAAAGAAATTGTGAAGCAAAAAAGGGTGAGCACAACTAGTCCGTTAAAGAATATCATGATTAAAGATAATTAAATTATCAATAGCCTTCACAAGAATAAATCGTAGATTTAGAACATATGGTAGATGATAAAACTTTTCAACCATAGTGGCAGCGGAACGAGCAATCCATTAGAAGAGTCAAATAGACCATAAAGTCTATTATCTTCTCCATGTTAAAAGTCCACCAACAATTTTTTATCCCTGTAACATCAATCAACGGTTCCTTTTCACAATCATGTGAATATCTCATAATCATAATTTTGATTCTAAATTCCTCTTCGCACCTAGGACGAAGATAATTTTCATCACCTGTCTTTACATGAAACATCAAAGATCATGGTTATACCAAATCACAGTTCATGTTCATAATCATACTAATAAATTCATCTTTACACTACGGGCCAAAGATATTCATTAACAGTTCATCTTTGCACTACAGGCCAAAGACATGTAACTGTATTTTAGAAGAGTCAAGTAAAGCATGATATCTACCGTCTTCTACGAATTAAAAGTTTATTATCAATATTTTATCGATGAGACTCAAATACATAAATAATCCACATCACTGGATTATCCATGCACTACGGCTAATGATATTTATTAGTATCACGATCACGAATTATCTATGCACTACGGGCCAAGAATATTCGTGTTTTCACCAATGGTTATGATCACGCCAAACAACAATTCATCTTTGCACCCTTGTTCGAAGAGAATGCATGGTCATGATCATACCAACAACTGTCGCTGAGACTCAGCTTAAATAAACCACATCATTGAATCATCCCTGCACTACCGGCCAAGGATATTCATGTAATCATCAATGGTTATGATTATACCGAATAATCCTTGGTCATAATCATACCAATAACTGTCCATCAATGCACTACGGGCCAATGAAAACTTTTACCATATCATTTATAACATTACGGGTCATGATTATACCGAATGATTCCTGGTCATAACCATACTAATCAATAGTCCATCTATGCACGTAAGTCAAAGATGACTTTCATCGCAATATAAGCATGAGGATGATGACAATGATATAAGCATTAATCAAACGAAATCAAGGATAATTATTAAAGACTTTAAATTTATCCAGAGTTTAAAAATATCCAAATTGTCAACATGATATTGCTTTGTAGAGTAAAATTCAAGAATAATATTCATGTATCAAAAATAATTTGGACAGAAAAGAAATATATTTTTTGGGTGAATAGTACCCCGTGAATAGTACTTTGGGAATAGTACCTCGTGAATAGTACTCTGATATGAAAAGTGCCCCCAAATACCAGAGTGAATAATATTTGAGTGAATAGTAACCGGGTGAATAGTAACCCGTGAATAGTACTCTGGCATGAAAAGTGCCCCGAATACCCGAGTGAATAATATTTGAGTGAATAGTAACTGGGTGAATAGTAACCCATAAATAGTAACTCATAAATAGTATTTCATGAATAGTACTCATAAAAGAAAAATATAAAAGAAAACGATATTCCATGACGAGTACAAAAAAATGATAACTCATACTGATATAATAGAATATACGAAACTACAAATGGATTTTCACCCGCCATGTGGTAATTCACGTAGACAGATCATTTTCACAATTTAATAAAGAATGAATACGAAGGTCATTCACCATGCAATAAGTAGGTTTTATACCCACTTATCCGGTATCTGTTACTTGAATTAGTTGCTTATATTCATGTTCTTAGTTAATTTCATACATTTTATGTTATTTTATAGGCTATAACATGACATTGGCATGAAGAAGCAAGGGAAAGCAATTCGGACATCTTTTGGACTAAAATTCGCAAGCAAGTGCAATAAGGAAATATTGAAGGACTTTTAACACAAAGTTGGATGCATGTTCTTGGCTTGGAACTTGGATTTTATGGTACCTCTACTTCTTAGCTTTCCGGAACATCTTGAATCATCTCAATCGGAGCTCGGATGTGAGAGTTATGGCCTTTTTATCAACGAAGATCAAAGCTAAGAGTTGTCATGTTTGCCAATTACATAGCATCTACTTCAAGCCCGATTTCTGCCTTTATCGAATTCGAATTTGTCAAAGCTCAAAGAATGAAAGTTATAGATCTCGTCGATATCTTCGATTTGATAGGTGGCAGGCCCCGTAACTCCAAGCGGATCAAAAGTTAAGACTGTTTTACCAAAGGACGTCGCAGAAAAGAAAACAACAGCGGATCGCGCTTCGCTATTTAGCCAATGGATCGCGCCAGACACCAGAGCTATGAACGACCCCAAAATAGGTTCATTCCATCCAACCCATTCTGAGTCGCCAAATATATGGTACGAAAAACAACTACAACTTTATTACAACAATTATCGTGCAAAATACAACAACACATATCTTTGTGAGTTTGGATACAAATATATACCAATCTGTAAAGACGTCACAATGACACCTTACATAAAGGTATAGTCAAAAACCTGCTGTTTTAGAAACTAGAATCTTTGGGAAGTGCTCAAGGAAACCTTCATACATGGGAGGCCATGCTTTTAGGTTATGGTAGATATCATATGGCCACAGAATTATCTTTGGTTGACCCAATAAACCCCAAAGAAAAACGAGAAGATTACTATCATATTCTTCCCAATGATGAGTCTTCTCTTGACATATCATTATCTCCACTGTCTCTAATTGGGTATTATACTCCAAACAAACACCAAGATTATATAGTTAGTGCTTGTAAATATACTCAGCAAGTGGATGAGCACAACCGTGTCTTATGATAACACGAGTTTGTATGTCATTAGACATCTTGTATGATAGTGGCAAAACACCCTTCCAAGTTAAATTCACCTCACCCTCAACATCTATAAACCACCATTCTATTCCCTCGCTCGACCCAGCTACACTTTTATTACCTGAAAGGAATTGTGAAACAAAAGGGTGAGCACAACTAGCTCAGTAAAGAATATTATGACTAAAGATAAATAAATTATCAATAGTCTTCATCAAGAATAAATCGTAGATTTAGAACATATGGTAGATGATAAAACTTTTCAACCATAGTTGCGGTGAACGAGCAATCCATTAAAAGAGTCAAATAGACTATAAAGTCTATTGTCTTCTCCACGTTAAAAGTCCACCAACAATATTTTATCCCCAGTAACATCAATCAATAGTTCCTTTCCACAATCATATGAATAACTCATAATCATAATTGTGATTCTAAATTCTCTTCTCATCCGGGCGAAGATAATTTTCATCACTGTCTTTACCGAAACATCAAATATCATGGTTATACCAAATCACGGTTCTGCTCATAATCATACTAATAAATTCATCTTTGCACCACGGCCAAAGATATTCATCAACAGTTCATCTTTACACTACAAAGCTAAAGATATTCAACAAATGTGTCATCTTTTGCATTACGAGCCAAAGATATTCATCAATAATTCATCTTTGCACTACAAAAGCAAAGATATTCAACAACAGTCATCTTTGCATTACGAGCCAAAGATATTCATCAATAATTCATCTTTGCACTACAGGCTAAAGATATTCAACAACAGGTCATCTTTGCACTACTAGCCAAAGATATTCATATATCAAAGAAATACATAATCATTTCAGAAGTTATATAACAATAATTATTGTAAGACCCCAGTTTTTATAAATAAATATGAATTTTCTATAAATATTATTTTGAATATTATGGAATAATTTGATATAATGTTATAGTTGTGGGTAATATTTATAAATTTTGCAAAGTATACAAGTGGTTATATTATATTCGATTGGCCTGGGAATATTCGGTTTAGCAGGGAATATTCGCATAACTACTCAATCATTGGTGGACCCCACAATGTAATTATTCATTGATCGAGAAAAAGACAAAAATATTTTATTGAAATAACTACGGAAGTTTTACCGTTGATATTGTTGAACTACTCGGTAGTAAAAGTACAAAGAATACGTGTGGTTG
The DNA here is from genome assembly GCA_020205615.1 of Panax quinquefolius. Taxonomy (NCBI): domain Eukaryota; kingdom Viridiplantae; phylum Streptophyta; class Magnoliopsida; order Apiales; family Araliaceae; genus Panax; species Panax quinquefolius. The sequence continues at coordinate 27,712,091 of CM035153.1, forward strand.
CACAAGAAAGACACCAGATTGATTATCGATGCTTATGAGAAGTCACTTAGTTTGATTCCATTATCACGATTAATAATATGAATTATTATAGCGATAATGACGCTTTTGTTTTATTCAGTATTATTAACGTAATAAAATGTAAACATCTTTTATATAAAATGTAATACTTTATTAAAGTTATTTTATAAATAAAATATATTATATTTTATTACGATAGTGTTTCAGATATAAAGTTTTTGCATAGTAAAATGTTTTTATATAAATAGAATATATTATATTTTATTTAAAAGATTTTGCTTTAAACATGGACCGTCCGATTAAAGTAAATCAACTGGACCGCTCATGGATTAGTTCTTATGCATTCCATTTTCCTATAAATAGAAGCTCATTCCTTCATTATTTTCTTTTTAATTCATTAAAACTCTGTAGAGAGAATTATAGAGAGAAGTTTATAGAGAGAAAGTTATAGAAAGAAGAAGAGTATTCGCTACTTCATTACTTCTATATTCAGGTTCTTTTACGGTAAAGGGTGTTATTCTTTCTTCTTCGAAGAGAACTTCGTTATTCCATTCATTATTATTCGTTGAATAACTCGTAAAAGTGGCATACCCTATACATAACCTCGTGATACGCAGATACCCTATACTTGGTGAAATCCTTATGTTATTCCATTGCTTATTATTCATTGGAATAACTCAGATACGCCATGCCTTCACCCTATACTTGGTGACATTCTTCTATTATTCATTTGGAACATCCTGCTCGTGTGTTTTACACCGGACCGGTTCCGCTCTTTATTATTATTCATTGGAACATCCTATCTCGTGTGTTTTACACCGGACCGGTTCCGCTTTTTATTATTATTACATTGGAACATCCTGCTCGTGTGTTTTACAGGACTGGTTCCGCTCTTTATCATTCTCGCTGGAATATCCTATCATGTGTTTTACACCGGATCCGGTTCCATCTTTATTATTCTCGTTGGAACATCCCGCTTGGTGAATTTCACCGACCGTTCCGTTATTATTATTCGTTTGAATAACTCCGTCTGGCGCGGCACCGCATGCATGGTGATTTCTTTTGTTATTCCATTCTTTATTATACCGGTTAAGTTAAAACTTTGACTTCTATACTCCATGAAATTAGTAGAATATCCTTGATATTTGCGTTTCATCCAAAGATCTTTTCATGGAAATATTCTTTCCGATCATTCTTGAATTTTACTCTACAAAGAAGTATCATGTCGACGATTTGACGTTAAAATTCCCGGATAAAATAATTTTGAACTTGTTTTATCAATTTTATATCATTGTCATCATCTTCATTTTTATATTTTTTTAAAGTCATCTCGTATTCGTAGAGCATGGATGGACTTGGTATGATTATGACGTGGATTATTCGGTGTAATCATGACCGTAATGTTACAAATGATGTGGTAAAAAAAAAAAAATCCTCAAATGGTCAGTAGTGCATTGATGGACGATTGTTGGCATGATCATGAATTATTAATGAATACACAACTATTCTTGGCCGTAGAAAGGTGAATAATTGTGATCGTGATACTAAAGAATATCCTTGGTCAGAAAGTAAAGTGGGGTGATTCGATGATGTGGATTATTTATTAAAAGTCGAGTCTCAACTATAACAAATGATGAAAAACCTTTTAAAATTATAAAAGATAGTAGATTTTATTTTCTACTGACTCTTTTAATGGATCAGATATTCACCGCAGCTTAAAACCGGTTGTCTATTGTATTTTATCGTTTAACATTGTTCAAGACTATTGATAATTTATTTTGCATTATCTTAGTCATAATATTTCTTCGGGCTAGTTGAGCTCACCCTTTCTTTCACCGTTCTCTTGTGAAATGAGAATATAAATGGGACGAGCCTGGGAAACGAAAGTGATGGTCCCGAAGATAGATTAGTAGTCCTCACTATTCGTGAAATAGTGTGATAATAATAATAATGAGGACTTTTTGTTTGAGTTTGTATAATATCTAGTAGATTTATATTTGTATTTAAACTCACGCTTTATGTCGTATTGCATACCTACGCTTATGTTAATAAGTTGTATTTAAATTTCACTATGTAAGTGGCGACCCAAGATGGGTGATGTATACCTAATTTTGGGGCGCCACAGCTTGTATATCAAAGCTAAGGATATGATCCTCGCTAAGATGTGAGAAAAGTACTAGGAGGGGAGAGACGGGAATACCTTCGCTAGTATGACCTACCCAAGTTTTGGCTATTTTATTGGTTTTGCCGTAATATAAAGATAATTGTTAAATGTCAATTAATTTTGTTTTGTGGCAAGATCTCAAAATGACATCCGAGAATGTTGAGAATAGAATGGAGCACAAAGCGATCGTTGATTCACCACATATCAATAATCAGGATAATGTGCATCAGGAAGGCGATAATCCTCATGCAAACAACAACACTGACCAAATGATGAATGATCAAATGTTCAGAGGCTTTATGCAATTTATGCAACAAAGAAAGCAGAGAGCAACTCGCCCAAAACGTAGGTGGAAACACGGAAACTCTCAAGCGGTCACCGCTAAACAATTCAAGGAGCTGGGACCACCGGAGTTTAAGGGAGAGCCAAAACCACTTCTGGCGGAAGCATGGATAAAGCAGATTACCAAGATATTTGATGTCTTGGGATGCTCCGAGGAGCAAAAGGTTCCCTTTCGCCTTTTATGTTGCTTGCGAGAGAGCAGACATTGGTGGGAAATCCAGAAACGACTCAACCTCGCCAGATCAAGATATCTCGGGAGAAGTTCCAGAGTCGTTTCAACGACAAATACTTTCCCGAAAGTATTCGCCATACATGAAGGAGGTGGAGTTTATCAAGTTGGAACAAAACAATATGACCGTGTCGCAACACGAGGCAAAATTTATGCGGAGTTATCACGGTTTCGCGCCCCACTTGGTGGATAAATGAAGAGAGAATGGCGCGAATGTTTTTAAGAGGTTTGAAGTCGGAGATACGCCAACATCTTATTTCTCATAAACCGTGTTTGTATTCGAGATGTTGTAAATAGGGCTCGATTAGTGGAGCGCGATAACGAGTCAACGAACTAAAAAAGAGAGCACCGACAAAGTTATAATACCGGCGAGAGTAGTCATCAAGCGGTGACAACAAGCGTGGAGGGAATCAACAAGCCGATATGGTAACCACGCCGGTGGTAATCGGCAAAACAATAAGAATGGACATTTCAAGAAACGGAGATTCAACAATGATGGAAAGACGCCAAGACCAAAGACCCCGTTGTTAAGGAAGGAGAAAGACCACCCATCATATGCTTCAAATGCGAGAAGAGGGACACATCATCCGAATCGTGCTACGCCGTCCAAAGCATGTTATAATTGTGGAAGAGAAGGTCACTTAGCTCGATTTTGTTGCCATCAAGACAATTCAACTAGGATGGAGGCACCAAAGGTCAGCCCCGTAAAAGTCAAACCAAGAAGGTAAGGAGAGAGTTGTTGTTGACCTCCCAGAGAGCAAGGAACCCGAATGAGGTCATCACGGGTAAGCTTATCATAAACTCTAATGAAGTCTACACTTTATTTGATACCGGTTCTACCCATTCTTTTATTTCTCCTACTCATGCGCCATCGATTAAATTTGACTCAGGAGAAATTAGACTTTGACTTATCTCGTGGAAACTCCGTTGGGAGAAACCTTCATTACATCCATCGCTTATAAGTCTTGTTTGGTTCAAATCGGCACCCTCACATTACCCGTCGATCTTATTTCATTAAAAATACTTGCATTTGACGTGATTCTAGTGGATTGATTGGTTAACTACTTATCATGCAAAAATTGATTGTTTTCGTAAGGTTGTTAGCTTTCATATTCCTAATCAACCTATTATGCTAATTCAAACGACCAAACCATTAAAATCAATCACGGCCATCTCAAGCCATAAAGCTATTCGCTTATTGAAAAATGGATGTCAAGCTTTCTTAGCTCATGTCACGATTTAAACAAAAATACGCCGCTTTTTGAGCGATATTTCTATTGTTAATAAATTTCCGACGATTCCCTCAAGAACTTCCCCGCCTACCCCAGAGCGTGAAATTGAATTTTTGTATCGACTTGAACCCGGTACAAAACCTATTTCCAAAGCCCCATATCGAATGGCTCCTATTGAACTTCGAGAGTTAAAGACCCAACCGCAGGAATTGTTAGACATGGCTTTATTCGCCCTAGTACTTCTCCTTGGGGTGCTCCTGCTCTATTCGTGAAGAAGAAAGATGGGAGTATGCGATTTGTATTGATTATCTGGAGTCAATCATGTCACCATCAAAAATAGGTATCCATTGCCACGTATTGATGACCTGTTTGACCGATTGTAAGGAGCCAAATTCTTTTCAAAGATCGATCTTCGTCTAGGATATCACCAATTGAAGATTAGAATCACGACATTCCAAAAGACTTTCGTAACTCCCCAGACGGGCATTATGAATTCCTAGTCATGTCCTTTGGATTGACTAATGCTCCCGCCGCCTTCATGGATATGATGAACCGAGTATTCAAGGAATATTTAGATCACTTTGTGGTCGTCTTTATTGATGACATCCTTATTTATTCCAAAAAAGCCGTGAAGATCATGAGCAACACTTGAGGTCGACACTCCAAAAGCTTCGTGAATATAAGCTTTATGCCAAGTTGAAGAAATGCGAAGTTCGTCAAGAAGTAGCATTCCTTGGGCACGTGGTATCAAGTCATGGAATATCCGCTGACCCAAGAAAGATGAAGCTATTCAAAGTCGGGAACAACCTAAATCGTTAACCAAAGCACGAGCTTTCTCGGTTTAGTTGGTTATTATTCTCGGAGATTCGTGGAAGGATTTTTCTAATCGCTACTCCATCGACAAATTGACTCGAAAAAAGATACAAAGTTCTATTGGAGCGAAGAATGTGAGAAGAGTTTTCAAGAACTCAAGAAGAGACTTATTTCAAAGACTGCTCGACAATACCATTTGGCGCCTTGAGGATTTGTCATCTACAAGTGATGCTTCGAGCAAAGGGTTGGGATGTGTTCTTACGCAACATGGAAAAGTTATAGTTTATGCCTCTCGATAACTCAAAGAATATGAGAGGAATTATCCTACTCATGATCCGGAGTCGGCAAAAATGTTGTATCTCAGACTTAAAATTTGGAGGCATTACTTGTATGGGGAGAAAGTGGAGATCTTTACGGATCATAAAAGCCTCAAATATTTCTTCACTCAAAAGGAACTCAACACGCGACAACGACGTTGGCTTGAACTGCTGAAAGATTATGATCATACCATCCAATACCATCCCGAAAAGCTTAACGTGGTAGCCGATGATGCATTGAGTAGAAGATCGTATGCAAGTACGAAAAGCGTTATTGTCAACACAAAGGCCCATTTTGTGTGACTTGCAAAGGATGGAGATAGAGTTAAAGACTCTGTGGACGATATGATGATAGCAAATATACGTAGTAGAACCGACTTTAATCGATAAAGTTAAAGTCGCTCAAGCTACTGCACTGGAGCCGATGCGTATGAAAAGAAAGTGCAAGAGGGTGCTACGCCGGAAGCAAGAATCGATGAAGAAGGAATACTTCGAGTCAACTCCGCACTTTGTGTTCCTAACGACCTCGATTTGAAGTATAATATCATGATGGAGGCGCACAACACACCATTTGCAATCCATCTCGGGAGTACCAAATGTATCATGATATTCGTCATACATTTTGGTGGAGCAATATGAAGAGGAGATATATTTGCTTATCTCAAGGTGTCTAACTTGTCAACGAAAGTTAAAGCAGAGCATCAAGTACCAAAAGGTCCATCAGAACCACTTGAAATTCCAGAATGGAAGTGGGAGCACATTACCATGGATTTCGTTACACGGCCTTCCTAAGGTTTCTCAAGGCATTGATGCGATTTGGGTCATTGTTGATAGATTGACCAAGTCCGCTTCATTTCTTACCGACACGAGAAACTTATACACTTGAACGCCTTGCTCAGATGTACATAAACGAGATTGTAAGAAGATCTGCATGGTATGCCAGATCCATAGTTTCGATCGAGACCCAAGATTCACTTCAAGATTTTGGGTTACTTTGCAAAAAGCTATGGGCACGGACTTACGATTTAGCTCTAAGATATCATCCTCGACGGACGGACAATGGAGAGGACTATTCAAACTCTTGAAGATCTATTAAGACTGTGTGTTCTTGATTTCAAGGAGTTGGGACAAGTTTTTACCATTGGTGGAGTTTTCCTACAACAACAGCTTATCAAGCAAGTATTGGCATGGCTCCATTCAAGCGCCAGTATGGAAGAAAGTGTCGTTCTCCAAAGATCTTTGGGATGAGGTGGGTGAAGCAACGTTGTTGGGACCGGAGTTGGTACGTATGACTACTAAAAGATTCAAACGATCCGACAACGATAAAAACCTCACAAAATCGACATAAAAGAGTTATGCCGATCTTCATCGAAAGGACGTGGAATTCAATATAGGAGATCATGTGTTGTTAAAAGTCGCTCCATGGAAAGGAGTTAGAAAGATTTGGAAAGAGAGGAAACTTAATCCTCGATTCATCTGGCCCATTTTAATCCTCGATCGAGTAGGAACTGTGGCCTATAGACTCGCTTTTACCGCCAAATATGTCTCGTGTTCATAACGCTTTTCACATATCCATGTTACGTAAATATGTGAAAGACCCGAACCATATTATCGAAGTTAGAACCGATTTAAATAGCGGAAGATTTGACGTATGAAGAGGTTCTGCTCAAATTTTGATAAGAAGGAACATATTCTACGCTCCAAGGTTATACCTCAAGTCAAAGTTTTGTGGAGGAACCACGATGTTGAGGAAATGACTTGGGAGTTAGAATCAAATGAAATCAAGGTATCCTTACCTCTTCGACATACTGTATCGCATTCCTAATTTCGAGGGCTTAAATTTCATAAGAAGGGAGGTTGTAAGACCCCAGCTTTTATAAATAAATATGAATTTTCTATAAATATTATTTTTGAATATTATGGAATAATTTGATATAATGTTATAGTTGTGGGTAATATTTATAAATTTTGCAAAGTATACAAGTGGTTATATTATATTCGATTGGCTCTGGGAATATTCGGTTTAGCAGGAATATTCGCATAACAACTACTCAATCATTGGTGGACCCCACAATGTAATTATCATTTGATTGAGAAAAAGACAAAAATATTTTATTGAAATAACTACGGAAGTTTTACCGCTGACATTGTTGAACTACTTCTCAGTAGTAAAAAAATAAAGATATCACGTGTGGTCGCATAAGAAGCACACCAGATTGATTATCGATGCTTATGTGAGAAGTCACTTAGTTTGATTCCATTATTGTCGATTAATAATATGAATTATTATAATGATAATGACGCTTTTGTTTTATTCGTATTATTAACGTAATAAAATGTAAACATCTTTTATATAAAATGTAATACTTTATTAAAGTTATTTTATAAATAAAATATATTATATTTTATTATGCATAGTGATTTTGCATAGTGTTTGCATAGTAAGAAATGTTTTTATATAAATAGAATATATTATATTTTATTTAAAAGATTTTGCTTTAAATATGGACCGCCGATTAAAGTAAATCAAACTGGACCGCTCATGGATTAGTTACTATGCATTCCATTTTCCTATAAATAGAAGCTCATTCCTTCATTATTTTCATTTAATTCATTAAAACTCTAGAGAGAGAATTATAGAGAAGTTTATAGAGAGAAAGTTATGAAAAAGAAGAAGAGTATTCTCGCTACTTCATTACTTCTATATTCAGGTTCTTTTACTAAGTAAGGGTGTTATTCTTTTCTTCTTGAAGAGAACTTCGTTATTCCATTCATTATTATTCGTTGAATAACTCGTAAAAGTGGCATACCCTATACATAACTCGACACGCCAGATACCCTATACTTGGTGAAATCCTTATGTTATTCCATCGCTTATTATTCTGTTGAATAACTCGTATACGCGCTTTTCTACCCTATACTTGGTGACATTCTTCTATTATTCGCTGGAACATCCCGTCAGTGTGTTTTACACAGGACCGGTTCCGTCTTTATTATTATTCTCATTGGAACATCCTGCGTCGTGTGTTTTACACCGACCGGTTCCGCTTTTTATTATTATTTCGCTGGAACATCCCGCTCTGTGTTTTTACACCGGACCGGTTCCGCTTTTTATCATTCTCGTTGAATATCCTATCGTGTGTTTTACACCGGATCCGGGTTCCATCTTTATTATTCTCGGTTGGAACATCCCGCGGTGTGAATTTCACCCGACCGTTCCGTTATTATTATTCTCGTTGAATAACTCGCTCATGCTAAGCACCGCATGCATGGTGATTTCTTTTGTTATTCCATTCTTTATTATACCCGGTTGGTTAAAACTTTGACTTCTATACTCCATGAAATTAGTAGAATATCCTCGATATTTTGCGTTTCATCCAAAGATCTTTTCATGGAAATATTCTTCCGATCATTCTTGAATTTTACTCTACAAAGAAGTATCATGTCGACAATTTGGACGTTAAAAATTCTCGGATAAAATAATTCTTGAACTTGTTTTATTGAATTTTATATCATTGTCATCATCTTCATTTTTATATTTTTTTTAAAGTCATCCGTGGCTCAGAGAGCATGGATGGACTTGGTATGATTATGACTGTGGATTATTCGATGTAATCATGACCGTAATGTTACAAATGATGTGGTAAAAAGAAAAATCCTCAAGTGGTCAGTAGTGCATTGATGGACGCTTGTTGGCATGATCATGACCATTAATGAATACACAACTATTATTCGCCAGAGTGCAGGTGAATAATTGTGATCGTGATACTAAAGAATATCCTCGTCAGTAAAGTGGGGGTGATTCGATGATGTGGATTATTTATTAAAGTCGAGTCTCACTATAACAAATGATGAAAACCTTTTAAAATTATAAAAGATAGTAGATTTTATTTTCTACTGACTCTTTTAATGGATTCAGATATTCACCGCAGCTTAAACCGGGTTGTCTATCAGTATTTTATCGCTTTAACATTGTTGAAGACTATTGATAATTTATTTTGCATTATCTTAGTCATAATATTTCATCGGGCTAGTTGAGCTCACCCTTTTCTTTCACCGTTTCTTCGTGAAATGAGAATATAGCCGGGACTTAGCCTGGGAAACGAGTGATGGTCCCGAAGATAAGATTAGTAGTCCTCACTATTTCGTGAAATAGTGTGATAATAATTGTAATGAGGACTTTTTGTTTGAGTTTGTATAATATCTAGTAGATTTATATTTGTATTTAAACTCACGCTTTATGTCGATTGCATACCTACGCTTATGTTAATAAGTTGTATTTAAATTTCGCACTATGTAAGTGGCGCACCAAGATGGGTGATGTATACCTAATTTTGGGGGCGCCACAATTATAACCATGTTGATCAATTCACCTTTGCACTTAAGCTAAAAATATTCAATTGTAAATTCAATGGTCATGATCATACCAGTCAACAATTCAACTTTTGCACTACTGGCCAAAGAGAACCTATAGTCACGATCATACCAATAATCTACCCATCTTTACACTCAAGTCAAAGAGAAATATTATTATTAGGGTTATAAGAATGTTATATAAAAACAATATAATCAAAACATAGTTTTAATTTCAAGAGTAAGATTCATAAATCAAAGATAATTTGGTCAAAGAAGAAACCAATTTGTCGTGAATAGTACTTCGTATTCATGACATAGTACCAGTATAATGCATAAGAACCCTCTCTATACGAAAAGATAAAGTTTCATAATAAAATTCATATCCATATTTATAACACTTTAATCCAAATATTATAAATCACTTAGAAATCTCATAATCTAATATTATTAATATTACAATAATATTTTAATCATTTCTAAAACTTATAAACAATTTAATTAAATTGTTTACACTTTACTAATTAATGCATTTAATCATCATAAAATGCCAAACTCATAAGATTTCATCACCAATAACCAAAACCCTCATCAAAAAAATCTATATACCTCATATATATGATTCTCAAGCCATAAAATCATATTTTCCAATTTTCTTACTTCACATAACATATTTAATTCATTTACTCATAACTAGAATATTTTCATGAAAAATACCAAATCAGTTCCAAAATATTTCTTTTTCTGGGATTTAGCATAACATAGTCCCATATTGAACATATAATTTTCTCAAAATTTTAAAAATTCATTTACTATTTTTCATATGGCCAAAACCACCGAATATTTAAACATTTATCATAAATTATACTTTTATCCAAAAATTCTGAAATTTACACGGTATACTGATATTATATAAATGTACCTTCAATAAAAATTTCATTAATTTTGGAGTTAATCACAAGGAGTTATAAATAGTTATTTTTAAAATAGTCTTTTCTCATAAAATCCATAACTCCTAATCTATACATCCAAAATCGCCATTTTGGACACACTCTACAAAACTCATCAAAATATCATTTTAAATTTTTCCAGAATTTTGAAGGTTCAAAAAATTTCGAAACTAAAAACATAATAACCCTTAAAATCCCTTACTATCCCTTACCTCAAAAAGAAGCAAGATTGATTTGGAATAACGCCGAAACGAAACTTGCACCAGTATAGCAATACTCAAAGTATACTCAAAATACTCACAAGAATACGCCGATAATATAGAGAGAAAACTTCAGGTTTACGGTGTGTTTTCAATTCTAACCCAAGACCTATTTATAGGAAAATACTTAGAACACCAAAGCAGAAAATTTAATAAAATATTAATATATATTATTTTTATTCCAAAGCACACTTATTTTGCTTCAAAACCTCAGCCACCAAACAGCCCACCTCACAAGACTTGCACAAAAAATGTTTTTGTTATTTAAATTATTTTAAACTTCCAAAAATCAATTATTTCAGAGCTTCAGAACTTCAATAATTCATAATAAATAGTCCTTTTATCAAAAAATTTGAATCTCACGAGTTTTTATAGGAAATTCAATTCTCTACAACTTTGCAGAAGAAAGTTTTTCCAAATTCCAAACAGAAATTGACCGAAATCCACAAACGGACGATTTTACAAGCTATAATCAAATTTCAAACCAAGAAATGGGGTCCACCGACATGTTTAACATGGTTTAAACATTTATTGTAACAAAAATATTCTTCCTCCTCATATACTCATATATTCCACATTCAATTGTAAAAATATCACCATTATTATATTATTAAAATAATATATTTAAATGAATTATTTTATCGTAAAAAGATAAAATATTAATTTTCAACAATTGTCACTTTAAAAAATTTTCTCCATCTATATCCACATAAAATAAATATTTTCTCATCATAAAATCAATAATTAATTATTCACAAATAATATTACATAATCACAATATTAACAACCAAGCAGCTCCTAAGAAAGAGGGCTTTCCAATAAGAATTTCTCTCATCTTGGCAAGCAATTAGGTGACCAAACCTCTCCTCAGAAGAACTTTCTAGGCATTGCCAATAATGTTATCCAATAATATTATTCAGATAATATGAATTATTGTCCGATAATGGAAAATCATCGTACGTGACAATTATTGAAACAACAATAATATAAAATATCAACGTAGCAATTATTGAATCAATAAAATAAAATATTGAAGCAAGAATTCTTTGTAACAATTATTGAGTAATGCCTTCACTAAAAAAAATTATCATGCTTCATGAATAGTACTCGTGAATAGTAACTCGTGAATAGTAACTCATGAATAAGAACTCATGAATAGTAATTAAAAAATTGAATACTTTTATTTCATAAAATTGGGGTCTTATAAGAACTACTACTATCATTCAGAAGCGAATCGCGCCAGAAAAGCTTAGTACAGTAGTACGCTATACTCGCGCTTAAAGTGGAATTGAGTTAAATTAGGTTATTTGATGTCCAAATTGAGCTAGAATAGGATTCTTAGTGGCCTAACTTGCTAGGATACCTATTAGAACTATAATTACTTGAGTTTAACTTGGATTGAGAGGCTAATTCTAAGACTTTATAACATCCCTCTTGGGATAGATTTTTATAATGGAATTCTTTTACTTTCTTTCATAGATTAGGAACCCTAGATTAGATTAGAATTGAAGATTGAAGATATTGATTATCATTGGAGAATCAAATTGGAAGCAAGAGAATGCAGATTTGTTTATCTCAATTCTAATTTCTTTTCTTATTTATTTGTATCTTTTTAATGCTTAATCAATTGTGGATAATGGATTCTAGTTTATTTATGAATTAAACTCTATTTTGAGATTACTATGGATCTTATTGTGTAGTTTACTTTGATATGCTTCTTTGTTAGTCTTATTAGCTATATTTGGATTGTGTATTATGATTTGTAATGAATTGCTTAATTTCCTAGCTAACACTTACCGTGATAATCTATATGAACTCGAGAGATGAAGTATAGATTTAGATCTGATCATGATAGCATGTGTTTGTGATTTCTGCACAGATGGAATTCATGATTTGTGTTTAGGATAAAGATATGCCTTTATGCCATATGTAGTCTAATAAGAACTTGAACTTTAACCCTTTTTAATTGTAATTCACATAGAGATATAGTGGGTTAGTTAATTAGGGTGTTCAAATTGATTCTATCATCTGTGGATTTGATTTGATATGAGTATGGTGCATTGAGAGATGGCCATATTTTACTTTCGTGTTCTTGATTAACAATCTAGTATAAATAATTTGGCTTAACAGGAAGTGTGTTGATTTAAATGTAACAATAAATGAAATAGTAATCTCAAGTCTTCAATATCTTGTTTCATTCTAGGGATAGTTAGTAATAGTTTATTTAATTATTTTAAATTAAATTATTAAATCATTTGTTTAAATAAGATTAAATTGGTCATGGGTTAGTACTTGGTGATTTTTATTAAATAATTCTCTGTGGGAACGATACTCAACTTATCACTTTATTACTTGTTGACCACGTATACTTGCGTGTTGTGCGTAATTAGATTTTATCCAACAGCGGTATTTCGCGTAGACAAGTTATTCCAACAGAATAATAAAGAATGGAACAACAGAAGAATTTCACCATGCATGCGGTAGTCCGCGTAGACAGGTTATTCCAACAGAATAATAAGGAATGGAACAACATAATAATTTCACCATGCATGCGGTAGTCCGCGTAGACAGGTTATTCCAACAGAATAATAAAGAATGGAACAACAGAAGAATTTCTGTGACACCCCCAAATCCGGTACTTCCATTTCCACAGGATTTGGTGTTCACTGTACAAACATCATCTATCTATCTACCCGTAAATAAATGTAAACCATGCAATAGATAGAATAATTAATAAATCTCCCCTTATGGGGTTACATCAACTGTATAATAAATAAATCCCAGGTTACTCTAACCTTAAAACACTTGTACGGAAATCATAACAAATAAATCTTAAGTAACATCGATTCTAATCATCATTACATAACCACAATAATAAAACAGTCTTCATTACTTGCTAATCTTTCCCTTTCCCTTACTAGTGGAAGGTTCGTCTGCTCTTTCGTTCTTAACTGCAATGTTATTATTACGCAAGAGTGAGCACGATTGCCCACAAGTATAACAATATAAAAAATGACTAATAATAACATGCGAATGAATTAACAACTTCTGATATAAAAGCTCAACTTTTGAATCAAGAATGAATAACAAGAATCAAAAGAACTTCTGAGGGTCATAAGACCTTGAACTATGTCCTAGGTTGTCAAGTGTTTATACTTGAAACCTTTAACAGTCATAAGACTATGGACTCTTCTTCTCATACTTAGGGGATCAAATTTCTTAGTACCATAATCGTGCACAATATCTTAACGCTTAACGATAAGTAATCCCCTATCTGAGGTTGTTCATCTCATTTGACATTCGAGTCCGCACCAAAGGAAGTTTAGTTTGGATAATTCATCAAGGGTTCTGAAATTTAGAACGTTCATCAACTATAGACTAGTCGAATCAATAAGGGTTCGCTAGTCTAACAAGGTTTAACAATAATTGATAACTTAACTTGAATAGAATCTCAAAAGGTATACAATAGAATAAGTATTGTATAACAGCATCATGCTTGAAGGATTAATAAGCTTTAATATACAAAACAGGCTTAATCAATAATAATGAGAATTTGCTCGATGTAGAACAGTGAAATTATCAACTTATAATGATAACAAATATGGTTAGGAAACTTGCCTCGTGCGTAGATTACACGTTAATAAAACTCGTTCTTTGATTAAAATCCTACATATCATTCATGTTCACAATACCAATCAATTATCACGTAATAAACATCACAAGTTTATTCTTTGTCTAACTCAAGTTCATGACTATACTTAGTCGATTACTACACTTATTGTCAAAAATTAAGACTTCACGAACAATAAGTTAACTATGCATTTGATCATTCAATTCACACGTAATTGTATTATGGACATGTTAAGAATTTATTCTAACACCTCATTATATGTCTAACAAGTTTTTTATAATCATTAGACTAAGTTGCTATCACATTTCTATGCTTGAATAAAAAAAACATTTTCTGGACATTCTTCTAAGTGGCGCTGTGGCGCCACTTTTATCTCAGTCTTAAGCACACGCCATGAGAAATGAACTAGGAGTTGGTGGCCATGGCCACGACACTCTGTGCTCTTAATTCGATTCACGAAGAACATGTAATTCAGCAAAATAAACACTACATAATCATTAATTCCCCAAATTAAACATACCCACATGTTAGAATTCATATATAATCAATACCCAACACTTGTAGAGTGATTTTAACCCATTAAAACACATAATCACATAATTAAATTATGCAAATTGTACTGTTCTTGATCTTCTTGAAGTGTTGAACATAAATTCCTAAAATTCAACGCCACGGATTCGTTATAAAACTAAATCCAACCATTCAAATTTCGTTTTGTTTGTGTTATCATGCATAATCACATATAAGTGGAAATTTTGTAGAAAAATTTATGGTTGACATATTAAAATTACGTATAAGGGCCATATGGCCAAATAACATACTCTGAAATCTTTTACTGTATAATTTCACGAAACTGAAGATATGGAAACCCATATAATATATATTAAAACATGTTATGCTACACGAATTATTACATATATCACTAACATAGTTTCTCAATTTACAGAGACTCACAGAAAGTATGAAAGCCATTTTTTTTTCATAAAAACTACATGACGTAAAAAGAAATTGGGTTGAAGAGAATTACCCAAGCGTATAGTGAAATAATAGGAGATGAATTGAAACCCTTCCCAAACCTTCTTCAATCACAATTCTCCCTCAACACTTCTCAATCTCTCTAAAAAATTTCTCAAACTCTCTCTGTATTTCTCTCTATTAAGCTTTGCCAGACTTAGAAAAATAATAAGAAAAGAAAAGAGAAGACGATACTAAATAAGGTGAATCGATCAAGATGATGATGGAGGTCGATTACTATCATGGGTAATCGCTCCAACCTCTCTTAGTGCCATGTTTGGCTAGCAAGAATGGGATTTAAAACTATTTAATTTAATAAAACCTTATCATATAGTTTAAATAATGTCACACTCCTTTATAAAATAAATCAATATCTTATTTAATTTATTTAAATAAAATATAATAATTTCTCAATAATGCACATAGTCACATAATTAAATTTCTCATTTAATAATAATATCAAATTATTAAATCTCTAATTAATAATTAAATTAATTAAAATAACATTAAGCTTATTAAATATTTCTTTTAATACAATAAGCTCACATAATCACATACTTCGAATAATAAAAATTTTCACATTAATTTAATAAATATAACACATATAATTAAATTAATCTACCACAACTTCATCAATTAATTATTTAATCTAATAATTAATTCATCGAAAATATTTATTCAATCCAATAAATATTAAAAATTAAATTACAAAATCTCGATTGTCACAATTTCACCATGCATGCGGTAGTCCGCGTAGACAGGTTATTCCAACAGAATAATAAAGAATGGAATAACAACCATTATGAGTATTGAAAGAAATAACTCTCTTCATGAATACGAAAAAAATAATACCCCTTACGACTATTGAACGAAAATAATATTCCTACGAATATTGAACGAAGATGATATTCCTCATGTAATATTGAAGCGAAAATAATATTCATACGAATACGAAAAATAATATCTCTTCGTAATATAAAATAAATAATACCCTTACTTCGTAAGAAGATCAGATCTTTCGAGTAATGAAGTAGCAGACTACTCTTCTTCTTTCTCTCTATAGCTTCTCTCTCTATAATTGCTCTTGTAAGTCTTAGTGAATTGGTGAGAATGAAGAAAGAATGAGCTTCTATTTATAGAAAAACATAGTTTCGATAATTACACATTTTGGGGCTCGAAATATTACAGTATAATACCTTCATCTTTTTTTTCATTTTTAATTTAGTCCTGCAAGTATTATCAAACTTGCACCACCTCCCCTAATAGTACATCATGTGAATCAATAGTAAAATCATGTGACTCAATAGTTTTATAAATGTGAAAAAAAATTACAGTATAATACTTTCATCTATTCCTCCATTTTTAATTTAGTCATCCAAGTATGTTCAATCTTGCACCACCTCCCCTAATAGTACATGCATGTGAATCAATAGTACACACATGTGAACAAATAGTTATAAGCATGTGAATTAATAGCAATTAATTGCTTATTTATCCGATTAATTACCTGATTGGTTAATTTAACCTCCAGAAATCAATTATTATCGAAATAATTATCGATTTCCATTAACACTAATAATCCCAACACAATGAAAATATTTTTATCAATAATTTCATTTTTGAATTTTCGAAGTTTGACTTTTCTGAAAAAGTCAACTATTGACTTTTTGACCAAAAAGTAAACCCCGGTAAATTTTGTGTTTATAGTCTATTTTCACTAATTTCATCATTTCGGACTCAAATATCACGTCCGCGCCTCTAAATTCAACTCTGAGCTCAAATTTAATTTTCAATAACATTCATAATTAATATTATAACCCACAATATTAACAACCAGATTGTTCCCATGAAAGAGGGGCTTTTCGATAAGGATTTCTCCCTATTGGCGCACAATTAAATAACCTAACCCCTTTCCTCGACAGAACTTTCTAGACATCGTTAATAATGCAAATAATAATATGAACAACTTATCATCTCAATTATTGATTTAATAATATAAAATATTGTGACAATAATTGAATAAAATTGAGTGACTTCTCACGTAAGCATCAGTAATCAAAGATACTGTACAATACCGTATGCCACTGTAAAACCACGTGTATTACTGTACTTTTATCAATTTAACCATTTACTAAATAGAATAATAATTATAAAAATTGAATTCATTTCATAAAATTCGGGGTCTTACACTACTCCTACTCTAACATAAACTAATAGGTCAAAAACACCTAATATCTCCTCTATTTATAAGCATAAGACATTAATTCTTTTTCATATAGGTTTCAACTTCCTAGTAGCAATCAACTTCTCAAATATATCTTTTAGATGAAATTTCCTTTCTATTGTTGTATTTGACTTGCATACCAAGATTGTTCCACATCCTTCCTTTGTAGGATTCTTCTTGGATATTTCCTTCCATGAATAAGAGCATTAAATATCGCTTGATCACCAAGATTTTGACTTTATTACAACAAAATATTAAATAATACAAAACAAAATAAAAAATATTAATTAAATAAACTAATATAATAATAAGGATAAAATTAGGGATAATAAAATGTATGAATTATGTGTCTATCAAATACCTCGTACCTAATTTTTGCTCATCCTCGAGTAAAACAAAAATAAAATTAAATTAAATAAAAACTATCCCATTTTTGTAAGAAACATGATTGCACTTAGCATGTGCAACAAGCCTTTAAACCCCAAGGTTACCCCAAGTAGACAAGTTGTGTCTTGTGAGGGTTTGCAGTGAATATACCTACAAAATTCAAAATTATTATCTTTTTGAGTTCAACCAATTATGAAATCGAAAGAAAACTTCTAAGTATACATGTACATTATACATAAGCTAGATTAAATTCAAAATCACACTTTCACCTTATCAAACATATTTTATCTTCATTCTAGACATCCTTTATAAAATTAATTTCATGTAATGCATGCATATGTATGTGATATAACTCTTATTAGAGATTTTTGCCATGAATATCAAGTAAACTCAATTTTCTTTTTCTTTTCTCCTTTCCCTTTCTTTTTTGAACTTTTTTTGCTTGACTTGTGCAATGTCTCTTTTTTTTATGTTTTTTAGAGTTACGCGTTGGACTAATGACTCTCAAACCAGTTTACTAACTTGAGTAACAAATGCCATAAAACTAGACTAGTCAAGCTGCTTATATCCATCACATTTTTAGCATGAATATCGATGCTTCTTGAGGCTTGGATACCCAGTTATTTTGTTTAATGGACATTGAAACATATATTTATTTATTTTAAAAAAAATTCTTTTTTTTAAATTGCTCGAATCATAGTTTATACCCCATAACTAAGAATTAATGCAAACGTGAAATGCAAATATACATATTAATCAATTTTATTTCATATGGTATTTCGAACTAATATTCAGTATCTTAAGCACTACCGAATTAACTCGGTTGATCTTTTAATTAATTGAAAAACTACTCTCGAATCTACTCAGTTGGATAATATAAATTACTACCAAGTTAACTTGATTGATCCTTCAATTAATTGAAAACTGAACTCAAACCGGCCTTTAAATATTGGTATTGATGGAGAGGTGATATTATATAATTCCCTTTAGAATATCAAATCACCTTAGAAATGATAATAATTAATCTATAAATTAAATAAAGGACTGATAATAGGATAAAATAAGCAATAATGATATTAAATTCTTAAAAATAGTTCTAGCCCTCCATTTTTGCAAGCAAATAAATATAATCCAAGTATAATGAGTGTTTAATTTAATAATAGTGGCATAGAAGTGAAATTATGTTGTTAAACATGATGATATTATGTCATTTTCTATTATTAGCAATAAAAATTTGTACTTGTTTTGTGAGAAAGCGTGAGTATATCCCAACTTGGAATTAAATAAATCTTTTTTATTAGTATTAAAAGTTTTTTTCATTTATTTTTTCTTTTCCTTAAAGTTTTAGAGCATTCACAACAGTTTCTTTATCTTTATCCCTACTTTGCAATGATATTGGGTCATTATGTAAAATAGGGATTCAATTTTTTCACTATGTACCCAACAGGTTCCTTATATTGATTCCTTAAATAATAAAATTTGAAATTAAAAAGTTAAAATTTAAAAGTTCCAACAGTCAAAACATCAATTCCAAACAGAAATGGTCAGAGTACATAACATCATATTATGCTGCATTGCATGACATCATTTAATCTTGTCATATTTCAAGTGTATAGTAATCTTTATCATGTTCATTCTATTACATTGCATAAACATGATAAAAAGGGGCATCTGTAGGCACTCAAAATTTTGCATTCCTGTTACTAACCATGCAGGAGGACAAAATCGTCTTTTATCTTCCAGAGACAACCTTAGAAGTCAAAATTATCAAATCAAACCCCGTTGACAACCGTAGGGGATCAAAATCAAACCCTGGTGACAACCCAGAGAGATCAAATCAAACTCCGATGACAACCCCTGGAGATTAAGACAAACCCCGACGATAACCCCGGGGGATCAAGCTTGACAACCTTGAGAAACAACAAACCAACCTTAGAGACAATCGTGAGGACTGACAAAAGTCAATAGTAGTCCAATCTCGGAGACAACCCTGAGAAAAGATAACTACAAGTGCATCAAACACGGATACAACCCCAGAAGGGCAAAATAGTAATTTTTCCAACTAATATCAAATAAAATCAAATCAATGACATGAAGGTCATGCAGGACCATAACATCAAGCCCGAATGAAAAAATAACACAAGACAGCTCAGCGAATGGATTGCGAAGACTCGAAGATCTGGTCATGGACCCATCTTTTCGGATTTGAAAAATGTCAAATCTTATTTCATTGCGTAGCTCTCGAAAAGGGCTTTCTGAAAAGGTATATCACGCCTCCATCGGATTCTCGGATTAAAAGTTATGAAGGTTCGAGTAGACAGTGTGTTGGTTTAAGTTCACATACTTTGAGACAATTGAACCCACGGGCCCGGACCCACCCGGGACAGCCGCAGGTCTACCTCCGGCTACTTTGGTCTATAAATAGCCCACCCCTATCAGCCAAAAAAGAAAAAAAAGAGAGGAGAAAAATAGAGGGAATTCCGCCCATTTCAGCTTTTAACCCCTCCTATAGTTCTCCAAACTTCGATATTCTTCTTTGTAAACACTTATATACATATATATTATAACATATCAAATTTTAACTGGTGAAAATTGAGTTTTCAAGCTTCAAAAGCGGTCAAAAGCCTTCCTCGCCATACACTATAAGATTTTTTCTGATATGAAGTTTTTACCTGCTTTAATATATATATATATATATATATATATATATATATATATTTATATTTAATAGTCATGACTGGATTATAAATTTGTGACTTTTTATTGTTTTAATATATATATATATATTAATTGTTTACTGGGTTTAAATATCAGTTTTAATTGTTCATTCAATATAAATCTACAATAGTTAAATCTGTGGACTAGATTTATCTAAATCTAGCCGTATCTTACTTTTAACCAGTTCAAACTTTTAACCGGTTCAAAAGTTGTAAAACTGGAACCGTTGAGCTAGAATGTCTAAGATTTATTTAAATCTAGTTTTCTTTCTAATTTTGTAAATATTAAGCAACCACGCGATCCTAGATCTATATCTAGAAGAAGTTGAAAGCTTTGGCTACGCGCATGCAAGGATTTAACTGACGAATCCTTTCTTTTGCGATGTTTAGATTAAATATATGTTTTATTTCAGTATATTTGTTATGCAGGTTATTCATATGATATTCTGTGATCCTAGGAGCCATGAGATCTAAGATCCAGTTGATGGATCTAAATCTGGTTCCCATGATGGATGGACCCCTTTCAGTTGTACAACTAGCTTGTAAATCATATGTGTGGTGCTCGGCATCCTTCGATGGCTTGCAAATCTTATACGTATATTATTTTTTCGAAGATGCTTTGCATCTCGAGAATAAAATCAAAACAAGCCAAATACGAAATAAAATGGAAGTATCAAAGGCCTCAATTATTATGTGAGCATAAGGGTTTGAAAACCTGTTTTCAAAACAACATTTTGATATGTCTTGTATTGAAATTGAAATTTTATACAAATCAAACCCTTTGTATATAAGTGCAAAAGAGGCATGGCACTAATTCCAAATAAAACACTTAGGCCCAATTAACTGCAACACACACACATTTCAAATAAATTAGGGAATTGAAAAGACGCGATAATCGTGTTTTCACGGAAGTCGGGGGTGTCGACGTCGGGATTTTTATTTATCCCTTTCTGTACTCGTCCTTTGGTGTTCTCATTTTGGGTGAGTTTTGTTTGAAAAAACAAGTTTGAAAAGTTTTGACATGTATATGTCGACGATTTTGACTTTTAGAGTCGCCAGCTGGTAGATTTGAAATGGTTGTACCAACTCAACCGAAAAGGTTTGCACAAAGACCCAATGATTGGACACTGTTTAACAGGTCTTGGAAACTGAGTTTCGTTAGGGTTCGTGAGCTTAATTAAGTGGAGGGAAGGTGTTAGGCACCCCCCGACCTCCGTGAAAACACGATTACTTCCACTTTTCAATTAACTTTTATCTGCGTATATGTGTGTAGGGCTTATGTGCAATTATCTGGAAGTAGTGATATGCCTCGTTTGAACCTATATACAAAGGTTTTGACTTTTGTATAAAAGTTCAACTTTAACAAGATATAGTAGTAAAGTTTTGGAAAATAGGTTTTTCAAACCCTTATGCTCAATAGTAATTGAGGCCTTTGATACTTCCATTTTATTATGTGTTCGGCTTGTGTCGACGTCGGGATTTTTAGATGTCCCTTTTCGTTACTTGTTCTTTGATGTTCTCATGTTAATGTGAGATTTGTTTGAGAAAACAAGTGAAAAAGGTCCGACATGTGTAATGTCGACGATTTGACTTTAAGAGTCGCCAACTGGTATTTTTAACTGGTTGCACCAATGCAACCGAAAAGGTTTGCACATTGACCCAGTGATGTGACACTGCTAAACGGGTCTGTGAAACCGAGATTCATTTGGGTTCGGGGGCTTGATTATGCGGAGGGAAGGTGTTAGGCACCCCCCGACATCCGTGTTACCACGGTGACCGCCACTTTTCAAAGAAACTGTTATATGAATGTGTGTGTGTGTGGATCAATGTGCAATTATTTGAAAGTAGTGCGAGGCCTCGTTCTCACTTATATACACAGGGTTTGAATTTATAGAAAAATTCCATTTTAAGCAAGATATAGCATTGAAGTTTTATAAAAAGAGGTTTTTCAAACCCTGTGCTCAATAGGAATTGAGACCTTTTCATACTTCCATTTTATTATTAAAATATTCGGCTTGTTTGCTTTTATTTTTGAGATGCGAGGCATCTTGAGAAAATAATATCAAAGCGATCTTAGAACTCCTTATGGGCATGACAACCATCCAAGGAAATTCGTACACTGTAAATAATGTACAAGCTGCTTATAGCTGAAAAAGTCCATTATGAGAACCGAATCTAGATTCAGTAGACTGAATCTGTGGTCACATGTTTCCTAAGCTCACATAATATTGCAGTTTATATGGAAAGCAGTAAGCAGTTGTATATATATAAAAGCTGTAAATATATATATATATACAGACATGATCAACCACCACGAAGCAACACCATGGGGGATTAGAAATGTAAATAAAGCAGTAAATGCTATCAACTACCACGAAGTAAACTCCAAGCGGGACGAAATGTAATTAAAGATGTAAAAGCAATTAACCGCCACGAAGTAAACTCCAGGCGAGACGAAATGTAAATAAAGCTGTAAAAGGCCAACGAAGTAAACTCCAGGCCTAACAGAAATGTAAATATATATATATATAAAAGCAGTAAAAGCACTGGATATGAAATCCAGGCTCATCGGATATGTCCGATAACAATTATATATATAAGTATATATATATATACATATATATATATATATAAGCAAATAAACGCTCGAAGTACGTGCACTATAATGTCCGTTCAAACTTGTAGAACTTCAATCCGAGCATCCGAACGAGGTATATACGATCTTCTTCGGACTGCTTGTGTCGAGAGTTACGCGATGACATGGATTAGAGGTTGTACGAAGTTAGGAAGAGGGGACCATGCCCATGGTCTTCAAGCTTCAAATTCTATCCGGTGTGCTGCCATGCGTAATAGTCACTTAGGATTGGAACTCCTTGGTTCTTGTAGGACATTGTCGTATGTATGTATGTATGAAGTGTTGAGATAACGCGCAGGTGTTGAGGTAGCAAGATTTCATGTGACTCCTCACCGGGGTTATCGCCGATTTGAGTTGAAAGCAGACGTTGCTCAGGGTTACATCTGATATTGGACTGCTGTAAGTGTTGAATGCCGCAAGGTCATCTGTGAGAATGCCTGTCTGTCCGGTGTTAGCTCCGAGTATGAGGTATAAGTGCCTCGACGGGAGGTCTGAGATTGAAGCTGATAGCATGCATTTGAAACAAGCATTTCCGGAGTTATTGCCGGAATTGCAACAACATTCCTAGGGGTTATTGCCAAGGACGAAACTCGGGGTTATCTCCGAGGTTGGAAATGATGTTTCTGGTGTGTGTTCTAGGGTTGAGACTGATACTCCCGGTGTGTGGTCCAAAGTTGAAACTGAACTTCCGGTAGTATCTGGAATGGATATGAGATGTCTTCTAGGGTTATGTGAAAGACAAATCTGCCCTCCTGCAATGTTAGTAACAGGTGTGTAAAAAATTTTGAGTGTCTACAGATGCCCCTCTTTATCATATTCATGCAATGCAAGGCATGGATAGGATAAAGAATCCTAGACACTTGAAATGTAACAATATGATGCAAATGTATGATGCATGAATGAAATGATTGCTGGCTAATCCTATTGGGATGACAATCAGTGATGTCTTGGACATGCGATCCAACTCTTCAAGGATGTTGACGTTGGGGCTATCACCAAAGACGTGAATCCTAGACACAGACTTCATTCTCCATAGAGGTGCCTCTTATGTACAAGAGATCTGTGGGGATAAAGCTTTGTCTGCTTGAGGATGTGTATAACATATCCTATCACCCTGTCGGAGTTATTGCCAACAGTATGCACTTGTTAAGGCTGCCTGACCTTCGCTGATGTGTGTATCACCGGATAGATCCCTGCTGGGTGCATTGTCAAGGCTGCTTGACCTTCATTGATGTATGTATCAATGGTTACATCGCGTTGTGACCCTTGCTGGGGAAGGTTGCTTCGATGGGTTTACTTGTCATTGGCTGAGATAACGTCAAGGTTGCTTGACCTTCATTGATTTGTGTACAATGGTTGAATTGCGTTGTAACCCCCGCCAGGGATACGTGGATGTTTGAAATTATTGCGTTGTGACCCCCGCCGAGGATACTTCTTAAATTCTTAACTTCGGCATTGTAACCCCCACTGGGGATACTTCATTATTTCGTAGCTTCGGCGTTGTAACCTCCGTCGGGGATACTTCTAGGGTTGTGACCCTGCACTGACAGCATCAGACCTTTGTGAGGTATTGCCGAGCATGATTTATAAAAGCTGAGGCCATTGGTATAGTATACCTTGTACACAGGCGAATACCAATGCGAGACATATGGAGCCAGAGTTTGGCTCATGAAAACCAGGATTCCAAGCTATTCCGCTTAATTGCGTAGAATTCTTATTCCTAATTTGGCCTTTTTAGCTTGCGAGACCTCCTTTGCAACTCTAACTGGAGCGAGCCGGAGGTGTGGGACCCACAAAGGGGTGCCATAGGTACACCTACAGCAGCCGCAAGTGGACCTGCGACCAACCGTGGGTATGTATTCCCTGAGGGTTGCTTTCATAAGTCATTTTCAAGTTGCGCGACGAAGTAAATCTGAGAGCTCTTCTTCAGACCTGTTGAATTCGGGCAACTTTCTGCATATTCTGTCACCATACAAGTGTTCTTCACTGTCTTGGTAACATATGCATGTATTCTTTTCCAGTTTCTATCCATTGGAAAATGACTTATCACATAAAATGCATTTAGACACATAATAGTGAATATGCATGCTGATATGCCTTGATAAAAAATATTCAACATAGCAAATGTTAGTATTAAACCATGTTGAACATAATTATGTGAAAAAATTTGACTTTTGAAATAGTTAAATTGGCACCTTTTACTGTCATTTCTTATCCTATTTGAGGACAAATGAGTAAAGGTGGGAAAGTAAAATAACCCTGGTAATTAATCTACACTTACAAATTTTTTACTGTGATGCATGTAGGATGTATATGATTGTTGGTAGGTGTGCTACTAAATGGCCACCTAGTCATGCCTATGTGCATGTGGATAGTCCCATTTACAAAGGGGCTATGGCAAAAAAATTTCCAAAATATAGGCATTGGGTAGTCATGCATTTTTAATTCTACTGTAGACGTATGTTAAAACAATGCATGCATGCATGTAATCATAAAATGCATTTTGAAAAGCTCCGGGTAAGAATTTACCACACCTTTTCTGAGGTGATTTGGAAACTTTTTGTCCAGATATTATGGATCCGGATCAGCCGAGTAGTTCCCGCAGGACCACTTCTGGTGTACGGAGGAGGGCTTCTGAAGTAACTCGACCCCGCTCTGTTAGACAGCCTTGTCGTTTGGTGGAGGTGGTGATTCGTCCTATCCGGGTTGAAGTGTCGGATATCGAGGACGAGGAGGAGGATGTACCGGTTGAGGTTCCTACTCCTGCTGCATGCGTTCCCCATAGGGAGTTTCTAGGTATTCAAGTGGTGAACCCAGATCTTCTAGGTGACTTGAGTCGGCATCCTTCAGTATACCTGCACACAAACGAGGTATGAAGTTAGATCTTAATCTTCCTTGTTTCCTATTGATGAGGAGTAAAGGGCTTTGATGTTGATCTGCATTCGATGTAGGTTCCTGGCTTTACACAGCCTCGAGGGAACTGGTTCAGTATCCACTCTATGTATCAGGCTTTGTATGATGACTATAGAGAGATTGTGCATGGCTGGGGATTCGGGACGTTTTTTTGCATTCTTCCCGTCAGCCGTCCCCTGGGGTTACCTCGTGGCATTATCGAAAGCGGTGGTTTCACCTGACTTCGATCACTCCATTTCTTTTGGATCGCGAGAGTGATGATGATGACACCGATGGATTGGCAATTTATCACTGTGTATGGAGTTTGGAGGGATCCAGTGCCTTGACGGCAGATATTACCCTCTGCCGTCCGATCCTTATTGGGAGTTTCAATGAGGCGCTCGAGGCGTGGACGCTCAGACAGTCCTTTGAGCGTAGATGCTATAATTTGCTATTGAGTGAGCCTATACCCGATGATGTGAGAGTCAGGGACCGCATTCTTCGGCGATTGTTCCTGATGATCATTAGGGGCTGCTTCATAGCAGATAACTCTTCTATGGTGTCCTTCGCTTTGATCAGCTCCACTCAACACGTGGACCGTATAGGAGATTATGATTGGGGTTCCTACACCTTTGCCTACTTCCTCAGGGGAATGTGCATGCGATCGCAGGGCTTGACCGAGGCTTGGTTAGGATTCTACCCATTTCTGCTGGTGAGTATTTCTCTTGTCTTTTCCCATGTACAGGTTAAGAGTGTTGACTGACAACAGATGTTTGCCTTTGTGTTGGCAGTTTTGGGCCTATGAGAGGGTTCCATGTTTGCGTCCTATGAGAGTGTTAGGTTTAGACACCTATCCACGAGGACGAAGATGGCATCATTCCATACTGGCGGAGGTCCCTGTAGCTGAGGGTTTCACTCATTGTCGCCTACAGTTGGAATTGTTGACAGCGGATGTCATCACATGGGTTCCCTATTCTTGGGAACACTTGAGTGTTGGATTTGAGGATGGGTACCCGACTGGGGTCGAGCACCTTATGTCCACCCGTAGGATTCCTCTCTTCACAGATGGAGGATGGGAGCTCTATTTAGGAGAGCGTGCTATCAGGAGCACTACAGGAGAGATTTGCATGCCGATCTTGCCTCCTGCCAGGCGTTATTGGCCTATTTCGCAGTCACTCGTCACTGACATCCCATTGTTTGGGATTGACGGTTATACATTATCAGAGGACCCCTTCACTCAGGAGATGTTCCAGCATTTGTGGTTCCCTTGTACCATTGGAGCTCAGACACGCGCCAAACAGTTTATGGGGGATATGGTTCCAGGATCTGTGATGATGACGGATTGGCTAGCCTGTGTCAGAGATCCGACTCACGTGACACATATTAACAGTTTGACCCGACAGTTGGACCGGGCACATTTCTTTATCCGGCACTTGGGTAGAATTCCTTTAGAGGCAGATACTTTTGATCCTTCCAGCTCTGGCGCTGGCCCCTTAGGTGACCCATATGGTTTTGCCGGTGTAGATCCTCCCTTGTATAGGCCTGACATCCCTATAGATAGAGATCCAGTGACTCAGGAGGAGTTACATCAGGTGGACAGGATTGACGATGTAGACATCGATACCATCAACTTCTTCTGATGTATATTTCTCGTTATCTCTTTTGATAGGCCTCTGTTAGCTGCTGGGTAGCTTCGTCCCATTCTCGCTATATCTTTTGATAGGCCTCTGTTAGATATTGGGTAGCTTTGCCCCATTTCCCTGTATTTTAGCTGTATAGAGATGTATTAGATGATGATATACTTAGGAATGTATGTACAGTTTTCCATTCCCTATATCATATTGCCATCTATTGTATTATACATGTTATTATGTTATGCATATGTATGTATATCCATAGATATTCAGCATTGACCCCTGCATGGTCTTATGACACTACCGTCTGAGATGTCTTCTTGACAGATTAGCCGTATTGATCATACCCCACCATTTTTGTGGCATCCGGTATGCGCTTCATGGTATGATAGTATGTCACCACCGCATGTGGTGTTGTAGATCATTCTTGCAAGACACTATGACCTTATTGATGTTTCAGGTTCCCATAGGGTTCATAGATGGTATGCTAGAGCATTGGGTACTAGAGAGACAGGTTTTCTGATTCGGGACCCGAGAGTTGACTCCTACTTTAGAGGAGTATACACGGTTGACGATGTTGCTGTTGAATAGACCTTGCGTGCACATGGCGATCGGAGACATGAGTAGACAGTTCATGACCCTCACTAGATTGAAGCGTAGAGTGGTACATGATGAGATTACATCCGGCCACGTGATATCCCAACGTTTTCTATTTGACAGATTTGGCTCTGAGGATAGTTATGCACGGTATTCCGGGATTTCACTACACCGGAGGATCAGTGGCGTTTGGCCAGAGTGGATGTACTACTGCTATGCGTATTGTCATACGTCTACATGCCACTGTACATGGATGAGTTGGACATTGGAGTCATTATGGCAGTGAGAGCTCTCTGGGAGGGTCACACCATCCTACCGATGATTATGGTAGAGACTCTGAGGTTGGCCACATATTACTGCACTTATCCGGCAGGAGTGTTCACAGGTAGCTCGGTCATGCTATGCGTGTGGTTTATGTCACACTTGAGACCGATTGGCACATTCAGACGGCATGGATATTGTTTCACCCATGATATAGCGATGTCGTACTCCTTCCAGCCTGCAGAGTATACAGATGCTGCATCTTGGTCAGCTTTCCTAGCAGGGATTGGAGATCCATTCACTATATTGCCGTGTACAGGGCTTAGCTCACCCTACAGCTTCATTACTCATACTCCGGGCATGGATTATCTTCCTCTAGCTGGTTTGAGAGGGATGATCACCTAACACCCATTGGCCGTGATGTGTCAGTTTGACCAGTTTCAGGATATCCACCCATATGAGGGGGCAGTGATTCAGCGTTTCGCTTCTCACCACTTATCATCAGCGGACAGATCCAAGTTATATGCCTGTTGAGAGCTAGCTGATTTTTCTGTCAGTCATCCGGGTTATTCTGTAGAGTATTCAGCATGGATGGAGACAGAGACTGCATCGACTATGGTAGTATCCACAATGCAGGATATTGATTTCGATGATGAGGAGCCTATGGAGGAGGCTGACATTCCCATCGATGGGGACTTGACTGTTGGGCTGCCAGCATTTATGATGGATTCTCCCACCCCTAGTGCCACTGTTATTCAGTATTCAGCACAGCATTTAGAGCAGAGCTTACATCTGATGACCTATGATAGAGATCAGGCTAGGGTTGCGATGTTGAAAGCTCT
Source organism: Panax quinquefolius (assembly GCA_020205615.1). Classification (NCBI taxonomy): domain Eukaryota; kingdom Viridiplantae; phylum Streptophyta; class Magnoliopsida; order Apiales; family Araliaceae; genus Panax; species Panax quinquefolius. Next base: position 27,741,603 of record CM035153.1, read on the forward strand.
TGATGGGAGAGACGCAGCTCTATTAGAGAGGGATGAGGCTAGATCAGCCAGGGATGCATTGATTGTAGAGCGGGATGCCGCCCTATCTGCCAGGGATGTGGCCATTGCAGACAGTACCTTAGTGAGATCCCATACGACTGACATCCTTACCGATATGAGTGCATACATTGATGAGCATTATATCACCATGCAATTAGCCTCTGATCTGCTAGCTCGTGTAGATACCATTGGGCAGGAGCTTACAGCTTTACCTCCATCTTCATAGAGGGATGCTATGTTAGATCTGATAGTCCGTATACATACAGATCCATAGACAACTTTGTATTTTCCTGCACAGACTAGCTTAGCCATTTTATCATGTACATCACAGATGTATATATCAAACAGTAGTATATATGGTAGAGAAATATATTTTGATTTACTTCCCTTTTAGTTATGCCTTGATACTTGCTTGATATTTGTCTGTTTCTTCAGGGCCTTGTGATCTTGATGCATTCTGAACTTATCCTTTATATGTGGACATTGAGCCATCACAGGATCTCTCAGAACTAATCATCGATCTGTATGTATCTCTACCATCTTTGGTATCTTAGGACTGGTATCTGTATGGAAAAGTGGAGAGGAGGGTGGCTTTTCCTCTCTAAGATTGACCGCACCACAGATGGTCGCCAGTACTTCTATTTGTGAGAAGCCTAGTTAATTCCATCTCTTATGGATTGGTGTTGCTCTTTGAGGCACAACCGCAGCTTAGATGGTCACTGAATCTCCTATTTGTGAGGAGAGGTTGGGTAATTCCATCCCTTTGGTCTGCAAGTCGATGAAATGTGGTAGATTGAAGGTTGATCCCATGCATCGTGTGACAAGCATTTTTTGTTCGGTAGGGTTAGATCGAACCATAAATGGTCGCCACGCACTCTTATTGAAGAGGAGATCAAGTCTGCGTAGTTCGAACCTGGTGTAGGAGGTTCAACGCTGAATTTGAAAGGCAGATGGGTGTAGATGCTTTATTGATGAATAAAGGTGTAGAAATGTTTTTGTAGAGGAAGGGCAGAAATATTTTTGTTATTTTTTTTGTTTGTTGCGACCGGGCCATATAGACTATGGTTGCCTACGTACTCCCGGGTATCAGGGAGATCAGGTCGACGTAGTTCGCCCCTCAGGACGAATTGCAGCCAAAGAGAAGTATGAATCCCATGTGTAGGCTATACTGCGGGGAGAAGAAAGTTTGATCCCATGATTGGGACAAACTGCAGGTGTGGAAAAAGTTTAATCTCGTCTTCAGGACAAACTGCTAGCGTAGAAAAGTTTAATCCCGTCTCCAGGATAAACTGCAGGTGTGAAAAGTTTAATCCCGTCTTCAGGATAAACTGCAGGTGTGAAAAGTTCAAACTGAGATGAAACCAGGCTGCTGGTTTGAAATGTGTGTTTCCCTGAGGGGTGGAATAGTTTGTAAAAAGAGAGGGTTCATAACCGGAATGACTGGTTATTGGATGATCAATACCAGGATGTTTGCTTGATTGTAACTTCAGACATAATACCGTTTCACGGTGTCCGAGTGTTAGAGTTTATGCCCTAGAGGCCAATTATTTGATATAATTTCTTAACGTTTTGATATAATTATTATATTTGATTGAATAAATGAATGATTTTATTATGGTTTTATTTACTGCGTTATATAAATGTTAACATAATAAAAATCCTTAGAATAGTGATACAAATTATATAGTTTCAAGTATGTGACTTGAACATGAGATTATATAATTATAATTAGTATCATTATTCTTAAATGTCCCTAGTCGAGTATCATTGTTGATGGGACAACAATGATGCATTGAGACTAGTATGTGGATTGACTGATGACCAAATCTCATTGGTCATAAATATATAAGATATTAAGTCAATGCATAGGTACATGTTAGAGAACGGTGTACTGGACAAACCCACCATGAGAATTCTATGTGGAGCATTATGCGAAGTGTCATTAGCAATTCTCATAGTGACAATGATATAATGGTCCTCTGACCTGAAATCACTATATTACTACACGGGAATTTATGTACTTTGATATCATCAAATGTCACCTTTAATAGGGTGGACTATCTAGATGGAATTTAACCCTCCTATATATTAGGGGTGATATCCATAGGCCTCTTGATTGAGTAGGACTATGAAATGCATGGCCATGCTCAAATAGTGATTTGTTTCATATAGTCTACTCATTGATCAAGAAAACTCAGATTAAATTATGAAGAGTATGACACATTCTATGACTCGAGTTTAATCTAGGATATTAAGGTTAAAAGGATTAAATTACATTGAAACATTGGTCACTAAAAGGTTGCATCGAATCATCGATCTTATTATTACTTGGGTAGCAGTGATGCATTACTAGATGCCTCTCACTATTTATAATTTTATAATATGATTTTAAAATTATTGCCAACGTGATAATAACCTATGGGGTCACACACATAGAACGTAATTTAAAAGGGAATAAATTTAAATTTTAAGGATTTAAATATATTAATATGATTAATAGTATTTAAATCACGAATTTAAATTAAAAGGAAAGTTTGTATATATGTATATTAATTAAGTAAGACTTAATTAAGTTATATATATATAAAATCAGATTTTATGAAATTAGGTTTTGATTAATTTCATTTAACTACTATATATAGGATATATAGCAGCTACTTAGGGTTAGATCATAACTTGAAAACCCTAGCCGCTCTTAGAGAGAGACTAGAGAAAAAACGTACAGTTTCATAAAGGTTCCTTTGGTGGCTAGTACTGCAAGTCCCTCTTATTGCAGAAAGACGTAGTTTCGTGAGGAATTGCATTAAGGATTCGAAGCCGTTTCAGAAACACTTTCATTTTTGGTATAATATCTAAACCTCTGAATTAATTGATTTTTCGCATGGATCCTGTGTTGGGTTTCGGATATTGCTTTGATTATTTTATTTTTGCTGCGTTTTTGTGCCGAAATCCCTACACCAAGTTGATAAGCTGTGGAAATTCATCGCCATCCATTTCCTGTAGTCTGAGAGCGCTTCTTGTCAATACCTCCTTGACAACAAATGGGCTTTCCCGGTTAGGAGCGAATTTTCCCTTAGACTGATCTTGGTTGTCAATGATCTTTTTCAAAACCAAGTCATGTTGTTTGAATTGTCGTAGCCGGACTTTTCTATTGTAGGATCATGCGATCCTTTGTTGATATAACTGACCATGGAAGATAGTCGCGGTTCACCTTTCATCTATTAGAGACAATTGGTGATACCTGTCTTGTACCCATTGGTCTTCATCCAATTGAGCATCTATCAATACTCTGAGGGATTCCATTTCTACCTCTATAGGGAACACTGCTTCCTTCCCATAGGCTAATGAGTAGGGAGTTGCCCAAGTAGAAGTACACATTGAAGTTCTATAGGCTAATAAAGTCAGAGGCAAGAGGTCAGGCCATCCTTTATGATTGGCAGACATTTTCTGCATGATCTTCTTGATTTTTTTATTAGCCGCTTCAACAGCACCATTCATATTTGGACGGTAGATGACGGAGTTAAGGTGTTTGATGTGGAATTTACTGCATAACTCCTCCATCATTTTTTTGATGAGGTTCTTAGCATTGTCCGACACAATGACCTCTGGTTGTCCATATCGATGCACTACATTGTTTCGATGAAAGCAATGATGACTTCTTTAGTAACCTTGGGGAAGGAGGTCGCTTTCACCATTTGGTGAAGTAGTCGATCATGGTGAATATGAATCGATGTCCATTACTGGCTTTGGGCTCAATGGGCCCGATCACGTTCATTCCCCACATTGAGAAGGGCCATGGCGAACTCATATTGTGGAGTTCCCTTGGAGGGGCGTGGATAGCAATCCCATGAATTTGGCATTGATATCATCTTTTGACGTGATCATCACAGTTAGCTTTGAGCGTAAGCCAATAATGCCATGTTCTAAGAATTTTCTTAACAAGTAAGGGGCCGCTCATGTGTGGGCCACATACTCCACCATAGATCTCATCCATGAGCCTCTGAGCTTGGTTTTTGTCCAGACATCCGAGGAGACCTAGTCCTGCATCTCTTTTGTAGAATGCATCTTCACTCAGGTAGAATTTCATAGCAAGTCAACGGATCTGCCTCTTTTTAGTTAGGCTCGCCTCAGCGGGTGTAGATCCATCTTGCAGATACTCCTTGATATGCTGATACCAAGGATGGTAGATGGGAGGTAGCTCATTCGATAATTCTCCAACATAGTTCCCATAAACTGGGGCCTTTTGCAAAGCAAATGTGATGCTTGGCATGTTTTCCTTGTAAGGTATGTGAATCAAGGAGGCCAACGTAGCTAGTGCATCTGCAAAATCATTCCTATTACGAGGAATGTGTAGAAAGGAGATTTCTTCGAACTCCAAAGCCATCTGTAAAACTTGCCGATGGTAAGGCAGCAAATGTAATTCTTTGGTTTGATAGATTCCTGTGGATTATATGATTACCAATTCAAAATCCCCAAAGGCAGTTAACCGCCTGATGCCCATTGAACAGACAAGTTTTAGCCCCATGATACAGCCTTCATCTCAGCTGTGTTGTTGGTGCTAATAAACCGCATTGATTGGCGGACGACGGATACCGATCCCCGTGATTCGATATTAAAATTGCTCCACTCCGAGCCTTCGTGTTAATGACCATCAAAATACATTTTCCATGTGTGGCATGCATCGTACTGATGGTATTGCTGAACTGTCATTACCCTTTCATCGGGGAAGTATATTTCTAAGGGTTTGTAATCCCCTGCAGGTGCGGCGGCTAGTTGATCCGCAATTCCTTGATCTTTGACAGAGTTTTGCGTCACATAGACGATGTCAAATTACTGTAGGATCAACTACCATCTGGACAGCCAACAATTCAGTATGGGCTTACTGAACACATACTTGAGAGGATCCACGCAGGATATAAGATGGGTTGTGTTCCCATGAAGGTAATGTTGTAACCTCATGGAAGCCCATGCTAAAGCACAACAAGTCTTCTCAATCAGAGTGTACTTGTGTTCACTGATGCTGAATCTTTTACTGAGGTAATAGATAGCTCGTTCTTGGCCTCTATTGTTTTTTTTCCCCAACATGTAGCCCATGGCATTTTCATTAATGGACAGGTACAAGAATAGGGGAACACCATCCCTGGGTGGTACCAAAGTAGGAGCGTTAACCAGCTGCTCTTTAATGGTAAGGAAGGCTTTTCGACACTCATCTTTCCATTTCATGGAGGAGTTCTTCCTTAACAGCTTGAAGATAGGTTCATAGGTTGCTGTGAGTTGAGAGATAAACCTGCTAATGAAGTTGATTCTTCCTCAAAATCCCCGTATTTCCTTCTCTGTCTGAGGAATGGGCATTTCTTTGATGGCCTGGATTTTGGTAGGATCCAGTTCAATCCCTTTGTGGCTGACTAGGAAACCTAGCAACTTATGCGCCTTAACACCAAAAAGACTTGGTTTGGATTCAACTTCAAGTTGTACTTACGCAACCTCGTTGAATAGCTTTTTGAGATGGTCTAAGTGGTCTTCCTCCTTTCGGGATTTGACAATGATATCATCCACATAGATCTCTATCTCTTTGTGCATTAAATCATGGAAAAGAGCCATCATAGCTCGCTGGTAGGTTGCCCCAACATTGATGAGGTCGAATGACAACCGTCTGTTGTAAAAGGTTCCCCAAGGCGTGATGAAAGCAGTTTTCTCACGATCTTCCTCAGCGACCATAATCTGATGGTACCCTGCGAAGCAATCCGCAAAGGAGTACATGTCGTATTGAGCAGTATTATCAATGAGAATGTGGATAAAGGGCACAGGAAAGCTATCTTTAAGGCAAGCTTTGTTCAGATCTCAATAATCCACACAAACTCGCACCTTTCCTCCAGGTTTAGGCACTGGAACAATGTTAGATATCCACTCTGGATATGTAGACACCATGATAATGCCAACTTGAAATAGTTTCACAATTTCTTCTTTTACTTTTAAACTCCACTTAGGTTTCAATCGCCTGAGCTTCTGCCTAACTGGCTTGAATCCTTCTTTAATGGGAAGGCGATGAAGAACAATGTTAGTGGACAAACCCACCATGTCTTCATGAGACCATGCAAACACATCCTGGAATTGGGTTAATAGTGCAACCATGTCATTCCGTTAGTTTGGGGTAAGGTCTGAACCAATCTGGATTAGCTTAGGGTTTTCTAAGGTTCCAAGATTAAAAGAAGTGGTTTGGTCAAGGTTGGGTTTAGGCTTATCTGCGACCCATTCCTTAATCTCCTGAGGTGTCTCAATGTCCTCTTGTATGTCCATCAAGTTTGAGTCCAACTTTGCATCAAAGTTACAGCCCTTGTGGAGAGAAGGCACATCATCGGCAAGTACATGCACATCTAAATTCAGAGTCCTGAAATCAAAAGATGCTATCACTTAATATATGAAATTGTTTAATCATACAAAGTGTTAGCATGTAATGATAAAATAACTGCTAATATTGTATAGAAAAGTAAGCAATTAAAGTTATCTACAAGGCAGAGGGATTTTCTGCCCGTTTTACCCTCGTCGACCAATGCATGGAGTGCTGCTCCAATTGTCGAGGGCAAAGTCCTGGTGGACTGCAGTGATGAAGGGATTGTCATTGTCCTCATTCTTCCGAATGATAACCATGACATCTGGGCAATCATTGTCTGGGGTATATCTATTTGTATGTTCATCATGAACAATGATGCGTATGCCTGACATCATCAAGGCGATGTTATGTTTATGTTTTCGCTCCTTTTCTTCCACTTCGAGATCAGGAATAAGCACCTCTTTTGCTTTGAATGGTACTGGTTTGGGAAACAGCATAGCCATAACATGGGCTGGCACCTTAACTGGAGAATGTATCATCTCATGCGGTGAAAATGGAAAAAGTCGCCGTGTGGCGGAAGCTTGAGGAACCTGCTTGTGCTTATGAGGATTCCTATGACTGGAACTAGCAGCATAGCCTAGTCCGGCTGTCCGAATTTGACTGGACACTTGAATAGGGTGCTTAATACCCTGCTGATTTTTACCAAGCCCTTGTCCAGGCTGATGACCCAATGACATCATTTCTTGAGTGGCCGACATAACCTCGGCAGAAATATTAGGTACGGGAAGTGGTGCTCCAATAGGATGGTATTGAGTGTTACTCACTTCCAAGGTATGGCCCGCCACTCAACTTCCGAGTTGAAGGCGATGATTCGCGATCTCCTTGTTCGTGACATTCCGCCTCAAGATAATATAATGACTAGACTATTGTTAACAATGTATTTGAGCTGTTGATGTAGTGTGGAGGGAACAGTTCCAGCCATGTGTATCCGTGGTCTCCTCAATAGCAGGTTGTATCCTGAGTCTATTTTGAGGACATGAAAGGATACATTGAATGTATTTGGACCAATCTCAATTAGCAGCTCAATCTTTCCGACAGAATTTCATTGGGATCCATCCAAAGCTTTGATAACCGTATGGCTGCTTTGGATCCATTTTAGATTGACATTCATCTTCACCAAAGTGGCATAAGGACAGATATTCAGAGACAAACCTCCATCTATCAAAACTCCAGCTAACATATACCCGAAAAACAAAACTGCAATGTGCAATAGCTTGCAATGACCGGTCCCTTCGGAAGGTATTTCGTCATCAGTGAAGGATATCACATTGTTGTTGAAAATGTGATCAACCATATGTTGAAATTTTTCCGCATCCACTGATTTCGGTAAGTAGGCTTCTTCCAAAACCTTCAATAAAATCTTTCGATGATCCTCGAAAGAGAAAACCAAGTCCAGTATTGATATCTGATGTGGAGCTTCTCTTAAGCTTAAAACCACCTTGGCTTCATTATGGCCCATAGTGCGGAGGAATTTTTCAATCTTCTCCATGGGAATCTTCCCCTTTGCTTTGATGACGGGCTTCATTACCCTTTGAGGAAGATACAGTGGATTTTACTTCAATCAGAAAGCGATAGTATGAGACGTAGATCCTTCAGCTTGTCCATAATTCCATGGAACTTTCTGTAAGCTGACAACAGGATATTGTGGTCTGAAAAGTAAAGAAATTGGCTCTGGTGAGGCCACTTTCAAAGGATTGTCAGCTCCTTTGAGTTGAATTGCTTGTATGGGAAATGCTTTGACAGTTTCATAATCCTCGCTGGATATAACTGTTACTGATCCCTTCCATTTGGTAGGACATGTACTCCCACCCTCAAGTTGCACTGTGTCATCGTTTGCCATTTGTAGGACACTGCTATCAATAAGATTTTGAATGAGATGGCGGAGTGCCCAGCATTCGTCTGTGCTGTGACCTCAAGAATTGGAATGATACTAACACACTCCATCGGAGTTAAACCGTCCTGCACGAGGATTTATTAGAGGTAGAAGGGATGTAATTCTTCCTTCATTGATCAACATTTGAAATATTTCCTCTATAGGTTGGCCCAGATAGGTAAACTCCCTCTGATTGGCAAAATCCCGACGGGCTTTAGCATTTGCTCTCTTTGCAACCTTATCCTCCATAGCTTCGCTTTCTGAAGGTGATGGTGGAGCATTCATAACAAAAGGAAGGAGATAGGCATGCTCCTGTCTGATTAATTGGCGTGTGACTTGATGCTGGTGGGTCACCAGTTTTGCCAATTGCTCAATTTGTTTGCAAAGAGCTTTCATCTTTTGTTCCATAGTAAACTGGAACTTTGAATAATCCCATCTGTCAATACCGACTTTGATGGTCTGGGATGATTCACCGTTAAAATTGGAACTCTGTCCAGTGCTCCAACTGATCATGTTGACCTCTTCTTCTTTGTGTTAAGGAAGAGGGTTGTCTTGCACATGAGGTTGATCTGGTTTGGTGACCACGATCTCACCGTTGTCTATTAAATCTTAGATCTTATGTTTCAAGACCCAACAATCTTGAGTATCATGTCCAGGTGCTCCGGCATGATAAACACACTTCCTAGTAGCATTAAAACCCCTCCCATTAGGGTTGGCTGGTGGAAGAAGACGTGTGATTTTCTTCTGAGTAGTAAAAAGAGCAAGAATATTCTCGAGCGAGTCCCCTAAGGGTGTGAACATTCGAGGGTGCTTTACTTCTCCACTTTTAGGCAATGGAGGGTTTGAAGACTGTGCTTAAAAAGGGGAGTAGTTTATCCTCTGTATAGGCATGTTCTGACTGCCTTTCTGTCCTTGTAGTATCAAGGAAACATCCACATCTTTCTTTTTATGGACCCTCTGGGGGTTGTTTCCATAAGATCCAGATTGGATATGCTCAGCAACTACTTTAAGAGCGGTTAGGTCATGAATCTTACCAGACTTCAATCCCATCTCTGCCATTTCTTCGTGTTTGATCATTTCAGAGAATGGTTTGCCGATACCGGCTAAAACTCTCTCATAGAAAGGAGCTTCCTGTATATCTATGAAAGTTATGACCATTTCTGATTCTGTCATGGAAGGAATAACTTGAGCAGCAAGGCGCCTCCACCTTTGAGCATACTCTCTGAATGACTCATTAGACTGTTTCTTGACCTTGGTAATTTGGTACCGGTCAGGAGCCATCTGAGATTGAAAACTGTATTGAGTGAGAAAGGCGTGAGCTAGTTCTTCCTAGCTATGGATCTTTGAGTTGTCTAATCTGGTATACCATGAATGGGCTTCTCCAGTCAGACTCTTCTAGAACAGCTGCATTCTGAGATTCTCATTTTCCGCATAAGATCCAAGTTCTCCAATGAACACTTTCAAATGTGTATAAGGATCCCCTAATCCGTCATACTTTTCAAAATCAGGGGTTTTGAATTTCTCTAGATAATGAACCCCAGGAAATATGAAAAGGTCAGCATATGAAACACTTCCATGTGTTCCAATCCCTTTGAGAACACGGATAGTTTCCTCCATTTGGAAGACCTTCTTCCTGATGTCACCAGTGTATGGATCTCCTTTGAGATGGGTGTTTTTAGGGTCTTTGTTGGTTGTATCCAACTGAGGTTCTGGAATTGTTTTTTCCAAACCTTGAGCTCCTCCTTGTGAAGAGGATTCTGTATGTGTAGGCATCTTCGTACCCTGAGTAGATTGGTGCAATACTTTCAGTAGAACAGCCAAATCCGTAATTTCTTTACTCAATCCGTCAAATTCTTCTCAGGAAACAGTATTAGACTGGTCAGAAGAAGACATGATTGGCTGTAGGCTCGTGGCCTTTTTGGATTTTGAGCGAGTAACAGGCCCAATTGCTTCCCTACAAAAGACTTATATAGTTTAGTCTTAGGGATAATGTAAATGTTATCATGATGTGCCCATTTTAGGAATATGGTCCTGCAAAAACGGTTGTTAATTAATAGCATGTCATGTATGCACAGATATTCTTCATATTTTCCATTACATATAGATGATCATGGAATAAAATTACAAGTAAATGCTTTTATAAATAATTGAAAATGGAAAGCATGAAGAGACTTTCCTTCGCATTTGGTTTATCAGAGGTTAACCTATCTTAGGGTTACTTTCGTGGCTTTTTGGCATGAAGGTTCCCAGATCATCGCAATCTACTTGACGGGAAGTTCATCCGGTCTTTCAACTGGAGCGAATCTGGGTGGTGCCTTTCCTGAGCCTCGTTGGAATTAGTCTTCCTACAAGTCCAGTAATCAAACACTGACAGGATAGCCTCCTGGTGGAGGAACCACACAACATACATTCACATACAACGTGTCTCACCATTTATGCAAAATAATGACATGTTCGAAGCACTAATATCACAAATAGATATTTAGCAGTGCAGTAAGTAAAATGCATTCGTACGCATTCATCATAAATGTAAATGCAACATTCACACACAAGCATATAACAGTTTTGAAAAGCTTGTAATAGCGGCTTAAGCCCTCTTACTAGAGTCCCCAGTAGAGTCGCCACCTGTCGACGTCAGGATTTTTAGATGTTCCTTTTCGTTACTTGTTCTTTGGTGTTCTCATGTTAATGTGAGATTTGTTTGAAAAAAACAAGTGAAAACGGTCCGACATGTGTAATCTCGATGATTTGACTTTAAAAGTCGCCAGTTGGTGTTTTTAACTGGTTGCACCAACGCAACCAAAAAGGTTTGCACATTGACCCAGTGATGTGACACTGCTAAATGGGTCTGTGAAACCGAGATTCATTTGGGTTCGGGGGCTTGATTATATGGACGGAAGGTGTTAGGCACCCCCCGACATCCGTGTTGCCATGGTGACCGCCACTTTTCAAAGAAATTATTATATGAATGTGTATGTGTGTGTGTGGATAAATGTGCAATTATTTAAAATAGGTGCGAGGCCTCGTTCGCACCTATATACACAGGGTTTGAATTTATAGAAAAATTTAGTTTTAAGCAAGATATAGCAATGAAGTTTTATAAAAAGATGTTTTTCAAACCCCGTGCTCAATAGGAATTGAGACCTTTTCATACTTCCATTTTATTATTAAAATATTTGACTTGTTTACTTTTATTTTCGAGATGTGAGACATCTTCGAGAAAATAATATACAGCAGTGCCGAACTCCTAATGGGCATAAAAGTCATCCAAGGAAATTCGTACACTATAAATAATGTATAAGCTGCTTACAGCTGAAAAAGTCCATCATGGGAACCGAATCTAGATTCAATAGACTGAATCTATGATCACATGATTCCTAGGCTCACATAATACTGCAGTTTATATGAAAAGCAGTAAGCAGTTGTATATATATAAAAGCTGTAAATATATATATATATATATATACAGACATGATCAACCACCACGAAGCAACTCCATGGGGGATCAGAAATGTAAATAAAGCAGTAAATGCTATCAACCGCCATGAAGTAAACTCCAGGCGAGACGAAATGTAAATAAAGTTGTAAAAGCAATCAACCGCCACGAAATAAACTCCAGGCAAGACGAAATGTAAATATATATATATATACATATATATATATGCAGTAAATGCACCGGATATGAAATCCAGGCTCATCGGATATGTCCGACAACAATTATATACATGAGTATATATATATATAAGCAAATAAACGCTCCAGACATAAGTCTAGGCTCAATCGAGGCATAACTCGATAATGTTAGTCCATATATAAATATATACATATATAAGTATATATATACTGATGTAAATGAAAACCATCGATCAAGTCCTAAGGCGCATTTAACACAAACACGACTCTCAATGTGTAGAATAGTGTGTGTAAAGATGAAGAGAAAGGCTTTATAGAGTGTAAGAAGGCTTACATTGTAATACATCAATGCAGCACTTCTATGACTCTATATGGATAAACACTCGACTCGCCAAGAGCAACTAGTTTTAAGGGAGGAGAAGCGACCACCGGTCGTATGTTACAAATGCGGAAAGAGGGACATATCATTGGCGCCCACAACAGTTTAAGGTATGCTATAATTGTGGAAAAGAAGGACATATCGCTCGAGATTGTACGATATCGAAACCCAGTCCAGCGGAAATGGTGACTCAAAAGGATGTCCCAGAAAATTCAAAGTCAACGGTTCTTGGAAGAGCGTTTGTCGTGATCGGTCAAAATGCAAGGAACCCGAACGAAGTTAGCACGGGTTAGTTAATTATAAATTCTTGTGAAGTATATACCTTACTAGATATCGGTTCTACCCATTCTTTTATCTCTCTTACTTGCGCTCAACGTTTAAACTTGACTCCGGAGAAATTAGACTTTGACCTATCTGTGGAAACTCCGTTAGAGAAACTTTCATCACATCCCATTGTTTATAAATCTTGCTTGATTCAGTTGGCACTATCACATTACACCGTTAACCTTATTTCTATAGAGATATTTGTTTTGATGTGATTTTAAGGTTAACTACTCATCATGCCGAAATTGATTATTTTCGTAAGGTTGTTAGTTTTCATATTCCTAAGCAACTTTGTTATTCAATTCAAAGCAATCAAACCATTGTAGTCAAACATTTTCATATCAAGCCATGAAGTCATTCGTTTATTACGGATGTCAAATTTTCTTAGTCCATGTTATGGATTTGAATAAAGACACGTCGATTTGAATAATATTCTGTTGTTATTGATTTTTCTGACGTATTTCAAGAATTTCTTGGCTTACTCCCAAAGCTCGATATTAAATTTTGTATCGACTTTTGAACCCGATACAAAACTCATTTCTAAAATCTCATATCGAATGGCTCTATTGAACTTCGTGAGTTAAAATTCAACTATAGAATTTGGTACCGAGCCTTTATCTTGTGACTTCCTTTGTGGAATTCACCTAAGCCGAACTCTCTGTAGGGGACGTCATATTCATGCGATAGTAAACCGATAGGTGTCATTGTAACGTCTTTATCCAAGATTGGGATATGAGTCACGATTGAGAGCAACCTAAGTCGAGAATCGAAATACGTAGCTTTCAGGCTTAGTTGGTTATTATCGGAGATTCGTTGAAGGATATTCTCGAATCGCTATTCCATTAACGCTTGGTGACTCGTAGAGATACAAAATTCAAATGGAGCAAAGAATGTGGGAAGAGCTTCAAGAACTCAAGAGGAGACTCATTTCAAAGACATGTTACGATCATGCCATCCGGAAAAGCGAACGTGGTAGGCGACGCGATGAGTAGAAGATCATATCTTGAGGAACGAAAAGCGATGATGTCAAGTATACGACAGAGCCAACTTTAATAGAAAAGTTAAGATTGCTCAAGCCACAGGCTGGAGTGATGCGTATGAAGAAGAAAGTACAAGAAGGAGCTATTCCTAAGCGAGAATTGATGAAGAAGGAATACTTGAGTCCACTCTAGACTTTGTGTTCCTAACGACTACGATTTGAAGTACAAGATTATGATGGAGGCACACAACACGCCATTTGCAATCCATCTGGAAGTACTAAAATGTATCGTGATCTTGACATACATTTTGGTGGAACAATATGAAGAGAGAGATTGCAAAGTTTATCTCGATGTGTTTAACTTGCTTAACGTGTAAAGGCGGAGCATCTTGTACCTAAGGGTCCGTTGCAACCACTTGAGATTAGGAATGGAAGTGGGAACACATTACTATGGATTTCGTTACGGGTCTTCCTACGGTTTCTCAAGGCATCAATGCTATTTGGGTTATTGTTGATAGATTAACCAAGTTCGCTCATTTCTTGCCGATACGGAGACTTATTCCTTGAACGTCTTGCTAGTATATACGTGAATGAGATTGTGAGGTTGCATGGCATGCCTGTATCCATAGTTTCGGATCGTGACCCAAGATTCACTTCAAGATTTTGGGTTAGCTTGCAAAAAGCTATGGGCGCGGATTTACGATTAGGTTTGGCATACCATCCTCAAAGCGGATGGGCAATCGTAAAGGACTACTCAAACTCTTGAAGATATATTAAAACTCGTGTCCTAGATTTCAAAGGAAGTTGGGATAAGTACTTGCCATTGGTGGAATTCTCATACAACAATAGTTATTAAACAAATATAGGCATGGTTCCATTGAAGCATTATATGGACAAAAATGTCGTTCTCAATATGTTGGGATGAGGTGGGTGAAGCAACATTGTTGGGACCCGAGTTAACGCATATGACTAATGATTCGACAACGATACAAAGCGACGACAAGATCGATAAAAGAGTTATGCGGATCTTCATTGAAAGGACGTGGAATTTAATGTGGGGATCATGTATTGTTGCGAGTTGCTCCATGGAAGGGTGTTACAAGATTTGGGAAGAGAGGAAAGCTCAATCCATGATTTATTGGTCCATTTCAAATTCTTGACCGAGTAGGAAATGTAGCCTATAGACTTGCGTTACCTCCGAGTATGTCTCGTGTTCATAATGTGTTTCACATATCGTACTTCGTAAATATGTGAAAGACGAACCACGTTATTGAGTTAGAACAGGGACGAGATAGCCAAGAAGACTTAACGTATGAGGAGGTAACCTGTCAAGATTTTGGATAGGAAGGAGCATGTCCTACGCGCAAAGGTCATACCACAAGTTAAAGTTTTGTGGAGGAATCATGCTATAGAGGAAATGACCTGGGAATTGGAAACGGAAATGAAAGCGAGGTATCCTCACCTTTTTGAAACACCAGGTACGTACGTCAATTTCGAGGACGAAATTTCATAAGGAGGGGAGGTTGTAAGACCCCAAATTTTTTTTAAATAAAAAGGAATTTCCTTTATTTATTATTTTGAAATAGTAAGGGTTGATTTGATTAATGTGGATAGTTAAGGGTTAAATATGCAAATATTTCAAAATAAGCAAGTGGTTATAAAATATTCATTGTTGTCGGGGAATATTCGTTTGGTCGTGGAATATTAAATGCGATTCGGGAATATTAAATGCGACTGGTAGCGACCATGTGTGAGCCCCATAACTGAAAGCGATTGGATGAAGAAAGCGACAAATATAAGTTGTTTTTAAATAACTAGCGTAGTTATTACAGATTATCTTTGTTGGAATACCCGGTGGTTAAAACACACTAATACGCTGGCGTTGTTGAGAAGATAGCACCAGTATTGCACCAATTATTGATTCTTACGTGAAGAAGGCACTACTCAATAATGGGTACGATAATTATTATTCGATATTTTATTGAGTTAATAATTCTTTGCGTTGATATTTTATATTCTTTGTTGTTTGATAATTGTCATTACACAAGTATCTTTCATTATCGAAGCAATAATTCATATTATCTGAATAATATTATTAGATAACATTATTGGCAATGTCTAGAAAGTTACATCTAAGGAGAGGTTTGGTCACCTAATAATTGCGGCGCCAAGAAGAAGAAATTCTTATTGGAAAGCCCCTCTTTCCAGGAACGCACCTGGTTGTCAATATTGTGATTACTGTAATATTATTTGTGAATAATTAATTATTGATTTATATGATGAGGAAAATATTGATTTTATGTGGATATAGATGGAGAAAAATTTTAAAATGACAATTGTTGAAAATTAATATTTTATCTTTTACGATAAAATAATTCATTTAAATATATTATTTTAATAATATATTAACGGTGATATTTTTACAACGAATGTGGGATATATGAGTATCTGAGGAGGAAGAGTATTTTTGTTGCAATAAATGTTTAAAACATGTTAAACATGTCGGTGGACCCCATTTATTGATCGAAATTTGATTATAGCTTGTAAAATTGCCCGTTTGTGGATTTCGGTCAATTTCTGATTGGAATTTGGAAAAACTTTCTTCTGCAAAGTTGTAGAGAATTGAATTTCCTATAAAAACTCAATGAGATTCGAATTTTCTGATGAAAGGGCTATTTATTATGAATTATTGAAGTTAAAGCTCAAAATAATTGATTTTGGAAGTTTAAAATATTTAAAATTAGAAAAACGTTTTTTTTTCTTATTTTTTCTAGAAGGTGGCATGTGTTTGATGGCTGAAATCAGATTCTAGACATGTGTAGAAAATAATATAATTATATTATTAATTTATTAAATTTTCGCTTTGGTGTTCTAAGCAATTTCTATAAATAGGGTCTTAGGTTAGAATTGAAAATCACACTTAAAGCGAAGTTTTCTCTCTATATTATCGGCGTATTCTTGTGAGTATTTTGAGTATACTTTGAGTATTGCTATATCTGGTGCAAGTCAAGTCATAGCCTATATCCAGGTGTTTCATTTGTAAATCTTGATCTTTTGAGGTAAGGGATATTATTTTTTTCAGTAATGATATTATTTCTTCAATATCATTATCTTTGAAATGTTGATCTGAAGTTTTATCAAATTTGGAACTTTTTCATGTGGGGTTACTATTCATGGGTTACTATTCATGAGCTACTATTCACGAGTTACTTATTAATGAGTTCTTATTCACGAGTCACTATTCACGAGTACTATTCATTAAGCGTGAAGATGTTTTTGTGGAATTTCTATCTTTTAGTGTCGGAGTTACTATTCACGTATCGGACTATTCACATATCTAACACTATTCACGATATCTGATTTTATTCATAGAAAAATAAAATTTCTTCTTTTCGTCAAAACATCTATACGGATACTAACTCGATTGTATCCATGTTTTGATCATTCTTGAATTTTACACCACTATGATTATTTTTGAGGTATTTTTGGGCGTGGATAAAACCAAGTACTGAATCCTTAATCCTTAATCCTTGTCATTTTGTTTCTTTGGATTCGTTTCTTAAAAATATTTTCATCATCCTCGATCTTAAATGATGATATTATTGAATATCTTTGGCTTTGTAGTGCAAAGATGAATGATTTCTGAAGAATATCTTTGGCACTGTAGTGCAAAGAAGATGAGCAGTGTTGAGATGAATATGACCGATTGATTAATATCTTTGGCACTGTAGTGCAAAGATGAGCAGTGTTTAAATGAACATGACTAATCGATGAATATCTTTGGCTTTGTAGTGCAAAGATGAATATTTGATTCGAGATGTATATTGATTGATGTTACTGAGGATAAAATATTGATGATGGATTTATTAAATTCATAGATTATAGTAGATTTCATTCTCTACGTAACTCTTCTATGAATTATTATTTCATTGCGAATATTGATCTCGAAACTTGTTATCTATTGTATTCTATCGATTTTTCCTGTTGAAGACTAACGATAATTTGTTGTATATTATCTTAGTCATAATATTCTTTCTTGGGCTAGTTGAGCTCACCCTTTTCCTTGTTGTTCCATTTTTCTTCTCGGGGAGGCGAGAATGTAGCGAAGTACTTAGTCGGGGTATGGAATGAAGGTTCTAGAGAGAGTTGTTTAGTAGTCCTCACCATTTTTGTAAAATAATGAATCAATAATTATGATGGGGATTTATTTGCGTGTGGATATTGTCTAGAAGACAATATTATATTTAAACTCACAGTATATATTGTCGTATTTCACACGACATTTGTATTATTGAAGTTGTAGTTTGCTTCTTGTACCATGTATTTGGCGACTCAGAATGGGTGTTGTGTATACCTATTTTGGGGGCGTCACAGTTAGTATCAGAGCTTAGGGATATGATCTCTGGCGGAGATCGGGGAATAAAACTAGGAGGGGAGAGACGAGTAAATCCTTCGCTAGTGTGTCCTACCTAAGCTTATTTGTTAGTTGGTCAGTATATAGGGATATTATGTGATATATTGATTTCCTTAATTAACCCTTATTTTATGGCAAGATTTGAGAATGTCGTGAGAATATTAATGATGGAGCAAATGAGGACCGTGGAGATGCCTGTACTCACCAACGAGGAGAGCGTGCAACAGTGGTAATGTTCCTCTGTGAACAACACCACCGAAAGCGAGATGATGAACGAGGGGATGTTTAGAAGCTTTTGCAGGTTCATGCAAAATCAGACGAGGAGACTCGTGTTCAAAATACTGAGGAGGAAATGATAGCAATTCACGGGTGGTCACAAATGAAGCAGTTCAAAGAGTTGGGACCACGAATTGGGGAAAGCCGGATCCGATTAAAGGCGGAGGCGTGGGTCAAACAAATTACCAAGATATTCGATGTCTTGGAATGCGGAGAGCGAGAAAGTTCCATTCGCCGCCTTTATGTTCCCGTGGCGAGGCGATTCATTGGTGGGAATCGTGAAGCGTACCCATCGTACCGCACTCGGCGATGTCGTGGGAGGCGTTTCAGAAGCAGTTCAATGACAAGTACTTCCACGAAAGTATTCGTCATATGAAGGAAGTGGAGTTTATTAGACTAGAAGCGAGAATAACATGGCGGTGTCCCAAAGATGAGGCGAAGTTCGCGGAGTTATCCAGTGTTTGCACCTCATTTGGTGGAGAATGAGGAGCGTATGATGGCGGATGTTTTACGAGAGGTTTGAAACCCGACATACGTCAATATCTCATTTCTCATAAAATTTCTCTCTATTCGAGATGTTGTCAATGAGGCTCATTGTTTGAAGCGAGATAACGAAATACGTTCAACCGAGGGACCATAACCGAGGATCATACAGAAGATAGCGATCATGAGAATAACGATAACCCGGCGGAGAAAGAAAAATACAGATAAAGGCGGTAACCACTCCGGTGGTAATCGTGGCCATGGAAATAGAAGAAGCGAGTCGGGAGGAGATTTTAAAAGAGGAGATTCAACAACGACCATGTGAAGGCGTCGGCGCCCGAGAGCAACTAGTTTTAGGGAGGAGAAGCGACCACCGGTCAGAGTATGTTACAAATGCGGAAAGAGGGACATATCATTCAACCCGCCCACAACAGTTTAAGGTATGCTATAATTGTGGAAAGAAGGACATATCGCTCGAGATTAGACGATATCGAAACCCAGTCCAGTGAAATGGTGACTCAAAAGGATGTCCCGAGAAAATTCAAAGTCAACGGTTCTTGGAAGAGCGTTTGTCGTGGACGGTCAAAATCAAGGAACCCGAACGGTTAGTTAGCAGGTTAGTTAATTATAAATTCTTGCGAAGTATATACCTTACTAGATATCGGTTCTACCCATTCTTTTATCTCTCTTACTTGCGCTTCAACGTTTAAACTTGACTCAGGAGAAATTAGACTTTGACTATATCTGTGGAAACTCCGTTAGGAGAAACTTTCATCACATCCAATTGTTTATAAATCTTGCTTGATTCGAGTTGGCACTATCACATTACTGTTAACCTTATTTCTATAGAGATATTTGTTTTTGATGTGATTTTAAGGTTAACTACTCATCATGCCGAAATTGATTATTTTCGTAAGGTTGTTAGTTTTCATATTCCTAAGCAACTTTGTTATTCAATTCAAAGCAATCAAACCATTGTAGTCAAACATTTTCATATCAAGCCATGAAGTCATTCGTTTATTACGGATGTCAAATTTTCTTAGTCCATGTTATGGATTTGAATAAAGACACGTCAGATTTGAATAATATTCCTGTTGTTATTGATTTTTCCTGACGTATTTCCTGAAGAATTTCTTGGCTTACTCCCAAAGCCTGATATTAAATTTTGTATCGACTTTTGAACCCTAAGACAAAACTCATTTCTAAAATCTCATATCGAATGGCTCCTATTGAACTTCAGGAGTTAAAAATTCAACTATAGAATTTGGTACCTGAGCCTTTATCTTGTGACTTCCTTTGTGGAATTCACCTAAGCCAGACTCTCTGTAGGGGACGTCATATTAGTGCGATAGTAAACTGATAGGTGTCATTGTAACGTCTTATCCAAGATTGGGATATGAGTCACGATTGAGAGCAACCTAAGTCGAGAATCGAAATATGTAGCTTTCTAGGCTTAGTTGGTTATTATCGGAGATTCGTTGAAGGATATTCTCGAATCGCTATTCCATTAACGCAAATTGACTCATAGAGATACAAAATTCAAATGGAGCAAGGAATGTGGGAAGAGCTTGAAGAACTTCGAGGAGACTCATTTCAAAGACATGTTACGATCATGCCATCTGGAAAAGTTTAACGTGGTAGCTGACGCGATGAGTAGAAGATCATATGCGGGAACGAGTGCGATGATGTCAAGTATACGCATAGAGCCAACTTTAATAGAAAAAGTTAAGATTGCTCAAGCCACCGACCTTGAGATGATGCGCGTATGAAGAAGAAAGTACAAGAAGGAGCTATTAGGGCGAGAATTGATGAAGAAGGAATACTTGAGTCCACTCTAGACTTTGTGTTCTAACGACTCGATTTGAAGTACAAGATTATGATGGAGGCACACACAATACGCCATTTGCAATCCATCCGGAAGTACTAAAATGTATCGTGATCTTGACATACATTTTGGTGGAACAATATGAGAGAGAGATTGCAAAGTTTATCTCGATGTGTTTAACTTGCTAACGTGTAAAGGCGGAGCGTCTTGTACCTAAGGGTCCGTTGCAACCACTTGAGATTCCGGAATGGAAGTGGGAACACATTACTATGGATTTCATTACGGGTCTTCCTACGGTTTCTCAAGGCATCAATGCTATTTGGGTTATTGTTGATAGATTAACCAAGTCCGCTCATTTCTTGCCGTCACGGAGACTTATTCCTTGAACGTCTTGCTAGTATGTACGTGAATGAGATTGCGAGGTTGCATGGCATACTGTATCCATAGTTTTGGATCGTGACCCAAGATTCACTTCAAGATTTTGGGTTAGCTTTGCAAAAAGCTATGGGCACGGATTCTACGATTGAGTTTGGCATACCATCCTCAAGCGGATGGGCAATCGAAAGGACTACTCAAACTCTTGAAGATATATTAAAACTCGTGTCCTAGATTTCAAAGGAAGTTGGGATAAGTACTTGCCATTGGTGGAATTCTCATACAACAATAGTTATTAAACAAATATAGGCATGGTTCCATTGAAGCATTATATGGACAAAATGTCGTTCTCCAATATGTTGGGATGAGGTGGGTGAAGCAACATTGTTGGGACCCGAGTTAGTACGTATGACTAATGATTCGACAACGATACAAGCGGCACAAGATCGACAAAAAAGAGTTATGCGGATCTTCATTGAAAGGACGTGGAATTTAATGTAGGGGATCATGTATTGTTGCGAGTTGCTCCATGGAAGGGTGTTACAAGATTTGGAAGAGAGGAAAGCTCAATCCATGATTTATTGGTCCATTTCAAATTCTTGACCGGAAGTAGGAAATGTAGCCTATAGACTTGCGTTACCTCAAAGTATGTCTCGTGTTCATAATGTGTTTCACATATCTGCACTTCAGTAAATATGTGAAAGACCCGAACCACGTTATTGAGTTAGAAACCCAGGACGAGATAGTAGAAGACTTAACGATATGAGGAGGTACTGTCAAGATTTTGGATAGGAAGGAGCATGTCCTACGTATGAAAGGTCATACCACAAGTTAAAGTTTTGTGGAGGAATCATGCTATAGAGGAAATGACACGGGAATTGGAAAGCGGAAATGAAAGCGAGGTATCCTCACCTTTTCAAAACACCAGTATCGCGACGTCAATTCGAGGACGAAATTTCATAAGGAGGGGAGGTTGTAAGACCCCGAAATTTTTTTTTAAATAAAAAGGAATTTCCTTTATTTATTATTTTGAAATAGTAAGGGTTGATTTGATTAATGTGGATAGTTAAGGGTTAAATATGCAAATATTTCAAAATAAGCAAGTGGTTATAAAATATTCATTGTTGTCGGGAATATTCGTTTGGTCGTGGAATATTAAATGCGATTCGGGAATATTAAATATTGACTGGCCTTGACCATGTGTGGGCCCCATGTGAAAGCGATTGGATGAAGAAAGCGACAAATATAAGTTGTTTTTAAATACTTGGCGTAGTTATTCTGCAGATTATCTTGTTGGAATACCCGGTGGTTAAAACACACTAATCGCTGGCGTTGTTGAGCAAGAAGCTGCGGTATTGCACCAATTATTGATTCTTACGTAAGAAGGCACTACTCAATAATGGTTCTGATAATTCTCTATTGAAAGATTTTATTGAGTTAATAATTCTTTGCGTTGATATTTTATATTTTGTTGTTTGATAATTGTCATTTACGGTATCTTTCATTATCGAAGCAATAATTCATATTATCCGAATAATATTATTAGATAACATTATTGGCAATGTCTAGAAAGTTACGTCTAAGGAGAGGTTTGGTCACCTAATCAAGGCGCAAGAAGAAGAAATTCTTATTGGAAAGCCCCTCTTTCTGGAACCGCACGGTTGTCAATATTGTGATTACGTAATATTATTTGTGAATAATTAATTATTGATTTATATGATGAGGAAAATATTGATTTTATGTGGATATAGATGGAGAAAATTTTAAAATGACAATTGTTGAAAATTAATATTTTATCTTTTACGATAAAATAATTCATTTAAATATATTATTTTAATAATATATTAACGGTGATATTTTTACAACGAATGTGGGATATATGAGTATACGAGGAGGAAGAGTATTTTTGTTGCAATAAATGTTTAAAACATGTTAAACATGTCGGTGGACCCCATTTATTGAGTGAAATTTGATTATAGCCTGTAAAATTGCCCGTTTGTGGATTTCGGTCAATTTCTGATTGGAATTTGGAAAAACTTTCTTCTGCAAAGTTGTAGAGAATTGAATTTCCTATAAAAACTCGCGAGATTCGAATTTTCTGATGAAAGGGCTATTTATTATGAATTATTGAAGTTAGAAGTTCAAATAATTGATTTTTGGAAGTTTAAAATATTTAAAA
The DNA here is from genome assembly GCA_020205615.1 of Panax quinquefolius. Classification (NCBI taxonomy): domain Eukaryota; kingdom Viridiplantae; phylum Streptophyta; class Magnoliopsida; order Apiales; family Araliaceae; genus Panax; species Panax quinquefolius. The sequence goes on from CM035153.1 coordinate 27,764,773, forward strand.
TTAGAAAAACGTTTTTTCTTATTTTTTTCTAGAAGGTGGCATGTGTTTGATGGCTGAAATCAGATTCTAGACATGTGTAGAAAATAATATAATTATATTATTAATTTATTAAATTTTCTCGCTTTGGTGTTCTAAGCAATTTCTATAAATAGGGTCTTGGGTTAGAATTGAAAATCACACCGTAAAGCTCAAGTTTTTCTCTATATTATCGAGCGTATTCTTGTGAGTATTTTGAGTATACTTTGAGTATTGCTATACGGTGCAAGTCCAAGTCATAGCTTTATATCAGGTGTTTCAAATTTAGAAATCTTGATCTTTTGAGGTAAGGGATATTTTTTTTCAGTAATGATATTATTTCTTCAATATCATTATCTTTGAAATGTTGATCTGAAGTTTTATCAAATTTGGAACTTTTTCATGTGGGGTTACTATTCATGGGTTACTATTCATGAGCTACTATTCACGAGTTCTTATTAAGCGAGTTCTTATTCACGAGTCACTATTCATTTACAGTACTATTCATGAAGCGTGAAGAGATGTTTTTGTGGAATTTCTATCTTTTAGTGTCTGAGTTACTATTCACGTATACGGCACTATTCACGATATCTGACACTATTCACGTGATCTACGGTATTATTCATATTTAAAAATAAAATTTCTTCTTTTTCGTCTAAAACATCTATTACGGATACTAACTCGATTGTATCCATGTTTTGATCATTCTTGAATTTTACACCACTATGATTATTTTTGAGGTATTTTTTGGGCGTGGATAAAACCAAGTACGAATCCTTAATCCTTAATCCTTGTCATTTTGTTTCTTTGGATTCGTTTCTTTAAAAATATTTTTCATCATCCTCGGTCTTAAATGATGATATTATTGAATATCTTTGGCTGTAGTGCAAAGATGAATGATTCGAAGAAGAATATCTTTGGCTTTTGTAGTGCAAAGATGAGCAGTGTTGAGATGAACATGGCCGATTGATTAATATCTTTGGCACTGTAGTGCAAAGATGAGCAGTGTTTAAATGAAACATGACTAATTGATGAATATCTTTGGCTGTAGTGCAAAGATGAATATTTGATTCAGATGCATATTGATTGATGTTACTGAGGATAAAATATTGATGATGGTTTATTAAATTCATAGATTATAGTAGATTTCATTCTCTACGTAACTCTTCTATGAATTATTATTTCATTCGCGAATATTGATCCGAAACTTGTTGTCATTGTATTCTATCAGATTTTTTCCTGTTGAAGACTAACGATAATTTGTTGTATATTATCTTAGTCATAATATTCTTCTTGGGCTAGTTGAGCTCACCCTTTTCCTTGTTGTTCCATTTTTTCTTCTCGGGAGGCGAGAATGTAGCGAGTACTAGTCGGGGTATGGAATGAAGGTTCTAGAGAGAGTTGTTTAGCTTGATCCTCACCATTTTGTAAAATAATGAATCAATAATTATGATGGGGATTTATTTGCGTGTGGATATTGTCTAGAAGACAATATTATATTTAAACTCACAGTATATATTGTCGTATTTCACACGACATTTATATTATTGAAGTTGTAGTTTGCTTCTTGTACCATGTATTTGGCGACTCAGAATGGGTGTTGTGTATACCTATTTTGGGGGCGTCACACAAATTATCAACATGATACTTCTTTGTAGAGTAAAATTCAAGAATGCTCAGAAGAATATTTCCATGAAAAGATACTGGATGAAGCGCAAATATCAAGGATATTCCACTAATTTCATGGAGTATAGAAGTCAAAACTTTAACCAACTGAGTATAATAAAGAATGGAATAACAAAAGAAATCACCATGCATGCAGTACTTTCCATAGACAAAAGTTACTCCAACGAACAATAAATAACGAAACTGAAGTCAAAGCGTAATACGCACCGCAAGCGAGGATATTCCAATGAATAATAAAGAATGGAATAATAATGAAATCACCATGCATGTGGTACTTGGCAGATGTACATGTTATTCCAATGAATAATAAATAACGAAACTAGGTCCCAGGCGTAAAAACGCATGCATGGGATATTCCAGCAGAATAATAAAAGGCGGAACTAGGTCCTACAGTAAAACGCCTGCATGAACGAGGATATTCCAATGTAATAATAAAGAATGGAATAATAATGAGAATTTTACCATGTATGCGGTGCTAGATAGATAGAGTTATTCAAACAGAATAATAAATAATGGAATAATGGAAGAATTTCATCAAGTATAGGGTAATAAATTATACATGTTATTCCAAATGAATAATAAAGAATGGAATAATAGAAGTTCTCTTCATGAATATGAAAAAATAATACCCTTACCTTATAAAGAAGAGTACTCAAACGGTAGAGGCTGGGGATATATTGGAAGAAACTTGCACTACGCTTTCAAAGCTTTCTTAAACGCTTAAAGAAATACGCACGCCAAGATAGAAGAATAATTTCTCTACTGACTTCTCCGCATCAGAGTTTGGTGAATTCATAAGAAATAATGAAGGAATGAGCTTTATTTATAGAAGAATGGGTGAATAAGTAACCAATCCATGAAGCGGTCCGGATCGATTTACTTTAAACGGACGGTCCAGATTGGTTTAGAATAAAATATAATATATTCTATTTATAATCTAATAAAACGAATAACTTTTAAAAAGATTTTACTATGCAAACACTATGCAGGCACTATGCAAACACTATACATAATAAAATATAATATATTATAATTATTGTCTAATAAAACGAATAACTTTATAAAAGTATTCTGTTTTATATAAAAAGATTTTCAGTTTTATTACATTAATAATACTAATAAAACAAAACTTCATCATCATTATTATTATTCACACTATTAATCGACCAGGTCATTCCCAGAAAGAGGGGCTTTCCAAAAAGGATTTCTCCCTATGGCGGCGCGCAATTAGGTGACCAAACCTCTCCTTGGCAAAACTTCCAGACATCGTTAATATTGCAAATAATAATATTAATAACTTCGTCATCTCAATTATAAAATATCAACAATAATTGAATCAATTAACGTGAGATACTATGCAATAATTCATCAAGCAATAATTGAACAAAACCGGTGACTTCTCACGTAAGCATCAATAATCAATACTGGTGTGCTACTATGCAACCACGCCAGATTATTCTGCATTAACTTTAACATAGGGTGTTTCAACAGTTAACGATAAAACTTCCGTAGTTATTTTCATAAAAATATTTTTGTCGTTTTCTCAATCAAACAATAATTAGTTGTGGGGTCCACCAATGATTGTGTCGTTGCATTTAATATTCTCCGACCAATCGAATATTATAAACAACTTGCGTACTTTGCAAAATTTCTAAATATTACTCACAACTATAATATTATATCAAATTCATTCCATAATATTTAAAAAATGATAATTATAGAAAATTCATCTTTATTCATAAAAGTTGGGGTCTTATAGATACTCCCGGTGTGTGGTCCAGACTTGAAACTGAACTTTTGGTAGTATCCGGAATAGATATGAGTTATCTTCCAGGGTTATGTCCGAAAGACAAATCTGCCCTCATGCAATGTTAGTAACAGGTGTGCAGAAAATTTCGAGTGTCTACAGCTTGATTTCTTTTATTTTTGAGATACGAGGCATTTTTGAGAAAATAAGATACATAGCAGTGCAGAACTCCTTGTGGGCATGAGAGGCATCTAAGGATGTCCAGACATCGTAGATAATTTACAAGCTGGCTGCAGCTGAGAAATGTCCATCGTGGGAACTGAATCTATATTCAAAGGCTGAATCTGTGATCACATGATTCATAGGCTCACATGAAAAAGTAATATTTACAAAAGCTAGAAAAAGAACTAGATTTGAATAAATCTAAACCATTATAGCTCCAACGGTTCCAGTTTAGTCACTTTTGAACCAGTCAAAGTTGGAAATAACCAGATTTAGGCAAATCTAGCCCGTAGGTTGAAAGATTAAATATCTACATTATGAAAGCAGTTAAAGCGGATATTTATATAAAAGCGGTAAATATATATAGGTATATATATACCTATATATATATATATAAGTAGTAAAAGGCTACGAAGTAAACTCTATATAAAAGCGATAAATGGCCATGAAGTAAACTCCAGGTGTGATAGAAATGTAAATATATATATGTTCTATCCAGGCTCAATCGAGTTCGAGTTCGATGATATATATATATATATATATATATATATATATATATATGTGTGTGTGTGTGTGTGTGTGTGTGTGTGTGTGTGTGTCTAAAAGAAATAAAAAGCCACATATCAACAATCCGGGCATACCCACACGAAAAGACTCTCAACGTTAGTAGATATATATATATATATATATATATATATACACACATATATATATATACGTAGTAGAAAGCTTAAGAATTTGAAAAATCTTACAGTGGGCTGCCAAGAAAATTTCAGATAGCTTTTGAGGCTTGAAAACTCGGTTTCCACCGATTAAACTTCAGTATGTTACAAAACACGAGCTGACAAGTGTTTAGAGAGAAAAATCACTCAGTTTAGAAAACTCTAGCAGTGGTTACAGACTGAAATGGATAGAGTGTTCTCTTCTTTCTTCTTTTTTTTAAATGAGCTGCCAAGAGCTCATATTTAAAGACCAGATGGCCACGGGTCAACCCACGATAGCCACGGTTCTACCTGCGGCTGGCCCAGTCCATGTGGGTCCCATCATCTCGAAGTACATGCACTTGGGCTACGCATTGTCCGCTAGAACCTTCATAACTTTCAATTCGGGCATCCGATAAAGGAGTGTTGTACCTTTTCGGAATGCTGTTGTCGAGAGTTACACAATGACATGGGATTAGAGGTTGTACGAAGCCGGGAAGATGGGTCCATGACTAGATCTCCAAGTCTTCAAAGTATATCCGTTGTACTGTCTTGTGCAATTGTCACTCGGGATTTGAGCTTTGGTTCTTATGGGATATCTTGGTACGAAGTGTGATTTGAAATGTGTTGAGAAGACGTTGATGTGGTGTTGAGGTGGCAAAAGGATGATTTTGCCCCCACCAGGGTTATCTCCGGCTTTGGCACAGATGTAGCTGTCGTTTCTCATGGTTATCTCCCAGATTAGGCTGTTGTTGATGCTGAATGCCCTCAGGGTTATCTCTGAGGTTGACTTGAACTCCTGGGGTTATCTCTGGGGCTGAACTGTATCTTCCGAGGTTGTCTCCGGGGTTGTCTCCGAGGTTGAAACTGACTTTTTTGGGGTTATCTCCAGAACTTGGACTATATCCCTCGAGGTTATATCCGAGGTTAGAATTGGATCTCCCGGGGTTATCTCTGGGGTTGAAACTTAATATCTCGGGGTTATATCCGAGATTAAAAATTGGATCTCCGTTGTTGTCTCGTGGTTGGCGATATGACTTCAAGGTTATCTCGGAAGGCGATTACGCTTTCGGCAGGGGTTAAGAATGAGAATACAAAATTTTGAGTGTCTACAGATGCCCCTTTTTATCATATTCATGCAATGTAATGGCATGGATAGGATAAAGACTACTAGACACTTGAAATAAGATAACCTAATCATGTTGCAAATGCAATGTAGCATGATATAACGTTATGCTGCATGTTGTTTATTGGAATAGTTTCCAATAGGATGTGATAACTGCCTGCTCCCGCCACTTTTGTTGGTGGATGGTGTTTTCAATGATGGCCCTGTTAAATGGCTTTGATGTCTACTCGACCGGTAGTTTACAAAGCTTTCATCACAGGAATTTTCTTATGCCACGCTGAGGTTATCGCCAGCGGTTTGGACTGTCCATCAATGCTATTTGAGCCTGATTTGCTGACAATTCGAATAGATGTTTTTAAGATCCCTAAGATGTTCTTCTCTTTTGTGAGCAACTCTTGAGGATGGCATTTGGATTGCTAGGGATTTGTATAACAGATTCCATCATCGGTCCTCCCCGATGAGGATGGTTTTTCTGTGGTTTGTACCATCAGGTTTTTCTGATGCTTTGCTGGAGTTATTGCCAATGGTTTGTAATTTCAGGGATGCCTGGCCCTCGTTGAAGTAGCTTTCAATGGCTTGCATCATCGGACCACCTCCGATGCTTCGCTGGAATTATCGCCAAAGGCTTGTAATGTCAGGGCTGCCTGACCTTCGTTGAAATAGCTTTCAACGGCTTAGGATGTCCGAAATATGAAATTTTTGCTTTTTCTTCAATTGAAATAAATGGTTTATTAAATTGATAAAAGTTTAAAATAAAAGAGTTTATTTTATTCGGAATTTGATTTCAAATTGATGAAAATTAAAGTAATTTAATTTGGATTTAGTTTTTGATTAAAATAAAAGAATTTATTTTGTTTCAAAACTAGATATTACCAAAACTTTTTCCCATTAATTGATATTAATGCATATATGGAATGAATTTATGATTCATGAGATGAATGTTATTTATTGATGCATATATTGATGTGTATGATAATAAATGGGGCTGATTATGGACTATTAACCAATGCGATTGGATTTTATTTTAGTTGGATGCATGAATATATAAGTTTTATTAAATGGAGTCTGTGTACCTCGTCTTCTCTAATTTTTCTTTATGTAATTTCTATCTCCCTCCTATATACTTACCATTGACTGCTGATCAAGGTTTCAATTTATTGTAAATAGTTTATGTAATAGGATTAGTTAGAATTACTTGAAGAAATGAAGACTAAAGAGCAAGGAGCGCATGGGTACCCGCTTGTAATGGAGTCCGTGATTTAAAAGTAATAGTTATATTTAAATTTAATTTTTTGCACTCCTAGATTTGACATTTTGGTTCAGTTGGTGGCTCTAGTGAACCAAAATATAATAAAGTTCATAATCAATCCGGGTAGAATATAGTATTCTATATGCATGCTTATACTATGTATATATTATATATTATGAAACATGCTTTGCATGTTAATTAATATGACACGTATTTTATATTTATATATATGTGCATGCACGCTAAATAAGATGAGACAATTAATAACAAATCCCTCAAAGATTTTATATTAAGTCCTAAACATTTAAAGATATTTGGAATATCGAACGTCCGCCTTCTAGCATGATAAAAATAATACAGTATCAATTAATTATTATAAGTTTGTTGTGTCACCACAAGGATTATCTTAATTTTTTGTGATGTTAATTTTATCACATTTGATGCTTATAAAGAAATTGAACAATGTTGTTTTGTTGTTGTAGAGATTTCGGTACAAAAAAAAAAAGCGGAATTAAAATTTTCAAAATAATTTCTGAAACCCTAAAATAGGATTCATGCGAAAACATATTAATTCAGAGGTTTAGATTCTTACCGATTATCCGAGCTTGAATGGATACGATGGAAAAGATTCTGGAACAACTTCGAATCTTCAACGCAATCCAATGGAACTGCACCTCTACGGTATCCACACGAATGCCCCACGAATTGTTAGACGATCTGCAGCAAAGAGAACCGCGATACTAGCCACCAAGGATCTGGATTTTTTAAAGCTTTTCTCTCTAGTCTCTCTCTAAGAGCGGCTAGGGTTTAGGTTTATGATATTATCACTATATAAAAAGGATGATATATATATATATATATAGCAGTAAAAAGGAATTAACCAAAACCTAATCCCATTAGAAAAATAAAATCAATTTATATATATATATATATATATATATATATATATATTATATTTTAATTAAGTCATACTTAATTAATATACATATATACAAAATATCCTATTAATTTAAATTCGTAATTTAAATACTATCAATCATATTGACATGTTTAAATCCTTACAATTTAAATTAATTCCCTTTATAATTACGTTCTAAGTGTGTGACCCTATAGGTTATTATTACGTTGGCAATAATCTTAAAATCATATTATAAAATTATAAAAAGTGAGCAGCATATAGTAATGCATCACTGCTACCCAAGTAATAATAAGATAGGTGATTCGATGCAACCTTTTCGTGATCAATGTTTCAATGTAATTTAATCCTTTTAACCTTAACATCCTAGATTAAACTCAAGGCATGGAATGTGCCATACTCTTCATAATTTAATCTGAGTTTTCTTGATCAATGAGTAGACTATATGAAACAAATCACTATTTGAGCATGGCCATACATTTCATAGTCCTACTCAATTAAGAGGCCTATGAATATCACCCCTAATATATAGGAGGGTTAAATTCCATCTAGATCACTCATATTCCTCACACGATTCATGATGTACCCAATAATCACCTTTATTGTCCACCTTATTAAAGGTGACCTTTGATGATATCAAAGTACATAAATTTCCATGTATTAATATAGTGATTTTAGGTCGGAGGATCATTATATCATTGTCACTATAAGAATTGCTAATGACACTTTGCAAAATGCTCCACGTAGAATTCTCATTGTGGGTATGTCCAGTACATTGTTCTCTAACATATTCCTATGCATTGACTCAATATCTCATATATTTATAACCAATGAGATTTGGCCATCAGTCAATCCACATACTAGTCTAAATGTATCATTGTTGTCCCATTAACAATGATACTCGACTAGGGACATTAAGAGCAATGATACTAATTGTAATTATATGATCTCATGTTCAAGTCACATACTTGAAGCTATATAATTTGTATCACTATTATAAGGAATTTTATTATGCTAACATTTATATAACATAGTAAATAAAACCATAATAAAATAATTTATTTATTAAATCAAATATAATATCAAAAATGTTAAGCAATTAAATCAAAGAATTGGCCTCTAGGGCATAAACTCTAACAGTTGTGTCACCACAAGGAAAATATTTTCTTTTTGAATATATGGAGTGCTAGGTTGGACTTAACTTGGATAATTTTGATTCGGATGTGCCACCACTTGATCAAAATAATCTAAGAGGCAAAATGAGTTATATGATGATGTAATTGACAAGAGTTGTCTACATATTTATTTATATATAGTTTGTTATATTGTTGCCTCTTTTTCAGTTCTAACAAAAAGAGCTCTAACTCATGCAAGCATACATGTGTCAACAAGTAATACAGAGTAAGTAGAGTATCGATCCCACAGAGAAAGTTGTCAAATTTAAACTACCATGCATCAATTAAATCACTATATTTATATGCTTAAACTAATGACTATATTGGTGAATTAATCTAATTGCAAATAACAACTAAAACAAGAAATATAATGGAATAAACCAAGTCTGGAAATAATGGGATCCTAACTTCATTTAATATTTCATCCAATTACCACTATCATACAAGAATTGTTCACATGTCACAAGAAAGTAGCCAAGAGCACTAATAGAGTCATAGCCATTTTTCAATGCACCATGACCTACTTACACAGCATCCACAAATGATAGACTCCATGTAATCATCAATATAACCAAAATCACTATATGTCTATGTGAAATTGCAATCATACTGAATTTAAGCACAAGCCCTTAATTTAATTCATACGGTGAAACAGTATATGTCTATCTGGTTCACGAAGTACACAAGCTATATAAAATAGCCCCATATACGTATGCTATCATGATTACAATCCATACTTGCATGTTTATTGTCAATTCCATACAAGTACTGAAACGAATGGTGATCAAGCATTCATACATGCAAAACAATCATAATAGAAATCCCATATGATATGTAAAACAGCCCCGGCAATCAAGCATGCAACTAAACTACATATTAAAATCCGTTAGAATCCCATAATGGAGTTTAGTTCATGACTGAACCAAAAGCCATTATAGGATCAAAGCTAAACATGGTTAACAAGAACACAATTGAAAGATGAAGGATAGAAACGATCAAACCCAATTGTAGATTGTAAACCAATATCAACGTTTAACTCCTCATAAAAATCCAGCAAAACAATAATAATAATCCACAATGATAGAAAATCCCAAGAAGAATTGGAGAAGTAGGCGTTTAAGCTTCATTCTACGTTGGAATCTCTCTCAATGTGAAAACCCTAGTTACTACTATGAAAAATACGTCAAAAGTTATCAAAGATACGTCTGACACCAGTCAGATATCGTTTTGAAACAAATTCCAACCCTTTTACTTAACAATTAAAATAAAAAAAAAGAACTTCACATCATCGGCGTGGCCGCTTCCTCAGATATATTCGCGGGCGCGAGAATTGCAGTATGTAAAGTTGTTTGGTCCTGGTGCTTTCATGCAAGGGCTGCGTCCTCCTCAGCGTGTTTTCTGTCATGGCGGCTGCGCGATCTGTACTCTAGCTCTCGGTTACGTTCATCGTCATTCGCTTCGCTTACTTGTTCATTCTTTTCCTTCCTTCCTCATCATTATCAGTCCCTTTGCTTCACTACATTCTCATGTCGTGCATCCGTAAGCCTCGAGCCATGCATCCAATAGCCTCTTGCCATCTAACACCACCAAAGTACGCCATTTTCTGCACTTTTATGCCAAAAGGAGTTCTCAGTACATGCAATGCAAAATAACATTAAATGCAACTAAAATAGACTAAAATTTACTTGAGGTGGACATAGTTCGCGTGAATTGGTATTCAATAAGTAGGTATAAAACCCACTTATCAAATACCCCCAAACTTGAACCATTGCTTGCACTCAAGTAATGCATGCTAAATAACAATGAAAATGCAAAAACACTACTATGCAGCTAAATTACTATGCAGACTAGTCTCACATCATTCCAACTTAAACAGAATTTCAGCCCAAAATGCCTCAGCGAATTATCCAGATTCAAGAATACAAGTTCAAACTAAACTATGGTCATAACATCATACACTCAGATAATTCATACATGCTATAGAGATGCTGTGTGTGTGTGTATAGTGTTCACCAAAACTTGATTCAAGCAAAGAATACACATGTTAAACAGCTCAAAATAGAAAATTATAGTCTAAATTAAGAATCATGTATACTTATGCAGCGAAGACTGTTCCAACATATCCAAACAAACTAAAGTTCAACAATGGGCTTACCTACTTTATTGCTACTCACGAGGGCAATTTTTGCACTTTTCCGCGGTGTTTATTGCTAATTTTCTTTTCTTTTTCTTCTTCTTTTTTCACATGACTGTACAATGCCTTATTCCATTAGGCAACACTGCTACCCCTTAGCGAGCTTTCAACCAACGACTCCCAGACCATGAAAGACCTTAGGGCGCTAGGTGTAGAGACAATCCCCTCGTGCGTACTTACTCAAGTAGCCAGGGCCCCGAAATAAGACTAGCCACGTTATTGCTATTCTTTTAATTATTTTATTTTTTTTATACATAGCATACCCATGTTTTCCTAAAGTTCGAATGTCAATGTTTGTCAAGTCTACATGCATGTTCCACATATTTCTCTTTTTAAAACTACATTTTCTAACAAGCAATGCAACACATAATTCTTATACCTACAAGTGATTGTGAACACATCCGTGCAAACCGAAAGCATTTAAACAACAACATGAATTTCATCGTGTAAAACATTATAACTACGTTCATGTTATTCCATATACTCAAAAATCCTTCACAATTCACTAACATCATTGGCTAGGCAAGAAATTCCAAAAAAACAAGAACTTTGTGAGACATGCAAAACTAACTAAAACGAAAATTTACTATCACATAAAACAATAACACACAAAACAACCAAACTAGTAAACTAATCATGCAAAAACCAAATTACATGCTACTATACTACTACCCCAATACCCCCAAACTTAAAGTATTCAATGCCCCATTGAATGAAGAAACAGGGTACAAGAGAACTCCCCTAATGATCGGCTGCAACACCCTCCTCGGGTGGTGAATCTGGTGGTGGATATGGCACTGCTATCCCGAACTAAGGCCACTCGAGCATTGTTCCTTGCTGCGCAAAGGCTTCGGCCAAAGACCTTGTGAGACCCGTAGCAAACGCTCCAAAATTGTCGTAGATGGCATCAACTCGTTGCTCTAACCTTCGGAGCTGAGGATCACCATGAGGAGCTTGTGGTCGTGCCGAGGGCCCGCCTCATCGTCTCGAGAAATTTCTTGTGATGGCTCTGGAAAAGTGGGTTGGAGGATAAATCCTCTTCCACCTGTGGGTGTGCACGCCCGGCCCTTGATCCTCAAATTTAGCAATGGTGGCATGTGTGATGTCCTGGTTTGGATATTGCATTTGTTCGTTGCCCCAGTTGCATCCCTGATGAGCGCATATCATGGCTACCACTGAGGCGTGTGGAATGCTCCCAATGGTGCTTCCCCACAAATATCGCAGCATATTCTGATGGATGAGATGGCCAATATCAATGTATTTTTCGGTGATTATTCCCCACAGAATAATGGCCCTCTCTACTGTGATCTCGTGCTGATGAGATGAAGGCACTAGCTTTGCACAGATGAATAGATTCCATGCCTTTGCATAGCGGTTTAGGGCTGCTGTTGGGAATATACGAGGCTGGTTTGTGCCGGTCTTGTATGTCCATTTTGTGTCAGGCACGCACAACTCAGCAATCACCAATTCCAAGTCCGTCTCCAAGTGTGCACCTGTAACCCAGTTAGCCAACCCTTTTGGTGGTGTCTCAGTAAGTCTAAAAATAGTTCTGATGGCGGCGGGTCTGTAGTCTATCTCGAAACCTCGAACCATAGAGATACCGCTTATGGTGATTTTGACGTTAGCGTAGAACTCGTGGACTATGCTCATTGGAATGGGCGTGGGAGTGGCAGTCAGTCCACCCCATCCTCGTTCGTGGATCATGGCACACAACTGACCATCTTGCCCCTCCGATTTGAATCCTCTTTCCTTGATAAATGTTTTTTCTACGATTCGGTAGTACTCCTGCTGGGCTTCCAAACATAGGAACTTAGTGTGGTCGACGATGTCCTCCCCTTGACTGCCGGAGGAAGATGATAAGGAAGAAGATGATCGTGCTCTCTTTGGACCCATTTATAGATGATTGAGAGAGAATGCAGATGAAATTACTGAGAGTGAATGAGAGCTTGTGATGTGATAACCCCCAAACTCGTTTCTGCCTACCCAAATTAGGAACCCTAGCTTTATATGGTGGATGAGAGCGTGGGTTTGAGCCTTGAACGTGGGAGAAATCGTGGATGATTACGTGGTGGAGAGATTGACGGCTTCAAGTTTGTAACTGATAGAAGGGAAATGAAGAGACGTGCAGTTTGGGGACTAAGGTGATTACGCTTCTGTTATTATTTCAAATGAGAGTCCAAATGGTCCCCAACTCATTTTTAAAATTTTCAAATCTGTCTCGATCCGGTGTAGCCTTGTCGCTATGCAATTGGTAATTGACAAATCTAGTCTTGCGTATATATCTGCATGGTATACTGTGCGGTTACATCTTTGTAATCATCATCACGCTGCTTGCGATCTCGATACTGAATTGCTAACTTTTCTTCTTAGAATGCAAGAAGAGAAAATGTATGCTCTCCAATACACCTGCAATAACATCAATAGACCTTATCAAAGCATGGTTTTACTAAATAAAAATGAATGCCTATTCTGTTATCCTAATTTCAATGCAATACACGAACATAACCTTCTGCGAGTCGACTACGATGAATAAACATAAAAGGTACTCATACTTATCTAACAAGTAATGAAAATAAGCTAAACTAAAACAACTTGAACTGAATAAATACTAAGTAGAGATGGAAATAATGGGTTGCCTCCCATCAAGCGCTAAGTTATAGTCAATTAGCTTGACTGTCTCTGAATCTCATGGCGAAGATAGAGTTGAGGCGTCGTTCTGTCTGTCCACCTCACCCCGAAATTTAATGAATTCAGCTTTCGTCAATGGCTTTACCTCCAAATCTGAGCTTTCACCAAGTACACAACTTAACGGTTCATAGTTCACAAAATGCTGAACTTCATCATTTAGACCTCGATTCACCCAATCAACTAGGAAGCATTCTTCTTCATCTGTCGGGAACTTCATGGCTTTGAAGACGTTAAAGGTGACCTCCTGATCATGAACACGCATAGTGAGTTCCCCTTTCTGCAAATCTATCAAAGTCTTGCCTGTGGCTAAGAATGGTCTCCCCAGTATTATTGGTATGCTCTTGTCCTCCTCGTAGTCTAAGATGATGAAGTCGACCGGAAAAATAAACTTGTCCACCTTTACCAACACATCTTCAACAATTCCCCGTGGATACGTGATGGATCTATCAGCTAGCTGTAATGATATGTTTGTCGGCCTTGGAGCCGGCAATCCCAACTGATTGAACACTGACAAGGGCATCAAATTTATACTTGCCCCAAGATCACATAGACACTTATTGAAGCTCATCTTCCCAATTGTGCAAGGAATTGTGAAGCTACCCGGATCCTTCAGCTTTGGAGGTAATTTATGCTGAAGCACTGCACTGCATTCCTCTGTCAAGGCTACTGTCTCAAATTCATCTAATCTTCTCTTCCTTGACAATATACCCTTCATAAACTTTACATAACTTGGCATTTGTTCCAATGCCTCAGCGAAAGGTATGTTAATTTGCAACTTTTTAAATACCTCCAAGAACTTGCTAAACTGTTTATCCTCTCTCTGCTTATTCAATCTCTTCGGATATGGTACTTGAGGTTGAGTTAGTGGTATTAAACTCTTAATCTTTTCCTCTGAACCTGCTTTATCTTTATCTTCCTGCTGCGACTCAGATTTTTCCAGATTTTCTTCCTCAGCATTCACTGCTTTTCGCTCGCATGGCATCCCTCAGAATCATGTAGCGGGCGTGCGGCGCTGACTTTGCAAGACTCTAAGTATTCTTCCCAGATCTCAATGTGATCGCTTGACATTGTTCCTTCTCGTCACTTCTAGGATTTGTCTTTGTGTTACTTGGCAATGAACCTTGGGGCCTGTTGTTAAGCATGATCGCCATCTGCCCCATTTGAGTCTCTAAATTCTTGATAGCCACTGCTTGGCTTTTGATCATCACCTCCGTGTTTGCCATGTATTTCAAACATCATCTCCTCCATTTTTCGATTTCTTTTTCCGTGGTGCATTTGGAGTGTGATGTTGTTGTTGTTGAGAAAATCCGGTGGAAAGCGGTGGTTTTGATGAAAACTGTAATTTGGGATGACCGTGCATTAAAATTGATTGTTGGTTTTAAACCGATTCTCATTGATTTCCTTGGTTATTTGACCAACTAAAGTTTGGATGATTTCTGTTGTTGGGGTGGTATGTGTTCTGAAACTGCCCTTGGTCTTATCTGTAATTACTCACATACTGTGCCGACTCCGAGCTGACAGACATTGATCCGTCGAGTGTGACCCTACACAAATCTCACATACGAAAGCAGCTGTTTTCACTTTGCTTTCTGCCAGTGTATCTATCTTCTTTGCCATCTGTGCCGACAACTAGGTAATAGCATCAACCTCTAACACACCTGCAACCTTAGGCTGTGTCATCCGAGATGTAAGATTCTGGTTATCATTTGTAGCCATAGTCTCGATAAGTGTATAGGCCTCGTCATAGCTCTTTACCCATAATGCCCCTCCTACAGCTGCATCCACAATTGGTCTCGACTACCATCCCAATCCATTATAAAATGAGTTGATCACCATCTAATCTGGCATACCATGATGCGGACACTTCCTCAGCATCTCTTTACATCTCTCCCATGCTTCATATAAGGACTCGCCCTGTTGTTGCTCAAACTGAGAGATAGCCATCCTCATCTTTGCAGTCTTAGCCATTGGGAAGAACTTGGCTAAAAAATTTTGTGCTAAGTCCTCACATGTAGTGATTGACCTTGACAGCAAAGAATGTAGCCAACTTCTAGCTTTATCCCTCAATGAGAATGGGAACAACCTCAGTCTAATAGCATCCTTCATCACACCGTTATATCAAAATGCATCTCAAATCTCGATGAAACTCAACAGGTGTTCATTCGGATCATCCGTAGCAGCACCCCCAAACTGTACCGAATTCTGCACCATCTGAATAGTGCTGGTATAATCTCAAAAGTATTCGCTGCTATTGCCGGTTTGACTATGCTAGACTGTAGTCTGTTTATATTTGGCATGGAATAGTCCCTTAGAGCCCGGTGCTCTTCTCTTTGCTCAATTCTCTGTTCTTCTGCCATACTAACTGTAGTACTCTCTAACTGAGCTTGCAAATTTCTCTCACACTTGCTTTCCAACCTCTTCTGTTGATGTTATCCTACGCTGGTGTTAATTCTGAGTTGGATGATCGTGTGTGCATAAAAACCTACAAGTATCTGAAACCAAAAACAAAACAAAAATAGAAATGAGAAACTATCAGAATTGTCTAAGTCATACAATATAGCTTGAAACTAATAATAAATATTTAAATTAACGCCTTCCCCCGGCAACGGCGCCAAAAACTTGTTGCCTCTTTTTCAGTTCTAACAAAAAGAGCTCTAACTCATGCAATCATACATGTGTCAACAAGTAATACAGAGTAAGTAGAGTATCGATCCCACAGAGAAAGTTGTCAAATTTAAACTACCATGCATCAATTAAATCACTATATTTATATGCTTAAACTAATGACTATATTGGTGAATTAATCTAATTACAAATAACAACTAAAACAAGAAATATAATGGAATAAACCAAGTCTGGAAATAATGGGATCCTAACTTCATTTAATATTTCATCCAATTACCACTATCATGCAAGAATTATTCACATATCACAGGAAAGTAGCCAAGAGCACTAATAGAGTCATAGCCATTTTTCAATGCACCATGACCTACTTACACAGCATCCACAAATGATAGACTCCATGTAATCATCAATATAACCAAAATCACTATATGTCTATGTGAAATTGCAATCATACTGAATTTAAGCACAAGCCCTTAATTTAACTCATACAGTGAAATAGTATATGTCTATCTGGTTCACGAAGTACAAAAGCTATATAAAACAGCCCCATATACGTATGCTATCATGATTACAATCCATACTTGCATGTTCATTGTCAATTCCATACAAGTACTGAAACGAATGGTGATCAAGCATTCATACATGCAAAACAATCATAATAGAAATCCCATATGATATGTTAAATAGCCCCAGCAATCAAGCATGCAACTAAACTACATATTAAAATCCGTTAGAATCCCATAATGGAGTTTAGTTCATGACTGAACCAAAAGCCATTATGGGATCAAAGCTAAACATGGTTAACAAGCACATAATTGAAAGATGAAGAATAGAAACGATCAAACCCAATTGTAGATTGTAAACCAATATCAACGTTTAACTCCTCATAAAAATCCAGCAAAACAATAATAATAATCCACAATGACAGAAAATCCCAAGAAGAATTGGAGAAGTAGGCGTTTAAGCTTCGTTCTACGTTGGAATCTCTCTCAATGTGAAAACCCTAGTTACTACTATGAAAAATACGTCAAAAGTTATCAAAGATACGTCTGACACCAGTCAGATATCGTTTTAAAACAAATTCCAACCCTTTTACTTAAAAATTAAAATAAAACAAATCAGTAGCTTCAGCCATCGCGCGCGGCCGTGCGCTTCCCCAGTATATTCCTCGTGCGGGTGCGAGACTTGCAGTATGTAGAGTTGTCTGGCCGGGTGCTCGCGCAGGCACGCGTCCTCAAGCGTGTTCTTCCGCGCGGCCGTGCGGCTTCTGCAATCTGTACTCTAGTTCTGGTTCTGTCATGCTTCTGCTACTGCTACTTGTACATTCTTTTCCTTCCTTCCTTCATTATCAGACCCTTTGCTTCACTACATTCTCATGCCGTGCATCCGTAAACCTCGAGCCATGCATCCAATAGCCTCTTGCCATCCAACAACACCAAAGTACGCCATTTCCTGCACTTTTATGCCAAAAGGAGTTCTCAGTACATGCAATGCAAAATAACATGAAATGCAATTAAAACAGACTAAAATGTACTTGAGATGGGCATAGTTCGCATGAATTGGTATTCAATAAGTAGGTATAAAACCCACTTATCATATATCACCACAAGGCTATATACATTTGAAATGGAATCCTTATTCTCACTAGCAAATCTTTAATTAGATTTTGCCGAACTATATAAGTGAGGGTAATATAGTTTGAAGAAAATAGTGAGAGTTACCAATTTAAAATAAGACCTAATTTATTTTGGTAATTAATAAAAAAAATATATGCTAAAATGTTGTTAATTACAAATTTATTTACAGAATTTTACAATGTCTAAATTACTATCACTGCGAAATATATTAGATGTTAATTAACTGGACCAAATTAAACTTATTGGTTAAGGAATTTGAGAATAGTTCTCACGATTGAAAAACTATCTTATGTCCTTCATATGCCTATCCATGTAATGGTTGCAGATAATGCCTCTGAGGAAGAGGTTTCTACTTTTAGAAAGTGGCAAGATGATACATAGTTGGCTCAATGCATCATGCTCGCATCCATGAGTAACGAGCTTCAGCATCATCATGAAACTATGGATGCTCTTACTATACTCCTGCCCATCAAGTAGTTGATGGTGGGAAAGTAGGACTGATAGATATCAAATATTTAAGGTGCTCTTCCGATCTAGAATTATCGAAGGCACTACAGTACAAACACATGTCTTAAATATGATCAATTTGATTGAATAATTAAGACAACATGTTATTTCATGGATGGAGAATTGAGTCAAGATTTGATCTTGCATTCACTCCCAGACTCCTTCTCACAATTGTTGTGAATTTTTCATATGAACAAGCTAGATATCAGCTTCGCTGATTTTCTTAACATGTTGAAAAGGCTGAGAGTCACTTTCCAACAAAGAAAGACTAAGTCTTACTAGTAAAGACCAAAGGATCTTCTAAAAAGAAGAACGATACAAAGAAGGTAAATAGAAAAGGCAAAAATAAAGGATAATAAGAACAAAATTGATATGAATAGCAAATGAGTTTATTTCCATAGCAATAAGCCTGGGTACTGAAAAAAAAACTGTGAGAAGCATCTTGCAGAGGCTAACCAAAGAAGCTTAGTGAAGCTTCGGTTACAAATACAGTTTTGTTCATGATTGAAATAAATTTTTCTTTAAGTCAAGATTCTACTTGGGTATTGGATACCGGCTTTGGTTATCATAAATATAGATTTATGAAGGGACCAAACAGAAGTAGAAAGCTAAACATGAGATAAGTAATCCTATGTGTGGAAAATGAAGCAAAGGTTGCTGCATTAGCTATAAGAACTTATTTTTTAGTATTGCATAAGGGAAAGTCTATTAAGTAAATAAGTTGTTATTATATTTTAGTTCTCGTTAAAATATTATTTCTATTTTGTTGTTGGACAACAAAATTTTTGGTATTATATATAAGAGCAATTGTTGTTCTATTTATAATAATAATATTTTGCATAGAACTGGAATATTACATAATGGACTTTGTGTACTTGACTTACATGAAAAAATATTTTGCAAATTGAAAAAACTAGTATAAGAAAAGGAAATGATCATTCAAAGAGTTGAATGTTTGTATTTGATGAAATACAAGTATGAATCATTTGAAAGGTTCAAAGAATTTAGAAGTGAAACAAATTAACAAATTATTAAGATTCTTTGATCGGATCAAGGAATAAATACTTGTGCAATAAGTTTCTAGATCATCTCAAATGGTTTTCTCATAATAGACGCCTCCTGATACGCAATAATTGATTGATTTATCTGAAAGGAAAAATCGTACCTTGTTGGACATGGTGCGGTCCATAATGATTTTTACCAATATTCTAGTATCCTTTTGGGGTAATACCCTATAAATGGCTGCATATCTACAAAAAGGTAACCTTAAAATCCGGCCCCAAGACTCCATAAGAGTTATGGAGTCCATAATGATTTTTACTGACATTCTAGTATCTTTTTGGGGTAATACCCTATAAATTAATGGATGCATATCTACGAAAAGGTAACCTTAAAATCCGTCCCCAAGACTCCATAAGAGTTATGGATAGGGAGGATTCCTAATCTTAAGTATGTTAGGATAAGAGGTTGTCCAGCTTATGTGAAAAGTGTTAGGTTTGTAATATTCATGAACGCAATCAAATTGCAAAAATAAGCGAAAACGTGTAAAAATCAGAGTTTAAAATTTTTACAAACCATATACCCGGATCACCCTTTATGCACAATTATTAATTAAACGAAAAGGATGAATAAGAAACATACCCTTGAAGATCCGAGCTTCCTCAAGTACAAGTTCACCTCCAATCCTTTTCGCGTTCAACTTGAATCCACCGGGTTTGGTTCCTTCTTTTGATCAACGTTAGCCACCCATGTGTTTGGCCTCTAGAGGTGATCCACCAAGGAATAATAAAGATTCAAGAAAATGGGTGGTTGGCTAAACCCTAGTTTTTCTATCTCTATAGAAAAAAGAGTCGTTCTCCAACTCTTGGAATTGCGTATATTTGATATCGATATAAGACTCCTCGATAAAGATATCAAGTAACCTATTAAAAATAAGGTATTATTTAATTAAACCCTTTTAATTAAAGGGCTCCCTAATCTTATTAGGGATAATTAATTAAACTCCTTTAATTAATTTTTCCTCCTAATCTATTAGGAATAAATGAGAGTACTTATATTAAATTAATTCCTAAACTCTTTTAGAAATTAAAATAATAATAATTGTAATAATATTAATAAGACTCCTCTTATTAATTTATATTTAATATTTCTAAAATATTAAATAATAAATATTAAGCTATTTAATTTATTCTATCACCATAGATTAAATTAAATATACTTAACTATATTATTACGATTATGCCATTAACTTCTTAAATAATTATTCTTCCTTTTATGGTGTGACCCTTTAGGTTCTCCATATTAAACCTAGGTTGTGAATAAATCAATTAGAACAATTCTAATCTTATTTAAATAAATAAATTAAACAATTAATTTATTTAAATAAATAATATTTATTCTACAATAGGGATAAGCCTCCTAGCGATCAACGACTTTCCCAGATAATATAGATTTCAACATTAATCATTAAAGAACCTTTGAGTAAATAGTTCTCAAATATAATTCAATCCTTCCACCATACAATGTCCCAATTAAATATAAGGCATGGAATTATTGTCAAGTCTTATTTTATTTAATTATATGTATTTCGACTCTTAAATGCTAACTCCAAATAATGCAAATTAGAAACTCCTTTCTAATTTCATTACGCCTTATTGCCAAGGACTCTCTGGGTTGTCATTTATCGAATCACATAGGACATTCTCTTCTTTTAATAAGTGGTAGATTCTTTATTGATCATACATTATCTCCATGTACAACTTATTATACCCAAGCATACCCTTTGATATACCCTAAGGGTCTTAAGGAATAATTCAAAGTATAACTCATCATACACAAGATACTATGATGATCTCAAGTCCAAGGATCACAGACTACTATCACTACTGAGAATTCCTATTGACAAAGTAAAACTCCATTAGGTATTCCTTAGCGAGCCCGCGTCAAATTGAATTTATTCTCTAATAAGCACCTACATACTTGCTTTAGTGTCTCCACACAAATGATCATGAGATCAATCATCCTCATCCGATGAAAGCAAGTTAACGTATGTACTAATCTATCCGGATTCACTAATCCCTAATTTAGTAATCCAATGATTGGGAACTATTTTAGTTTTAAGCTTTCTAAGAATTTAGATCTCATTAGAATGATCATCATCATTATTCTAAAAGCATTGCTTAAAACTATGGGTTTATCACATATTATAAAACAGCATCATGTAGAAAATTAAAAGCCTTTAATAAATTAATACTTTTATTAATAAATGAATAAGATTGTTACAAAGTATATGCTTTATCATCAAACATGATTGGCTTGTGTGCATACTACTTTCAAAAAGGATTGAAAATGATAAGTTTGGGACAAGATTTGACAAAGTATAGATTTGTGGGACATCCTAAAGAAAGTTTAGAGTATATGTTCTATAATCCTACTTAGCAAAAGGTGTTTGTTGCCAAACACGCTATCTTCTAAGATAAAGGTGTTTATCATTGAAGGGGCTAGTGGGAGGATAATAGAATCTTGAAGAGTTCAAGAACCACAAAATACTATAAGTCAAATAAAAGGAACACGTAGATAGACCTATTGCACCACAACCACATTGTAAATCTGGAATAGTACCAAAGATACCTGGAAGGTATGGATTCATCATGGATGATAATGACGAGGTACGCATCATAAAGATGATGATCTAGTTACATACGATGATGTATGAGTTGCAGACACTCAGAGAAATGGATTGAAGTAAGCTTCTCAAAAACAGAACATTCGTTTTGATGAGATAATCAAAAGAGTTTGATTTTATCAAAAACAAAAATGAACCTAGTGTGTACAAAAGTGTCAGTGGGAGCGTCGTGACATTCCTAGTATTATATGTTGATATACTACAGATAAGGAATGACATACCAATGCTACAATCACTAAAGATAAAGTTGTCTAAAAATTCCTCCATGAATAATTTGGGAAGAGTATCTTAATTGGGGATACAAATCTATATAGATAGAGTTAAAAGGATGCTCGACTTAATCCAAGAAACGTATATTCATTTGATGCTAAAGCCGTTTAGCATGGCAAACTCCAAGAGATGTCTTATGTTGATAAGCCATGGAGTATATCTCTCTTAATAGTCCCCATATACTCCTGAAAAGAGAGATCACATGAGTAACAATAATGTATGCAATGAAATGTATGATACCTGATGTTGATCGGTCATATTCTGGAGAAGATCACCGTAAAACAGTGAAAAACATCTTAAAGTACTTAACCGGCACTAAGGATGTGATCATATTCATGGTGGTTCTGAATTAAAACTAGAGGGCTTAACAGACTCTAGTTTTTTTTTTAGATTGACCAAGACGACAACAAATCGACTTTAGGGTAAAACGTTACCTTGAACAGTGGTGCAGTTAATTGGAAAGGTTCCAAAAAGTAAAGAGTTGTTGGTTTAGTGATAAAGACAAAGTATATAGCTATAAATGAAGCTGCAAGTTGATTGTTTGGATGAAAAGTTCATTACAGAACTAGGTTCCTAAGTCTCATCTTGGATCTAAACATGTGTTGCGGCACTTTCATTTGATTAAAGGAATCATTGAAAGATGGGAAATCACTATAGAGATAGTGGACTCTCAAGGACAACATTACATATCCATTTACTGAAGCTTATCCAACAGCAGGATGATCGTCACTTAAAGAATAAGGGTATGAGATATCATGATGATTGACTTTAGTTTAAGTGGGAGATTGAAAGTAGTATGCACACAAGCCAATCATGTTGATGATAAATCATATACTTTGTAACAATCTTATTCGTTTATTAATAAAAGTATTCATTTACTAAAGACTTTAATTTATCTACATGGTGCTGTTTTAATAATATGTGATAAACCTGTAGTTTTAAGAAATACTTTTAGAATCATGATGAAATCATGCTAATGAGATCTAAATTCTTAGATACCTTAAAAACTAAAATGTTCCCAATCGATGGATTACTAAAAAGGGGATTAGTGAATCCAGATAGATTGGTACATACATTGCTTGCTCATTGGATGAGGATGATTGATCTCATGATCATTTGTGTGGACACACTAAAGTAAGTATGTAGGTGTTTATTGGAGAATAAGTACACTGAACGTGGCTCGCTATGGAATACCTAATGGCACTACAAAAAAATGGGCCTTTAGCAACGATTTTTCGGGTAACGACTTTATAAGTCGTTGCTAAAAGTATATGCCTAGCAACGAAATTTGTCCTTCGTTGCAGATTGTGTCAGACTTTTCACTTTTTGCAACGAAATTCATAAGTCGTTGCAAAATTTCGTTGCTAATTCATTGGCGAAAAAAAATTTCGTTAGAAATTCGTTGCAAAATTTTCGGCCACTTGCTTTCCCGTCATCGTGGGCAACGAAAGTTTTTTTGTTGCTAAAAATGGGGCTTTAGCAATGATTTTTCAGGCAATGACTTTATAAGTCGTTGCTAAAAGTGTATGTTTAGCAATGAAACTTGTCCTTCGTTGCAAATTGTGTCAGGTTTTCACTTTTTGCAACGAAATTCATAAGTAATTGCAAAATTTGGAAACAAAATTCGTTAGAAATTCGTTGCAAAATTTCTAACCACTTGATTTCTCCTCATCGTGGGCAACCAAAGTTTTTTTGTTGCTATATTTCGTTGCCTAATATGGACTACATTCATTGGCAACAATTTTTATTTTCGTTGCATATTTTATACAACTTTTGAAAAGACTATTCAAATGTTGCTTAAATAATAATAATAATAATAATAATAATAATAATAATAATAATAATAATAATAATAATAATAATAATAATAATAATAATAACAACAATAATAATAATAATAATAATAATAATAATTATTATTATTATTATTATTATAACATATGTTTGGATAAACTGTTAAGTTAAACACAATTAAAATTCCAAAGAATTATAATAATAATAATAATAATAATAATAATAATTATTATTATTATTATTATTATTATTATTATTATTATTACTACTATTATTATTATTATTATTATTATTATTATTATTATTATTATTATTATTATTATTATTATTATTATTATTATTATTATTATTATTATTATTATTATTATTATTATTATTATTATTATTATTATTATTATTATATTATTATTATTATTATTATTATTATTATTATTATTATTATTATTATTATTATTATTATTATTATTATTATTATTATTATTATTATTACTCAATTAGTTATGTACATTTATGTATGTACGTAACAAATCTAAGGAAATAGAATCTGTTTTAATTTGGGGGGAATGATTTGATCAGTTAGAAATATTAATCATTGCAAAATAATAGCAACTAAGCCTATATGCTCGGATGGTCGTTGGATTAATATTCCAAACTAGAGGTCTTGGGTTCAAATCTATGAATCAACATATTTTTTGGGATAAACAAATATTCATATAAATATTTATAAATTTATCTCTAAATATTCATATAAATATTTAAAAAAATATTAAGTATCTAAATTTTATAAATTTTAGATGAAATATTTATAAATTTATAAAATTTAAAGATAAATTTATATGAATATTTGTTTATAAATATTTATATGACATCAAACCCGATTATTATATCTATGCTTCCCAATGTTTCCTATTTCAGATAGTAATGGTATACCCCTAACTATTCCTAGATTCTCCTTTTACCTTTTTTTTCCAAATATATTATAAAATTAAATTATAATACTATCGATTCTAAGAGAGAAAACATAAAAGATGAAGAAAAATTTATTATGTTTTATGAACTAAAAAGCAGAATAAACTTATTTAAAATGACTTATAAGTAATTTCTAATAAGTTAGTTTGACCCATATTAATGTAATATCAATTTTATCCCTATTTTATTTAAAAAAAACAAATTTATAAAAAAGAAGAGTAAGATGCAACGTCACTTTAATTGGCGTTAGAATTTTTATTTTTATTTTTTTATAGTTGAAGTCTTATATACTTCGTCCGTCTCAAAATAAATGCCCAATTTTATTTTTTTAAAAGTTATAATTTTTGAAATTAAAATTGAGCACATATAGATATATTTTCTAATTTACAAAAATTAAAGTTTGTAGTTAATATTGATGTTTGTAAACAAGTACAAGAGATCAAAGAAATTTAAAAAAAAAAGAGATTCCAACGTCAGTTAAAGTGATGTTACATCTTATTCTATTATTTTTTTACAAATTTGTTTTATAAAAAAATTTAAAAAAAGTTACAATGCCGGTTAGTTTGGCATTAGATCACCTTTTTATTTTTTTCAATTTTTTTTTAAAAAATAAAACAGTTTTAAAAAAAATATTTTTTAAAGTGGCGTTGGTTCCGGCATAGACCAATTAAGTTGCACCAATTAAGTTGCACCGATTAAGTCGCGCCAATGGTTCCGGCATAGACCAATTAAGTTGCACCAATGGTGTGTAAGTTCTTTTTTAACTCCCCTTTTTCAAATTCTCCATTTTCTTGACTTGTAATTTTTTTCATAATCAAATATTAATTTCTTTTTATATATTGAATTAGAGGGTGTTTGGCAATGACTTATAAGTTTGTCAAACTAAGTTATAAGTCATTTGTTATTATTTAGTGTTTGACAATAACTTAAATTTTAACTTTTTGACTTATAAGTCATTATTAAATTTTTTTCATGCTTCATGTGCTATATTTTTTATGTATTAGATAAATTTTACTACCATATATATATATATATATATATATAAATGTTTCTCTTTACAAAAAAAAAAGTATTTTTTGTAGTCTCCAATATTTTTAAATTTATTCTACTTGATATGTATATATATATATATATACACACACACACATACATACATATTCTTTTCAAAATTTCTTATCAAACTAAATAAAATACTAAACAAATCTCAACATTAAACTAGATATACTACAATAAAAATTGTAATGTAATTAATATTTTAATAGAAATTTATTCTTAATAATAATTTTAAGTAATTTACAATAGTAATTGTATTTATTAAAATATTAAGTTACAATAATTTAAATTTTAAAATGTTATAAATTGAATAATTATGACTCTTTTTATGGAACAAATTATAAATGTTAAAATATTACTTTTTAGTTCTACAAAAGAGTTATATTTCAATTTGTTATAATTAATTTATAATATCCTAAAATTTAAATTTAGATTTATCTTTAATTTTTGAAATAATAATTTCACATATAAAATGTTATCAAACTCTTTTTTTTTTTTGGGAACAGAGTACTGAGTTGTGTTCGTGCGTGGTCTGGAAAAGCATGGAATAGAGATCAATTGGGTTTCACCTCTCTTCCTTAGCCAAAATTCGATGTTTCAATTAGATAGGAGATGGGTTAGCTAGGTTTCTTCTCTACCTATTTGGGTTTCTCCTCTCTCCTTAGGAATCAACTAAGTTCGATATGGTCTTGGTTGAGAACAAAGGAACCCAAGAAATCGACACATGACTAAGATTGATATGGATGTACGGTGAGTTTTCTTCATTTTGTTAATAGTGGCGGCATAGTGGTGGCCTCTCCTTCAACTTCTGCTCCGTTATTGCCAAATTAGAGGTTTTAATTTCCTCCTTTGTTAATTTTTCCTAAAAATTAGGTTTTAATTATAAATTTTGTGCTATTTAGAGCTAATTTGGGTTGCAATTGGAATGATTGTATTGTTAATTGGTTAATTAGTTCAATTATTGTATGTAATACATTTCAAAATGATGTAGTTTGTCAATGGGCATAGTAAGGCAGATTAAGTGTTTATGAATTTCTTGAGTGTGAGTTTATGTTAGCTACTAACTGTTTGTGAAATTTCTTGAGAGAATGTGCAAGGAGTACTTATTGCTTGAGAAAAAGTAGATCCTTTTCCACTCAAAAAATGATTCCAGAAAAGCGCACGATAAGCGCACGACAATGTACAAGCTTTCTTGATAATTAGTTTACTCATTACTATGATTATGTTGTAGACCTTCTTTCTATAGGATTCTTCAAGATAATTTCAAAGTTTATAAGCTTAATTTTCCCTTGTTGATACCCAATCAACATATGTGGTTAATATT
Organism: Panax quinquefolius; assembly: GCA_020205615.1. Taxonomy (NCBI): domain Eukaryota; kingdom Viridiplantae; phylum Streptophyta; class Magnoliopsida; order Apiales; family Araliaceae; genus Panax; species Panax quinquefolius. The sequence continues at coordinate 27,792,356 of CM035153.1, forward strand.
GGTTTTTGAATGGAAATGCAGTCTTGTTCTGTCTAAAGTATTTCACTGTCCAACATCTTAGTTTAGTTGGCTGTACAATATCACACAATGAGGGTAGCGATGTCCTTTCCATTATGAATAAGAGTCAAACTTGCAAATACCTTTTGGTGAGATAAACATTGTTGTATTGCAAGCATTGGTCTCTAGAGTAGTCTAGCTGTATTTATCTTGATGTCATGTTGGTAGACCATCTTTGTGGATGGTAATTGTTGCATATTCATCCTCTTATTTTTAGTGATTCAAGTTTGTTTTTCATGCTTCCAACTTTATTAAATCATCAAATTTTCTTAAATCCAAGCCAAAAACTCCTGGTACGAACCATTTGACATGCTACCAATACCCTTTACAGCTTACTATTTGCCTCAAAATGCTGGAGACATAGCTCGAAAGTTCATAAAAGATCCGCAGGTGCTGTCCTTCATAGATGCTGAGGTAGGTTGATATTATTTCTTATACAGATTTTGAAATCCAGTTTATTAATAGGTTTTAGAATCCACGTGAGGCACACTAAATTTTGGTGATTTACAATATTTTATATATATATATATATATGTGTGTGTGTATGTGTGTGTGTGTGTGATTTCTCTACACATTTTCATCTGTCAAGCTTACTGCTGGCTGGGCATCTTGTCTTATTAATATACTTGAGATCGTAAAAATATTTTTTGATTCACTAACCGAGGTTCAGTTTGAGTGATGCTATCATATCTATGACTACAGCAGGGGAAAGGACGAGGAGGATACTGATATGCAAGATTTGGTTATGTCTTTCTCTGAACTTGAAGAGAAGGTCCTTGCACAATATACTTTTGCAAAGGTATAACCAAACTTATGTCTGGTATAAATGTGAATGTTGATTTTGCACAAAAATATGTGTGTAAACTAACTGCTTATTGATGTCTGGGATGATTACCATTGGCAGAGGGGATCACGTGTTTTTGTTGGGATGTTTTTTTTTGGGTGGGGGAGATGTATTTTCAAGTCATACTGAACCCATGTGTTGGATTTGGGTTTGCTACTGTGCAAGCAACTTATTTTTTTCAACTAATCTGTCTGGTTATTTTCAGCTATATATCCTACTGAAACATGTGAAGATTCCTTAGTTTTATGTCATTATTTTATTTGTTAACAGAGGTTGGTTCTTCAGGTTATGATTCTGTGGTTAGTGTAATGCTCAATGAAGCAAGAAGTCAATAAATTAGAACCACCATAATTTTTAGAATAATTGTTTGCCCTCTAACATTGTCTGTATTTGGCTGTTGTTTCTCATGTTGGAAGATTAGAATATTCACCGTGTGTGGAACCCCCGGGGGGGAAGATGAGGGCCATGAAAGAGGAAGGGAGTGGGCCATGGGGGGATAGAGTTCCTTTTATCAGTATTGTAACTGAGTTGATCAAGTCTTCAGCAGAAATGATCTAATGCCTTGTAATGCTTTTCCATAAGAAAAAAACTTGTTAATGTGCCTTCCATCAATATTTGGAATTGTATACCATCTTTTATGTTTTCTCAGGCAAATTTTATTAGAGCTACAGCTGCAAACTATTTGTTGGATGCTGGAGTGCAATGGGGAAGTGCACTAGCAGTCAAAGTAAGAAAATAGTGAAATAATTTGTTATTCCCTTGTTTTCTGACATTTCGGTGAACATTACTTTTTTCGCAAAATCGTATAATACAGCTTCTGGTATCTTGCAGGGTGTGCGAGATGTGGCAGTGGAGTTATTGCACACTCTAGTAGCTGTGCATGCTGAGGTACTTAATGTGTGCCTGGAAGGACACATCCACCCAATGATCTACAAAAACTTTCTTGTTTTTCTTAGACTTGTTTCCCATCACCCCTACCATTTGTTAGTTCTAATACAGTTAAATCATATTTTTGACTATATTAGAAGTTGTGTCAATCTTAATGGAACGTATCTAATCAGGTTAAGTCCTGAATTACTAGCTTAACTTTTGGCTTAATCTTGGGAATATGATGTATTTTCTGATTGTAAGTTTTTGCTGGATGTAAGCCCCTGCTAGATAAGACACTCGGTATCCTCATTGAAGGTCTGATTGACACTTTGCTCAGTCTTTTCCATGAAAACAAAGAGAGAGATCTTAGATCATTGGATGCAAATGGTTTCTGTCAGCTCATGCTTGAGGTGAATATGCTGTTTCTTTTTTCTTTTCTCTTCTTTTTTTTCTTTTGCTGTAATTGTATCTAATCGAACTTCTGATGTTTCTGAAAACCATTGGTGCTTAAAGTAGAGCTGTTTTTGCCTGCCAGATATATAAGTGTTATAGCAACTTGATACAAATTTTATATTTTTGGGAACTTGAAGATGAGATTCGTTATTAGCCTCCTTTCCAATCTGCTTTAGATACCATGTTATTTATGTGGTTCCTATATAATAGAGAATAAAACTAAGATGACGAAGATTCTTATTCTATGAAGTTTCTAGTTGAAAATATATTAAAAATTAGCAATATACACTACTACAAAATAGTAAATAGACAACATTTAAACCACAACGTTTTTATAAAAAACGTTGTGGTATTTTTTTTACAACATTTTTTTAATTAAACGTTGTAGATACATATAAAAAATATTATTTATTTAAAAGAGCATTTTTTTGATTTTAACTAGATAACGTTTAAAAAACGTTATCTTATGAAAAAAACACGGAGCAATGGAAAAAAATGCTGAAGCCAAAATTTGAAATTAAAACACAACCATATTTTCTTTTCTCTCCTATCTCTGTACGCCAGATCTGAAATTCCTCACTCCTCAGCCTCTTGCCTCTCGACTGTGGCCTCTCTTCCCCGTCACCGTCCCTCTCTTCCACCGTCGTCGTCCCTCTGCTAACTTCCACTGTTGCCGTCAGATCTGAAATTTTAGTCATACCCTGTGCTCTCTTCTAATTCTTCCAACTCTACCTCACGCAGCGCCAACGCTCTCGCTCTAAACCTCCTCCGCCGCCACCGGAGCTTCCATCAACCGTCGAGCTTTCTCCTAGGCTGAATTGGTTGTTGGGGTCGTTAGCGATGCCGAAATCACGGCTAACAAAGGTCCTCCCGTCACTCCTCTGAACGAGAGGTCTGTCTAGTTCACTTCATCCCTCAATTGATTTGTTTATATTAAAAGTGCAGATTTATTGTTATGTAGTCATATTGATTCTCCCACTATCTATGTTCTTTATCTTGAATTAATTTAGGGATATTATTGTAATTTTTAATTTGAAAGCTGGAACTCTCGTCTCTACCCCATTTTCAATTCTATCATTGTAATGGTTTCATGGATTTTTGTTTGCACCTTAACCCCCTTCCTTTCAAGATTAATAGTTTAGTTTAGTTTAGTCTACTACTAATGTTTTCTTGAAAATATTTAAAATTGCTTAATATTCTAGTTTTCCATCGACAGAAGGTAAGCTCTCGAGCTCTCATATAAAGAAAATTACCACCCACAAGCGTACAAACTGCTCCATTTATTCTCTTTGTTCTTGTTCTTTTGTGGGATGCAGCTTTTCTATGCTTAATCCTGCAGCTAAACAGATCGGTTCTGTTCAGGATCTTTTAAGGTACTATTTCTCTCTATCTTTATTTTGTTCTTCTCTATTATGAACATTTTTTTTGTCTATCATTGAGGTATTGGTTATGGTAATTCATGGTTTTATCTGGCAAGTTGTAGTTTTTATTAGTGTTTGAGTTATTGGGTTGTTAGTTTTATGGATGAAACTTTAAACTTGAACTTTAATTTGGTGTTTGATATGATTTTTCATGAGTAATTTAGGGTTATTGGTTGTTGTTGGTTTCAGTTCTTGGAGTAATTGTTCTTTCTGTTGGGAAAATGTTGATCTTTATTGGTAATTGAAATGAGAAAGGGACAACACTTGGTGATTGTGTATTATGGATTAATTGGGTTCCATTATGTTTTTCATTTGGGGGTGGGAAGGTGTGTGTATATGTGTATAGCAGGATAACAAATGTTGATTTGTGATAAGTTGTCCAGGCTTTTGAAGGTTGAAATTTGTTATTTTTATTAGTTTTGTTGCAATCAGAATCTTTTAGCTTGGTTTAGAGTCAAATCAGTTTCACTTTAATGTAGTATACTTACTCCAGAGAGTCCTTTCTCCCAGTAATTGTCATGTCCATGCCAATGTGTGTGTTGTGAGAGTTGGATGGTTTGCACATTATAAAGGTCCAATGGCTTGAGCTAATTGCTTGTTATATGAGAAGCTAAGATTCACAGTTAAAATATTGAATTGGAATATTAAAGGTAATTAATGAGAATTCTATTTCTCACTTGAACTTGTGGTCTTATTTGTTGGTTAATTTATCTGTCATACTCAGCTCAACTGATTTGATTTAAAAGTTTGTTTATGTGATTAAAGAGAATTTCATCATCAGTTGTTGCATACCTAATGGATGGATACTCTCTGTGGTTATAACATTAAACTTTACTCTGCATTGGTCTTCATATTGTTGGATATGTTACGCAATACTTGTGCAAGTGTTTTTATGCTATTCCTATACCAAGTTATGTCATGGATGCACAAGTTGAGCAACTTATTACAGTTCTTCTGTTTAGAGATCAGTTGTAGGTGCTCTTCTGATTGCAGTTTTGCTTTGATATCTTTACTTAGTTATTAGCTTGTCCCAACATTCTTCTTTTCTTATTTCGCAAGTGATGCATCAAACTGACTAATTTTCACAGTTATGAAGGATGTTAGAACTAACTCTTTCTCTTGTACGGTATCAGGAGAATACAATTTCATTAAGTATTATTTATTTTTTTTGAATGATAACAGTGTTTACTTTTATGAGATAAAATGTTGAGGGAGATAATTTTAGTTGTCAATTGTATGTAAGCAAGGATAAATATGGAATAAATTTGTCAACTGTTTTTTTACCTTATGCTGTGTTCTCAATTGACTATCCCACACGATATAATGGAGGGAGCATCATTATTGATAATATTTAAACTCAAAATGTAAGCATAAACTATGCTGTGATTTATTTCTTTACTACTTGTTTGGTGTTGTCTTACCCGTATCTTATTTTCTGGAAGTTGTATTCGACAATGTGCAATACTCAAGGGACACTAAACTTAGCATTGTATTAGTTCTCCTGGGTGTTGCAGTCTGTACTGTTACTGATGTGAGTGCCAACACCAAGGGTTTCATTGATGCCTTTGTGGCAGTTTGGAGCACTTCTTTGCAACAGTATGCAAGTTATCTTTCACTGAATCTATGGTCTTACATAGGTTGGCAATGGGAAAATTGGGTAACAAGTCATTGTCTTTGGCCTTCAGGCCATGTAGGTTTGACTAGAAAAGAAAGAAAAATATAAAACTATTTAAATGTATTAGCGTTATAAATTTGCTATTCAATCACGCTCATTTAGCAAGCTGCTGCTTCTTGTGCCCATTATCTGTTGGGATATAGTTTTAGTATTTCATTTTTGGTGCTTAGAAACTTGAAATTAAATTCTACATGGTTAGGATGGCAAGCCTGTGCTAAGATATTATATCTATAAAAATCTGTTCAGTTTAAATTTTAAATTATCATTTCTCAGCCCCACCTTAGTGTCATTTTCTAATGTGCTCCTTCGGCCTTCCATTGTATCGTTCATGTGCAGTTTGTACATTTTCTTCAGAGGAAGCATTAACTGGTATCTTTCGAGCTATTATGGCATACTGCACCAGCCAGTGCCGGATTCCTGCAGTTATTAGGGCCTTTTCTGGACTACTGGCTGACAAATGAAAGTGTTTATGCCTATCATTATAGTTTAGTACCTGTGGCAAGTATATCAGAAATCGAAATATGAAAGTTAACATAATGAGCTTAAGTTGCATACATTTAATATGGTACTCTTCATGTCTTCCTTTGAAGTCTTGCCAACTATACTTTTGGTATGGTTCAATGCACAATTCGGTGAACCATGGTATGTTAATCTTTTTGACATATCTATATTTGAAGAGTTTGTAAAATTTAAACATTTGCCTTCTCTAAAACTTCAACTTTCTTCCTCAAGTATTAGGAGACCTGCTCTAGATAAAACTATATTACTGAAATACAAGATTCCTAGTCTACAGATATTCAAAATCAGTTAATGGTGTTTGCAGAAGTATAGTAACTACTGATTTTGATAATATTAGTTATTTAAATGAACATTTTTATGAGATGTGTACATTACATATGATATTTAATGTTATTCTTATGAATAAATGATACCTTTTGCTATGAAATTATTCTTCCCTATCCTTAAGCAGGTATATGGATGTTATCCTACATTCTTGTTACCCTCACTATTTCCAAAATCTCTATTACATATGTTGATAATTTTCATATAATTATCTCTTGCAGGTACTGAATGCTGTAATGAAGCATTGCAAAAGCTTGACAAGAAGTATGACGTTGTAATGCCTTCAGAATACTAGAAGTAAATTATCTGATATTATTTATCATTGGTTTATTTTGTGGATGCAATCAAATTCACAATTTAATATAGTAGTAATTTATATTGAAAAGTGAATTTGAGATGTATATTTGGATAGTTTGGTATATATTTTATGAATGTAGTAATTTGAAACTATAAACGAATGATATTATTGAGATGTATTTTGAATGGTTGATACATTTTGGTTTTAAATTTAAATGAGAATTTAGACCTTTTTTAGCTATATATCATGACATTAGCATATTGCAGGTGCATTGGTAATATAGGTGAACCACAATTTTTTTTTTTCTTTTTTTTATCTACAACATTTAAAAAATGTTGTATATTTGTATAAATAAATGACACCTTATAAACGTTATATAAATTGGTTTAAAACGTTGTCTGATATACTAAACAACAATATTTTTATTCAAAAAACGTTGTGGAATCATACCTTCTACAATGTTTTTAAGCATCTGTTAATTTTTGAAAAATAAATCTACAACGTTTTTTTCTTAAAAAACGTTGTGTATTGTGCTTAACTACAACGTTTTTAAAATGTTGTGTAACACCCTTAACCACGACGTTTTTCTGACTGAAATCACAACGTTTTTCAGTTTTGTAGTAGTGATAGTCTTACAAATATGTGTGTGGCAGATTCAAGTAATTACTATTACTGAGATACCTGATTCACTTGCTCAGCTAATTTATTGTTTGCCATGCATTTCTTGCAGCTTGAATATTTTGAGACCATATTGAATCCTTATTTTACACATGAGGCAAGAGAGTCACTAAAGTCTTTACAAGGGGTCTTATTGGAGAAAGCCACAGAGAGTGTGACTGAGTTTGTTGAGACTCGAAGCCATCACCGTAGGCCTACACGTGGAAGTGACGATGTTCTTGGTCTACACTTCGTGATGTTTTAGCATTTTTCTCTATATGAAATTATTTTTTCTAAGCCACATTTTACTCTTACCCTGCACCCTCACTTGGTGTCGGCTCATGGTCATCTCCTCCTAACAAATGCTTATCACAGTCCTCACTAATCATGTGGCTATTAGTGATTATTAAATGTGTTTAGTTGGATTTTCTAGACCAGTTGGTAAATTGCCTGAGAATTGGACCTCAAGTTGGCTTTTTATATGAATCATCTGACAGTAACCATCTTCATAATTTAATCTTTGTTATTGTTACATGATGGTTCTTCCTCTAATATACTTTCCCTGCATTTTTTCTTGTTTGCTTAGGCTCTTACCCAGCAGGACAGAACTACTTCAAGCAGAGTTTGAGAGGACGCGAATTAACACAACATGCTTTATAGAGTCATTTCTATAAGACCCCAACTTATTATAAATAAAATTGAATTTCTCTATTCATTATCTTGAAATAATAAGGAGTTAATTTGATATAATACTTTGGTTATGGGTGAAATGTGCAAAATTTTCAAAATAAGCAAGTGATTATAAAATATTCATTGTTATCGGGGAATATTCATTTGGTCGTGGAATATTCTTGTTGTCGGGGAATATTAAATGCATTTGACAAGTAACTATTTGTGGACTCCATAACGAATAACCCGCGGATGAAGAAAGCGACAAGTTTGAGTTTTTATAAATAATAACAGTAATTGTTATCAATTAACATTGTTGGATTACACGGTGGTTAAAATACGAATGTCGCGTGGTTTCACAAGATAGCACACGGTATTGAAGCAGTATTGTTGAATTATTGATTCTTACGTGAAGGCACTACTCGATAATTATTACGAAGATTCTCGCTTTCAATATTTTATTTTATTGATTCAATAATTCTTTGCGTTGATATTTTATATTATTGTTATTTTAATAATTATTCGCACAAAGTATTTTCATTATCGGATCAATAATTTATATTATTTGAATAATATTATTAGATAGCATTATTGACAATATTTAGAAAGTTCTGTCAAGGAGAGGTTTGGTCACCTAATTGCGCGCCAGTAAGAAAAAATTCTTAGGAAAGCCCCCTCTGTCCTAGGAAGGGCCTGGTTGTCATTATTGTGATTCTGTAATATTATTTATGAATAATTATTTATTGATTTATATGATAAAGAAACATTTATTTTATGTGGATATAAATGAATGAATTTTAGTATGAATTATTTGTTGAAAGTTTGGCAATTATTTTTCTCTGATAAAATATTCATTTATATGGCTTGCTTTCTTTTATTTTTCAAAAATCGGTGTAGTGCATGCATTATTTTGTTCAAAACCATGTGCTGATAACATAATTTCTCCTAGGAGACCACTTGGTTAATTGGTGGAGAATTTGTCTACAAGAGAATTTTCCAATGTGTGGGCCTTTAGCCAATTAAAAGGAAGGGAAAGTTAGGCATTAGTTAGGTATGCAGGAATATGGAGAAAATTACTTGCAGAATGTGGTGTTTTCTAATTTGTGGGCTCTCAATTATGGAGAATAAAGGCCATTAATTGGTGGAAATGGTTGGTTGGTTTTGCCTGCCAAGTTTGTTTTCAAGGGTGGCCCCCACCCTTATGAAAATGTGAGAATGATACGCATGATGTTAGGCAGAAGAGAAAAAGGAGAATTGTTAGGCGCTATCTGTTTTTTTTCTTCTTCCTCCATTGCTATAAATATGGGGTAATCCCTCCTTCCTCAATCACACCTTCATAATCAGAAATTCTTATTCTACAGTATTGTGAGTATTTTTCTTGAGTATAAGAATACTTTGAGCGTAGTTTTTCTGCAAGATTTTCTTAGAATAATATCTGATATTTCAGTCAAATCTAACTTCTACTAAGGTAAATGATATTATTTTATTGCAATACTCGTGAGAAATATTATTTTCTTTCATACTCCATATTACGTGAGCAATATTATTTCATCTCGTATTCCTAAATTTGAACTTACTATGGTAAGTATTGCTTCTATAATTCCTGAAATGATTAGAAATTTCGCTTCATCTAATATCATTTCTTAGGAATATTGGTCTGAACTTTTTAATCAAATTTGAAACTTTTCATGACCGGGTATTGTTTACGGGTACTGTTCACAAAAGAAAAAAAAATATTTTTTTTTCTTCTTCCAAGCTATCTATTGTGACCCTTATTCTTGAAATTGAATCCATGTTTTGATCTTCATTCTTGAATTTTACTCCATTATGGAGTATTTCTAAACTTGAATTATCTAAAGTATGAATCTCTAATCTTTGTCATTTTGTCTCACTAGATTCGTTCTCTAAAATATTTTTCATCATCCTCAGTCTTTAATGGTGATACTTGATGAATATCTTTTGGCTCAGAAGGTAAAAGATGAATGATTACTCGATGAATATCTTTGGCTTCAGAGTAAAGATGAAGCAGTGTTGAGATGAACATGACCAATTGGTGATCTGAATGAATATCTTTGGCCGTAGTGCAAAAGATGAATATTTGATGGAAGATATATATTGATTGATGTTACAGGGATAAAATATTGATGATGGACTTTTAAATTCATATATGATAGTAGATTTCATTCTCTACTTAACTCTTCTAATGAATTGTTATTTCCGCTGCGAATATTGATCTAAAACTGGTTGTCCATTATATTTTATCTGATTTGTTGAAGGCTAACGAAATTTTTTTGTTCTTTATCTTAGTCATAATATTCTTTACTGGGCTAGTTGAGCTCATCCTTTTCCTTTTTGTTCTATTTTTCTTCTCAGTAGGTGAGAATGTAGCAGGAACCAGTCGGAATAAAGAGTGATGGTCCTAGACAGTTGTTTTAGCAGTCCTCACTATTTTTGTAAAATAGTGTATTAATAAATGTAATAAGGACTTATTTGAGTGTGGATATTATCTAGAAAATAATATTTGTATTTAAACTCACAGCATGTGTGTTGTCGTATTTTGCACGACAATTGTAATAATAAGAGTTGTAGTTATTTTTGTACCATGTATTTGGCGACTCAGAATGGGTGATGTATACCTATTTTGGGGGCGTCACAATTTTCATTAGACATGGTCCCAGAATCTGCTAAAGCTTCTATTAGAGGATCAATGGATTCTCCCAGCAGAAATGGAAAACCAAAATTGTGAGTTAAATCTTCCCTTTATGTTATTATTTTCGTCCTCATTATGTGAGTTAATATTTTTGTCCTCATTATATGCAGAAAGATAAATCTTCTCTTTATGTTATTTAACCTGTGTATTTTAGGTAGGAGTGCAACTGTCAAATGGAAGAGAGTTCTTTGATAAGAACATAATTTCCAATGCTACAAGATTAGATACCTTTGGTTAGTCATCACTGAAAGCACAATGAAATATATGAATAATTGTGCTCAATGTCGTATTTTGATGTTTCAAAACAGTGGATTCTCCACCTCTCTTAGTGATTGCCTATTTATAAAATTTGATTGCCTATTTACATCACAAGAAACCTTTTAAATTAGGAAAAATTACCTACAGAAGAAGAAAGATTTCAGAAACTCTATGTGAAGGCCCCATCATTTCTTTCTATTCACTTGGGGGTTAAAGCTGATGTTTTGCCACCGGATACAAATTTCCAAAGATTTTATTCTCGAGGTATTTAGATTCTTCGCAACTCATGTCTTTGACAGTTTCGAAGATCTGATTACGCATGCATGCTGATGGCATACAATCTATTTGTTTTCTTTAATAATTGTACAGAATGACTAGTCAAATTTAGAGGAGCCTTATGGCATATAAATGTTGTATGTAAACTTTTATTCTTTCTAATATTTTTGTATGTTTTCTACGACTAGATTGTAGTTTTCAGTCGTACGAAGTTTGATTGTAAAGATGATGAATGATCATGTATCGGATGATTTTATTTAATTAATAATATTTTAATTTTTTTGATTTGGCAACAATATAATTTGTTACCAAAGCATTGAACAAGTTTTAATATAGCAACAATTTTTTAAACATTTAGCAACAATTTTTCGTTGCTAATGGCATTAAAAATATAATATTTGTCAACGAAAAATTAACCTTATAACAACGGAGAGGATATTGTTGCTAATACTAAAATAAAAGGCAACATTTTTTATCGTTGCAAATCATATCAACTTTCGTTGCACATATAAAGAAACGACAACATATAATGTCGTTGCTAATCGCGACTTCGTTCGCTTTATTGAAAAATAACCAAAGAATAAACATTTTCGATTCATTGATTCAAAGATAATGTTGTTGCCAAATAATATAACGAAAATTGTTGCTAAAAAGTTTACATTCCCCAACGAAAGCAAGCTTAGGCAACAATTTTCATAATTTACTGCAACGAAACATGTCGTTGCAAAATGGTGTCAATTGCAATGAAAATGCATAGTCGTTGTAAAAAAAAAGAGTTCATTTCATTGCCAATTAGAAGGCTTTTGCAACGAAATGGGCTTTTTAGCAACGAAAGTTTAATTATTCTGCAACAATACATTTTGTTGTTAAAGGATCGATGTCTCTGTACGAAATTCAAATTTCGTTGCAAAATGTATTACTTTTGGCAACGAAAAAATATGTTCGATTATGGAACAATTAGCGCTTTCGTTATCAGACAACGAAAAGACGCAACGACAGTAAAGTCGTTGCCAAAACCTTTTTGTAACGAAATTTGGCACCTTTAGCAATGAAAATCGGTTGTTGTTGAAGCCTCATTTTTTGTAGTGTGGAGTTTTATTTGCCTGTCAATAGAAATTCCTGTAGTGATAGTAGTACAAGTGATCCTTTGACTTGGGATCATCATAGTATCTTGTGTATGATGAGTTATACTTTGACATATTCTTTAAGACCCTTAGGGTATATCAAAGGGTATGTTTGTGTATAATAAGTTGTATATGGAGATAATGTATGACTATAAGGAATCTACTGCTTCTAGTAAAAGAACAGAATGTCCTATGTGATTCGATAAATGACAACTCAGTAGTCCTTGACCAAGGCAGAATGAAATTAGAAAGGAGTTTCTAATTTGCATTATTTGGAGTTGTGCATTTAAGAATCGAAATACATATAATTAAATAAAATAAGACTTGACAGTAATTACATATCTTATATTTAATTGGGATATTGTATGGTGGAAAGATTGAATTGTACGATAACTATTTACTCAAGGGTTCTTTTATGATTAATGTTGAAATCTATATTATCTGAAAAATCGTTGATCGCTAAGGAGGCTTATCCTTATTATAGAATAAATATTATTTATTTAAATAGATTATTAGTTTAATTTATTTATTTAAATAAGATTAGAATTGTTCTAATTGATTTATTCACAACCGGTTTAATATGGAGAACCTAAATGATCACAATTATAAAAGGAAGAATAATTATTTAAGAAGTAAATGATATAATCGTAATAATAAGTCAAGTGTATTTAATTTAATCTATGGTAATAGAATTTAGAAAAATTAAATAACTTAATATTTGTTATTTAATATTTTAAAAATATTAAATATAAATTAATAAGAGGATTCTTATTCTTCTTCTTCTTCTTCTTCTTATTATTATTATTTAATTCTCAAGGAGTTTGAGAATTAATTAATATAAGTACTCTCATATATTCCTAATAAGATTAAGAGACTAATTAATTAAAAGAGTTTAATTAATTATTCCTAATAAGATTAGCAGCTTAATTAATTAAAGAAGTTTAATTAATTAAAATAAAATTCATTTTCTTAATTGTTAAGGAGGGTTGGCTACATCTAATTATGGGTGAGGGTTGTTGATGTTTTCACAAGACATGTAAATAACAATTTCAAGAGTTGGGAGAGTACGTATTTTTTATAGAGATAGAAAAAATTAGAATTTTATCAAACACCCATCTTCTTAAATATTTTTTTTCCTTGGTGGATTACCTGCCAAACACTTGGGTGGCTAACGTTCATCAAAGGAAGGAATCAATCCTGGAGAATCAATGAGATCGCGGAGACCTAGGAGTTTAACTCGTACATGTGGAAGCTCAAATCTACAAGGGTATAATTCTATAATTTCTTATTCTTCGTTTTAATTAATAACATGCATAAATGATGATCCGGATAATTGATTTATGAAAAAATTTAAAATTTAATTTTGCCATACTTTCACTATTTTATGCAATTTAATTATGTTCATGGTATCAGAGTCAAATTTTAAAATACTCTAATCCTAGGTTTTCGTTATAGGGAATAAGTTTTTATTTCTACATATAAAGACAACAATAAGATGCAAGCAGTCAAGGGTCTCAAGGACATTGCTGTCCCGTAGTAAGAAATCATTGTACTGGAACGGCGGGGCAGTGAACATAAAAATGCCCAACTCACATTGATGGGTATGAAATATGACAAACGTCCGTGATATTTAATTTTTTTGAGAGGGGGTAATAAATGAGATATAATTTTTAATAATCTCATGTCATGTATTGATAAATTTTTTAATTGTAATTTAAAATAAATTTATTATAATATATAGCAAGATTCTATAAAAAAAATTTATTCGACTTGTTCCTGTTTTAAAAAACGACGAATTTTAAAAATAATTGTATTTATTCTTTTTGAAAACTGAAATACTAGATATGAGTTAAAATAACAAAAACTATGAACATCTTATCAAATTATAGTTTTAAAATATATTTTATCTCTAATTTGAAATAAAATAAAAGAATAAATATATTTCTAATTTTTAAATGGTGGGAGTATATGGAAACTTACAAATACTTTCATTGACACTAAAATTTATAACAAACTAACAACAATGCTACTATCACATAAAAAAATCTCATATAATACTTACACACACACACATGCATACTGTGGAGGCCCTGTCTGACATTTAGGGTCCAAAAATATCCATGTGTGTGTAAGTATTTTTTATATTATAGTAACATTATTTACAAAATAATTGATGGTCCAATGTAGAAGTGGAGTTTTCAACTTTTTGACCCCTCCACTGCGTCTGCCCATATGGGCAGGCCTTGTTAATTTTATGATGACACTAATCTAAAATTTGTTATATTGTGTGGAACCGAGTTAAAAAGAAAACATGACAAAGATTAGTATCGCTTGGTCTGTATGTATATATTTGTATCTCAATAAATTATATCAACAATTACGAGTAAATGGTCAAAATTTATCAGAATACATATGGTTTATTTTGCTTCTCCCGATTTGTATGTACAAAATAAGGCATCAGTGTTTGGTAAAAAAAAATAAAAAGTAGGTACTCTCTACTATTATGATAGAAATTGCGGTACATTGAACGTGAAATCTAATATGGGCAAGGAAAAAACAGTAAAATGTGATTGAGATTCAAGGAGTCATCATATGTATTTTTAATATTTTTACATAATTTTTTTTTCAAATTACAAGAAAATGAGTCGGAGGAGATCATGTAAAAATGCCGTTAGCATGCAAGAAATTAGGTCTGGTAAAATATGGTTATGGGTTGGTTTTGGTTTTCAAAATATGATTATGGTTCCATTTAAGAACTAAAACCATATTAACCATTTTTAATATGAGTTGTGTGAGTTAGAACTATATGATTATGGTTCAAAATCATATTAACCATTTTAAGATGTTTTGACTTTTAAACAGAACTTTTGAAAAATGATATTCGTAATTATTTTATTGATATGCTTCTTTGGCATATTTTTTTTCTTTTAAAAAAATAATAATTACTTAATATCATAAACTATTTAAAATTACTACTATTTATAAAATTTATTATTTTAAAATTTTAAATAAATCATGTCAAATTTAAATTTAAAAATATCTTAAATCAATTTTTAAAAAACTAATATTAATCTTATATTTTGAAATAGACGAAGAATGTTTTTTTTTCAATAAATTGATTCCAATGAGGATATGAATGAGCTGAATGCAATTTGGAGTTATAGCAGATGAACCGACTTTATGTATATTCGTTATTTGACAAACAATCGTGTGTAAATTTAAAAAATAAAAATATAAAATTTAATTAGTGAGAGAAATCATGAGTTGATTAATAAAAGAATTGAAAAAGAAAAGGGTAGAAATATAAACAACCTGAATATGAGTTGATTAATCACGCATCATATGTAAGCCTTAATTGCTTTAAAAAATAGTTAAGACAAAATGTAACTCTTTTCTTTATGATGAGAGAGTAAATTAATCAAATTGCAAATTCGTATCCACGCTTTTTTATTTGAATTGCCAATCAATAAACGTACGATGACCGATAAAGGTATCTCTTTATAATATTGTGTGATTTTATGGAGGAGGAGTGTGATTGAATGAAATATGTGTTGAAAAATAGTTAATCGGTTCAAAACTATATTTGTTTTAAAAAATATGGGTCTAAATTTTAACCAACTTGAATAAATAAAAATAATTAACCAACCCATTTAGTTTCAGTTAATATAGTTTGACCTAACAATTAACTAACTATATTGCCAGAAATTAAAAATAGCCGATCGCCACCACAAAAAAAGAATAAGATGGGTATATTCCATCACGAGTTCCGGAATGCGATTCAGTTCTAAGCCACGCCTAGCCTATCCTATCCTGCTGAGAATTTAATTCCCACTGAATATTCTCATATTCCCGCGTTTTCTTTTTCCTCCCAAATATGGCCAGCCTACTACACCCTTTGAACCGTCCGATCGACCATAACAGATAAAGACACGTTTCTATTTCTAGCGAGAGAGCCCATCAGAGAAAAGGACTTGTTTAATTTGCCGCCTTCTCCTCTACTTCACGTAATATATTCTTTTGGAATCTTAAACAAATCCTTACCTGTTTGGCTCCACAATTACTACTTTTTCCTGCCTATATAAACCCTTCTCTATCGGGTGCCTCAAACTCAAATTTATACCTACAACAATTATCAAGTCCTTTGGTTTTATTTGGGTCGCCGAAAATGGGTGGCGGAATCGTGGTGGTTTTCGACTTCGACAAGACTATTATCGACCTGGATAGCGATAACTGGATCATCGACGAATTGGGTGCTACCGATTTATTCAATCAGCTCCTCCCCACCACGCCTTGGAATTCTATCATGGTCAGTTTTCTAACTTGTAGTATTTATTATTTCCCTTAATTTGCATCCCAATAGAAGAAAAAAATGTTACATCAAATATACTACTACTATATTCATTATCTCATGTAACTCTGTGTTTACAGGATCAAATGATGAAGCAGCTTCACTCGCAGGGGAAAAAAATTGAAGACATTGCGGATGTACTGAAACGGGTTCCAATCCATCCCAGGATTATTCCAGCCATCAAAGCAGCTCATGCTCTTGGGTAAATATATCAATCTCTATCATTGAATTGAATTGAATTGAATTGAATTAAATTAATTTTGTACGAGCGACAGACATTATACTCCTCGAGGTTGTCGTAGATAATATATTAATCTATTTTATTTTATGGACAATGCAGGTGTGATTTGAGAATAGTAAGCGATGCAAATCTGTTTTATATAGAGACAATTCTGAATCATCTTGGATTGAGTGAATATTTCTCTGAAATCAAAACCAACCCGGGTTTTGTGGATGAGGAAGGGAAGTTAAGAATCTTCCCTCACGTCGATTTTCATACTTCCCCACATGGCTGCACCAACCTCTGTCCTCCAAATATGTGCAAGGTAAAACATATATATATATATATATATATATATATATATATATATATATATATATATATATATAGAGGAAATTTCAAGAGCAGACATTTAAAGTAGTAGAACTCCTTAAAGAGCAGACATTTTAAATAAAACCCGTCTTTTCTTCAGCAAAACCAAACCCTAGCTTTTGATTCCAGCCAAATCGTACAACAAATCGCGTCTTCTTCTCAAATTGAAGGGAGCAGAACCAGAAGAAGAGCCAAATCCAGCCCTAGAACGATTCCAGCCAAACCAGAAGGAGAAGACGACTGCTTAATTGAACGAAGGGAGCAGAATCGAAGACGAAGCTGCTTCTCTCTCCTCGATAGAAAAACCAGAAGTCCTAGAATTCTTCCAGCCCTAAATCGATTCTTCTTCTGAACGAAGGGAGCCCCAAATCGATTCTTCTCTATCGGTAAATCCTTGACAACTTCCATCTTCGTACACAACCACCTGTACACAGATGTCATTCCATCACTTCTCATGACAACTTGACAAGCATAAAACTTCATACAAATTACTTAAAAATCTTAATAATGGCGTTGACAACTATACATATTAAACAAAGATTTTTCAACTCTTTCATAAGCAGGACTTGGGCATGATTGTTCACCTACATATATGCCCTTTATGATCCCAATCTTGGCAGAAACCGATGTCCCTACTCTTTTCAACATAGAAGAATTGAATAAAAAATTATGTTGAATTTAAGGACATGATTCTCATTATATGAAAAATCATTGGCCGATATCATATGCTAAGAATAGACCATTGAAAAATGCAACATCCACAAGTAGATTTAAGTTCCCTACTGGGATGTGTTTATAGTTTACATCCACAAATTATCTAGCAAGTAATGATCATTTTCAGGTCATTATCATTCATCAATTGTAATATATATCTTAGTTTTCTTGAGTTTCAATACCATCTCTTTCAATAGTTTACATGCAGCGGGTAAAATAGGTGATAATGGAAAGGCCAAATTCGAAGATTCGTGAAGTACTATTACCCAAAGATATAGGTTAGGAGTGTGCATCCCTTACCTCGCTTTTGAGAGTTTTAACCTATTCAAAGAGTTTGCAACAATACTTTGCAGGGCGTCCTCTGTTTCATGATATAAATGAATGGATGGTGAGCCTCCCACCAGTAGTTGGCTTCCCCCTTCATCATGTAAGTCTCAAAAGAAGTCTTTTGCGCCTCACCTATGTTTGTTATCACAAACGCCTTCTCAATTTCTCTAACCCATGTCTGGGCTTCTAACAGGTCCGTCGTTCCTCGAAACTCGGGAGGACCCACACTTTTAAAGTCCTTAAAGGTAGTTTTTCTTGCTACCCCAAGAGCTACAAGAATCCCACCCCCTTGGTTAAATGCAGCCGTTAATAAATTAACGAACTCTTGTATAGGGTTATTAGAACCCCCCTGATTCTCATTATGAGACTCAGCCTCTTGGTTATGTTGTCTCCTTCTCGGCGGCATAATTCTGATTAAATAAATAAAGCTTTGTTATTATCTATTTAAATTCTTGGTTATCATTCTCAAACAACAACAACCACTCATACCACCACAAGCACGTTAAATAAAAACTTCATTATATTAATATGCTTTCATAGTCAAAACTATTTACATCATGTTCCCTTAGCTAAAAGCTATTACATACTATCCCGCGATCGCCTTCTACAAAAATTGAGATTTACAAAAAGACTACCCTTAAATTATACAAAAGAGGGTTTTACGTCACTACTACATACAAAAAGATCTGACGATCTACTAACACTGTCGAACGGAATTCTCATATTTCTGATTTGCCAGAATCGACACTATATCTCGACTTATGGTTTGTCAAGTCTATAACAAGCAATTTTCAGCTTGAAATCCTCATGAGCGCATTCGTGGATGTATGACATCCTAGCTATTTTCTGGTCTTTCTTAACCAGTTTCTTTTGTAGCTCAAGGACCTCATCCTTATAGTCACGAGCCTTATCAGTCATAAGCACTTTTCATCGTGTTTCGACTCAAAGTCGCGCTCGCAAATTCTTTTTCGCCTCATATAAGGCAGTTATCTCCTCAATCTGCGTCTCTACTACTGTGCGCAGATTCACATTCCTATCCAACACTGCCATATACAATGCTCTAGTTGCATCCGGAGGTGTCGGCTCCTGAGTAGGTAACACGGTGTTAATCGATGTCACCTCCATTTCCTCCTCCACATCTAGCATCTCGTTAAGATATGATGCTAATCCCATGGTCTCCTCAGAGTATTCCTCCTCAGAGATGTACTCCTCAATGTCTGAGTCATCTAGTATAACCATTCTCGGTACCTCGCCACCTGGCATTCGTACAACCTCAACATGGTTCATCGACTCTTCACTCACGACGTGAATGTCTCTATACGTCATGCTATCGATCGACATCTACAATAGCACATAACAAGTTGATTAGTACATAATACACAATAGTATAAGCACAAATCACATTTAATATCTTTAAGATTAATTTCCATCTTTTAATCCTTTCGATACTAAGTAATCTCAATATCTTATTAATTCAATGGACTTGAACTTCATTCCTCGGACTTTACCTTCCTTACGAGGTTATTAGCCTAAGGTTTTTCCCCCCTTAAGTTTTATAACCTAAGGCTTTGATACCAACCTGTGACGCCCCCAAATTCGGGTATCTTCCAATTCGACATATGGTGCTCCACTGTACTAACATTCATATAATCATTCCATTGAAATCCAACAAAATGAATGTAATTACTATCTTATTATTACAATCAAAGTATAATTCTTCCCAGGTTCATAAACCGGTTACATCATTCATTGTTCATAATGTATAATACATATAAACTTACTAAACTATTACACAATGCCTAAGCATCCATCTTAGCTTTGCCCTTATCTCTCTTGGCATTCACAGTACGTTCATCTTTAACTGCAGTTATATAATTCACGCAAGAAGTGAACATGACAGCTCAACAAGTTTTTAACAAAGGATAACAGTAATACCACATTCGTGAATTATATAACAGTTCTGACATAACTGAACAATAGTTATGAAGTATTATGAATCAATAATACTTTAACAATTCATAACATCAATTCCCAAAGTATAGAATAAATTAGAATCTCGAACAGGCAATGATAGACCATGAACAAAGAACTTTCGGTTTTCATACTTGAAAAGGAGTCCACAAAGACTAAGGTCGTTTCATTCGATAACTTACGAGCACTTCTAGGTGATCGACCTCTAGTACTCTATGTTGATCAACACTCATTCATTAAACGTATTTACGTTTAATATTTTTGGCAAACTCGCGTGCCCATCGAATAATCGATGAAAAATTCTTTTATTTGTTCATAGACAAACCTTACCTTCACATCCGTACCAATCACTTGGCATAGGATAACGTTAACATTTCTATATAGAAAGATATGAATCATAATCAATCTATATATATTACGAATAGTCTAGCCGAGTTAAAATCTGGCATCGACCCTTTCTTTAAAACAAGTCTTACAATTCAGTTCATGAATTACATAAAACTTGGCTAACATGAAAGTTAGACAAGCGTTACGAAAACTTGCCTTTCAGCGTCTTTAAATAATTTACTCGACTGACCATAGCCTTTATAGAATCTACATGATACATTCACATAGCACACTGTAATTAGCTATCAAACAACTATTCACATTGTTCCTTCAAGCTTCTTTCTCTTTTACGTCTTTGTTAACTTAATATCTTTATTAAAGTTGACAAGACTTATTACACTTCGTCCCGGTTTATTAATCAACTGACATTTATTAACCAGACTCGAACTTCGTTGATAAAGTACCAACTGTGTTCAACGTTCTTAACTCGTTAACATGAATTCCATTCCTAAGTTTCATACTATATACCTTAGTATAGGTAATATAGGAATAGCTTGGATACACTTATGAAGTGTACAAACATTATCCCTATAAGTCTCCGAATAATTACAGTTGAAAACCTAAATCAAAATCCAAGCCTTTTGCACTTCAGTCACTGTCTTACATGCCTTACCATAATACTAGATGGCGTTGCGGCTACAGGTTAGCGAAAGGGCAAGGCTCCGTCTCATGGTTTTTTGCATGAATGTTGATGGTCTTCATGACGCCATTTAGCAATCTTTCAACTCAAACTCTCATCAGATCGCATCGGGTCTGACTTTTTACACTATGTGCAGTGCTTGCGGCGCTTGCAGGACTCTCGATACGCATTCTCAAAGAAACTTTCAAAAGTTTGCGAAATTCCCGGGGCCATAACTTCTTCGTTATAAGCCCGATTTGATCCGTTCAAAAGCCTACACATCACAAATAATGTAATCTACGCGTTCATATAAGAATTCGACACTTTCAAATCTGATAACTCAAAATTCACTATTGAGTTCATTTTCTAAACGTTCAGAAATGTTAATGAGCGTTCAATGCTTGTTTTCTTCGTTTTAAGTCGGAATTCGATGATTCTCGAACACACAACTCTTAATCACCCTATCTCACGTGTTGACATTGAAAACCAACATTTTCAAGTCTCACGGCAACTTTTGACCTCTAATCCGGAATTCAACGTTTTCGACGTTTATCGTCTATTTTCGTAAAATTCGCCATAACTTCGTTACTAGGGTTCTTTAAGCCAAATCACATGGAATTCTCCATGGATTTCATATCTACATCCTAACCAAACAAGATGCATATATTAACTTATTGATGGGGCTTAATCGTTTATTAACAATCAATCTCAACTATCAATAGTTTCATGGTTCAAAACTATATTAAACCATATGTTTCTTATAATCTCATGACTTATAGAGATTGATTCTATGATAAGCCATCTCTACTCCCTCATACAAGACATATACCACCCATCTATGATTCTCCAAGATAAAAGAAAAATCAAAAAGAGATGAAAAGGAAAGGTAAGGATTATACCTTAAGAATCCTGGTGAAACTTTCTTGGAAAACTAAAAGATCAAGCTTCCAAAGTGTATGTTTTATAAGTCTAGCACTCTTTCTCTCTCAAATAATCTAGGTTGGAATTTGTTAAACCCTCAAATGACCAACCTTGCCTTCTTATTTATAGGAAATGAGAATGGAGGGTAACTTAGACATTACACACACTAACCTTCTTACTATTCACTCTTGGTCACCAAGTAAAATACTTGGTGACCAAGCCTTATGCTTGGAGTCCACACCAAGGTGGTCGGCCCACCACTAGCCATGGGTCATCCCATGGGTTGCCCCATGGGTTTTACCCATTCGGTGATCCACCGGTTCGATCCACGGTTCGGTTTAAATAAATTGGGCTTAACTAATTAAACATTGGGCCTTGACTTGGGCTTAATCAATTTAACCCCTTGGGCTTGCTCATTAAATCAATTGGACCAAATATAATCCAACTCAATTGGATTAACATTAAGTCCTAGCCTAATTCTATAATACGAATCGTATTTTACACGTACAATTCACGTATTCTTTCCGTATACTACACGTACAATAATCGTATCGTACTTCGTATTTTCTCATCGTATTATACATAGATACTAAATAGTATCACCCAATGTATAACACTCGCATTAAACCTAACGCCATCCTTTCTACGCATATTATTTCCTTCTCGGAAATCAATATACTCAACCCTTAGGTTTTAAGTCCGCAAGCGAAAACTGCGTTTTCCATAAATGAAATATTATCAGATATTCCATCTAATCTCAATATTCTATCATTACGCGTTTCTCGGAATTTCAAAATAATTTCTCGAACAGAAACGGATGAATAGTGTTTTTACAGAAATTTCTCGAAAAACATTTATTTTGGTCCTGGAAATTCCAAACAAATATTTCTAGCACGTATCCAGAATACTAACCACGTTAGCACATTCTTGGTCATAGAATGACCTTCACATAGCTTACTCACAAAGAAATCAATTAAATTCATTTAATTCTCATAATCAAATAAAAATTTAATTGTCATAAAAATTCGATTTTTCTCGGGCGTTACACCTGTAATAGAAACGGCAAGTGGTTTGACGTCTGGTAAAGGCAAGTACTATTGGCGAAACTGACTCTTAGATGATGACATATGGGCCCCAAAGAATAAACCAAATTTATAACAAACGTCTAATTACAGACATCTTATTTATATCAAAGATTGAATAAATATTTACTACAAATCATATTATCTTCGATCAACACATTTTTTTTAATCTTTCAACAATTATTCATCATTAATATTATAACTCACAATATTGACAACCAGATCATTCCCGTGAAAGAGGGCTTTTCCGATAAAGACTTCTCCTTATTCAAGCAATTAATTAGTGACCAAACCCCTTCCTCGACATAACTTTCTGACATCGTCAATAATACAAATAATAATATGAATAACTTTATCGCCTCAATTATTAATTTAATAATATAAAATATTGTTCGATGATAATCTTTGACAATAATTGAATCAATAACGTGAAATACTGTCGCAAAGAATTATCGTAGCAATAATTGAGTATAACTGAGTGACTTCTTACGTAAGCATTAATAATCAATACTGTGTGCTACTATGCAACCACGTGTATTACTGTACTTTTATCACCAGTTATTTTGTTGGGTAAAATCTATATACACACAACACGCAAGTATACGTGGTCAACAAGTAATAGAGTGATGAGTAGAGTATCATTCCCACAGAGACTAGCTAGCAATAATCTTAACTTACAATTACCAATTTCCTATTAATCCTAATTTTATTAAACAAATCAACTCAATGATTAAAATTAAACACTCTAAATTAAAGAATAATTGAACTATCACAAAACAATCACAAATATCAAAATCTGGAATTTCAAACAATTAATGGAGAATTAAACTTATGATTTCACCTTAAGTTTCACTCTGATTTTAACACCTTAATTCCAATTCAATTCACTATCCCAGTTTATTAATTAAGAACACGAACGTATTATTAACCACCTCTCGATGCACTAATACCGTATTAACTTAAATCCACAATTAAGATAGAAACAAGTTAAACACCTTAATTAACTAACTCACTATATCTCTATGTGAATTAAAATTAAAGAAGGTTTAAGAATAAGTTCTCTATTCGATTACATGCGATGTCAAGCATATCTCTACCTTAACATTCATCAAGATTCTGCTATTCACAAAATTCATGAACATATGCTATATTAATTAGGTTTAGATTTGAATATCCTCTCTCAATTCCAAACAAATCAACAAAGAATTGTTGATCAGGCAATTCATTAATTCAAGCTCAAATCAATATAGATAAACTGGAAATAGATTACTAAATTGGAAATCAAAGGTTACAAAATCATCGTCTCACTTAAAGATCCATCATAAGCCTAAAAAGTGAATTAGTTCATAATAAATGAAATAAACACTGAATAAATCATAGAAATCATTCATTCAATTACAAATAATAGCCTAAGATGAAGAATATTGAAAAACACCCTTCATGTAGTCTAGAATCACAATCATCTCAAAAATCTCCTCAAAATACTCCTCCACAGCTTACTCAGAAAAACTGAGATCAATCTTCATAATATCCCTTGTGTGTTGTTTAATTTGTTGTTTATTGAGTAGTAGATGTCCAACACACAAGCTCCAACCAAAATTCCATCTCTCTAGAGTTCCATTGCCATGCAATAAGCTAGAATCCATGCCCACGAAGACTTTCAATCACAACAGGACACATCCAAAATTGACACCCCCCCGGTGGGGGTTCATTTGTTAAATACGCCCGCCCCGGTGGGCACCCTTTCTGTCAACTAATATTGAAGACCTCAGCCTGGTGGGGGTGTATAAACAATTACGCCTTCCCGTGGCTACCTTTCTGCTAACTGATTAAGAAGACCCCCATACGTGGGGTATACAAGATAAACACGCCTGGGGTGGGGTGTGCCGATAACTAACTTCTTTGAACTTCATGGCATCCTCCAATTTTGCTCCAATTGACTTCAAATCATCCCAATTAACTTCAAATGTATGTTAAATGCCACAACCACCATCCTACTCATGCAATAACATAAAATGAGTAAAAATGAACATGATCACAAGAATTTAGCAACAAATAAGCATGAAATGGACATTGAATCGCGTATATAAAATCCACTTATCAAAATCCCCTAAACTTAAACCGTGTTAGTCCTTGAGCACAAAATAACTACATGCAATGCAATGAGATGAAATGAATATGACCTATCTTATATGCTTTCAAATCCAATAATATCACAGAATCAAGATTATCTTAACGGCCTCCGTGAAAACAAGCAACTATACAATATCAACCACCAAAAACCAATCTATAATTCCATTTTAATCCTCAAATCTCAAGCCATCATCACTGGTATAGTGTGCATGTGTGATCAACATCCATGATAACTGATACGGACTCAAATTTAATACATAATCATTCTCTTAGAAGGAATCATACAGCGCAAACTTAAAAATTTCAAACATAGACATCTTCAACTAAAATAAACAATCACTAATCTTGAGGGTTCAAGTTGTAACACCCCGAAATCCGGTCTATTTTCACATCCGGATTTCGTACGTCACGATCCCATCTTCTTCCAAACATACATCATTATATAGCTAAATATAACGACATATATTCTCAAATCCCAGGTTTTAAAACCTTATAACCTCTTTCATTACAAATAATGATAAATACATTATTCTTTACATCTTGCACGAGTGACTTTTATCCGCCACCAAGGATAAATAATCATTTATTAAACTATGCTATAGTTTAATTCTATCATTCTATTTTACAAGTCTTCACTTGATCTTCATGCACATTCATATAATGAATGTCACTTGTTCTGGATACCGATCAACTTGATCTTTACAGGATCCTTAAGTTCTTTTAACATCGTTCGCTGAAAATGTTTTTATTGAAAGCAAGTGTGAGCATTCAATTGCTTAGCAAGTCATAATAGTTGAACAAACAACTTTAAGAATTCAAACATTCTTTAAAGACTTCAATAACCGAACAAAGGTTATGAAGCAGCTTGAATAATAGGAATAGTCTTGATTCCTATCATCTTAACACATCAGTTACTTTTACGTTGAAATACTTTCATTCTCTACTCTCTTTCATGCACATTCTATCTGGCTAGAATCAATAGCACATAATTATCAATAACAGTTCATGTATAAACAGAACATGCTTATATTAAACAGTTCAATCACATAACAGTTCATATCATAGAAACACTGAAGTGTTCAAATTGTGGCACAAGGCCTCATACGTTCTACCACCTTGTACAAATATCACACATTCGCACATAGACAGAACTTCTCAAGTTCAACATTTGAGAAGTTTAGAAACTAGCATTCATTAAAATATGAATGAAGTTAGGAAACTTGCCTTACGTACAGCTACAACTTATAGTTTACGCTAAACTGCTCATTCCAATTCCTATGTAGCACATAAGGAAATAACGCGTACACCAATTAGTCATATACTTGACTTTATGCATTGGTTTACTTAACTTTACTTCTTAAGGTTCACGTTTTTATAAACTAAGTTTACGCGACCAACTTCATTTACCGGTTAACGACTTCATGACATACGGAGATGTTTTACTCAATACGTTCATCATCTTTGATGATTTACATTCTTATTTTCTTCTTATAACTTTCCTAGGACTCAGCACACATCGTGTCTCTGCTAGTAGTCCATATGGTACTCTGAGTGGTTTCCCACAAACAACCAACAAACAAGTTCACGTCTCATCTACACTGCCTACAACAGTGAGTTAGATCGGTTGCCAATTTTGTATATACCTTCGCTCTCTGAAGGAATTGTTTAGCCCAGCTCCCATATGTCAACCATCAAAGGTTACGATTGTACTACAACCTAAATTATCTTAACTTATCCGAACTATTAAACTATAATGTTCGTTAAGTCAAATTCTTATTCCTTATGGCTTTCTGGCAACTAAACTTATGATTTATTCATCATCGTCTAAGTCATACAGTCTTTTGTATACTCAGAATGATCATTCCATATTCATTCTATGCATTAATAGCATTAACTATTTTACATTACCTTATTCTTATCTTACAACGTCCGGTTCATTTGACTCAGAACATCTTCCAAGTTATAAACATTAACTCGGCTTATTTACGTTATACGTACTTATCTTTAAATAATCTTCTTCATCATTCACAACTTTAATCATTGGTCTTCGTTATTCTACGGTCAAACCATACACGGGGTGTAGGTTATACTCGTTTAATGTATGCGTATACTCAACCTTCACGTCGGTTAAAGTGTTCAACGCTTACATTTCATTTTAGCATTCTCATCCGACTCACAATTGGCTTTCATTAATCTTCTTACCATTCGCTATGGCTTTCTTGATAATTCATATCTTACTTACTACCTTGGTCAATGTCTAACTGTACACTTAGAACGTTCGCTAGACGTGAATACAATTCACGAGAATCATTTACGCATTCAACGTTTACGTTGTTCATCCTTTAATCTCCCATTCAACCTTTACTTAAGGTTTTAATCGCTTTCATTCATTGCTCATCACCTGAACCCCATGTTCAATATTCTTTCTTAATGTCAAAACCATACGGTTCGTTATACGCTAAGATCGTTCACTCATCGCAACAATGTTGCATTCACAGCGTCTAAACGCTTCACATTCTTCTCTCATTACCATGTCATAACATCGAAATGTTATACATTACCTTCGTCATGCAACGTCTAAGGAATCACAACCATAGCAATCCCTCACGTTCGTTTATCGCGACTACGGTCCCCGAATATCGGTTCTGTAACCCGCATTCACATTCTTTGTCTTTTAATCTCGTTAAATCTTTTCGTTCCACCTTCATTAAAGGTTTAATACACTTGATTAAGTGTTACATTAGTTGAACTACAAGTTCATATTTCTTTCTTGCATATCCCCAAAGAATCGAAAGCAAAGAAAATCTCATTTTGGGCATTGCCTTGACCTTTGGCGGCTGTGCAATGGTGCTTCTTCCCTTTCCTTCGCATTGCGGCGCCAATTAGCAGTAGCTGATGGCTCGAGCTCGTACTATGGTGCTGGCCCCCAAGGTACGACTGGCGCTGCGGCACCGAGCATGAAACCTAGAAAAATTTTGTAAGTCTTTTACAAGCTTGAGATGCTGATTTCGAAGTCTCATATCTTATTCGTTATGACTCAGAACGAGGACGTTCCAAAGCCATTCTCTTCGTCATCTTACGTACTTTGATTACCCATGGATAGAACTTCATTCTAAATCCGTTAACATGCCATTCAATTGGCTTAATCTTTGCTCTTCATTCATTTTACATTATTAACGTTCTTCGTTCGTTCGTTCGTCCGTAATTAGGTCATCCGAACTCGGAATTTTTTCATTCTTGAGTCTATGACTCATGTTTTATACGTTCTCTTACTTTCTTATGAAACCCTACACATTTGGGTTCATTTTCTAACTTTCTAATTCTCATTTATCTTTTACGAAAATTTTACCATAACTTCGTTATAGCTCAATTTTAATCCGTTCTTCATAAACGTTTCTAACGTTCCTAACCAAGCAATAAGCAACTAACTTATACGCGATGGTTTTAAACTTGTCCATCAACAACAATTATCCTACGATGGTTTTAAATTTGTCCGTCAACAACGTTCTTCGTGTTCTTCGCGTTCTTCGTTCGTTCTTTATTTTTAATAGATATTTTGGATTACGATTTTACTTTTTCTTGGAATTTGATGTTATAGAACATCATTCCTTATTTATTTGACCTACTCATTCATAAGATTCATTTGGATAGCTCAAAATCCTTACGAATCTTATACTTCCTTAAGAAATTTATAAACTAAATTCCTAATTCTTATTTCTTCGTTTTCTCATGATTTCAACCATATGAATTCATTCTTAACTTCATCTACTTCTTATCTTCATTAAGTTATGTTTTTGAACATATTAAACTTAAAGAAAATTAGAAGAAACTAGGGTTCGGATTGCCGTTCTTCTTTAATCTCCTTCTGTCGGACAAAGCGTGCATTCAAGCTAGCTTTTCCTCTTCCTTTTCCTCTCTTCCCCCATCCGAACTCTCTCTCTAACTCTCTCAAAGTTGTAGGATTTTTCAAAATCCCATAACAATGAAGTTAGCTTCATATTTATAGATTTTTAAGGCTAGAGATATTTTAGTCATTTTTTCCCCTTAACCTCCTTACTATTCAAAGCTTAAGGACCAAGTTTACTTGACCTCCACACTTACTTAGCCATTAAGTCTTCTTAGCCATTAAGTCTACTTAGTCATTAAGTCTACTTAACCATTAAGTCTACTTAACCATTAAGTCTATTTAACCATTAAGTAACTTATCCTTACTATTCACGTAGCTTCCCTTGGAAGTTTCGTGGTTCCATCTTTCGGGTTTTGTCTGACAGTATTAAAAACTGAGATTCTCGGAATCCAAATATTTTTGGATATTTCGCCTTTCCTTTATCGATTAACTTTTACGTAATCTTCGGATTTCCGAAAAACTGAAAAACACTTTTCCACGATAAGCGTTTTTTCTTCACGTTTTCCCCTAACGCAGCTAAACGAATGAAAAGTACATAACAGTACTTTTTTGTCATTTTTATTTTATCCGATTTCTGCACGTTTTTTGAGAAAAACTTTTATCCGCTTACTTAACTTTTCACGATATATTATCGTTAAATCTTTCGACGGAATGTCATTTCGACATACCGAACTCTCGAAAAGGCTTAGTTTATTCAAACCCTAACCCTTAGGTTTCGCCAGGTGAATAGTGCTTATTTCGTCTTTTTCCCCAAAAATATTTTGTTTCCGAAATTTTTTTATTTTCGTCTTGAAAATTCTTGCTCGCTCAGTCTAGCTCGTAGCCAGAATCCTCCCGACTTATAATTATCCTAGGTTATAGAACGATTAATATACACATAGCACAGAATAGTATCAATAAAAATTCATTTTATTAATAACTAATTCTTTAAACCTAAATTCTGGATAATCCAAAATTCCAGGATGTTATATTCTTCCCTCCTTATAAAAATTCTGTCCTCGGAATTTCTTAAAACCAAACCCTTACCCGGGTTCTCACACAAGCAGGGTACTTATACTTTATTTATATATATAATTTTATTTTATTTTTTTTAGATTGTACGGGGGTTTTTTGTTCTTTTCCTGTTTTTTTTTCTTTTTATATACATACATGACTGTGCAATGTCTCATCCCATTAGGCTGAAAATGCTACCCCTTAGCGAGCTTTCGACCAACGACTCCTGCACCATATAAAAGACCTTAGTATGCCAGGTGTAAAGACAATCCCCAAGCGTATTTTGCTCAAGTAACAAAGGCCCCAAACAAGACTAGTCATGACATATATATACTGTGAGACCCCAGATTTTATGAATAAAGATTTAAATTTCTCGAAATATTTTTTTTTAATATTATGGAATGAATTTGTTATAATGTTATAGTTGTGGGTAGTATTTATAAATTCCGCAAAGTATGCAAGTTGTTATATTATATTCGATTGGTGGGGAATATTCGTTTTAGCGAGGAATATTCGCATAACGGTGCAGTAATCATTGGTGGACCCCACAACAAAATTATTTCGGATTGAGAAAATGATGACAAATATTTTTTATGAAAATAATAAATGGAAGTTTTCTTAATTATCTTTGTTGAACTACCGGTAGTAAAAGTAACAAGAATACACATGGTCGACAAGTAGTACAACCGTATTGATTATTGATGCTTACGTGAGAAGTCACTCTGTTATACTCAATTATTGCTATAAAGAATTGTCAGATCATATCTCTCATATTATCGATTCGATTATTGTCACAAGATCATCCGTGATAATATGTTATTTTATTAAATCAATAATTGAGACGACAAAGTTATTCATGTTATTAAATTGCAATATTTACAATGTCTAGAAGTTCTATCAAGGAGAGGTTTTGTGAGACCCCAGATTTTATCAATAAAGATTTAAATTTTGTTGAAATAATTTTTTAATATTATGGTATGAATTTGAGATAATATTATAGTTGTGGGTAGTATTTATAAATTTTGCAAAGTATGCAAGTGGTTATATTATATTCGATTGGTCTGGGAATATTCGATTTAGCAGGAATATTCAGATAACTTCAATCATTGGTGGACCCCATAATGTAATTATCGGATCGAGAAAACGACAAAAATATTTTATTGAAATAACGGCGGAAGTTTTACTAGTGGTTATCGTTGAACTACCCCAGAGTAAAATACGAGAATAC
Organism: Panax quinquefolius; assembly: GCA_020205615.1. Lineage (NCBI taxonomy): Eukaryota > Viridiplantae > Streptophyta > Magnoliopsida > Apiales > Araliaceae > Panax > Panax quinquefolius. The sequence continues at coordinate 27,823,733 of CM035153.1, forward strand.
GCGTGGTTGCATAGTAAGAAAGACACCTGATATCGATTATTGATGTTTATGAGAAGTCACCTCGGTTTGATTCCATTATTGTCGATTAATAATATGAATTATTATAAGCGATAATGACGCTTTTGTTTTATTCGTATTATTAACGTAATAAAATGTAAACATCTTTTATATAAAATAGAATACTTTATTAAAGTTATTCTATAAATGTAATATATTATATTTTATTATGCATAGTGTTGCATAGTGTTTTTTGTATAAGATTGCATATAAGTGTTTGCATAGTAAAATGTTTTTATATAAATAGAATATATTATATTTTATTTAAAAGATTTTTCTTTAAATATGGACCGCCGATTAAAATAAATCAATTTGGACCGCTTCATGGATTAGTTACTATGCATTCCATTTTCCTATAAATAGAAGCTCATTCCTTCATTATTTTCTTACTTAATTCATTCAAACTCTAGAGAGAAATTATAGAGAGAAACTATAGAGAGAAAGTTATAGAAAGAAGAAGAGTATTCTCCGCTACTTCACTACTTCTATACTCAGGTTCTTTTACTAGTAAGGGTGTTATTCTTTCTTCTTGAAGAGAACTTCGTTATTCCATTCATTATTATTCGTTGAATAACCCGTAAAAGTGGCATACCCTATACATAACCTCAGATACGCAGATACCCTATACTTGGTGAAATCCTTATGTTATTCCATCGCTTATTATTCACTTGAATAAC
>CM035153.1:28465889-28694051 GCA_020205615.1 Panax quinquefolius
GTGAAGATATATTTCAGAATATTATAGTGCGTGTATATCTCATACTTCTCCCCGTATAAATACTATCTTCAGATTTTTTTAATTCAAAAACTACAGTTGCCAATTCTAGATCATAAGTAGGATAAACCTTCTCATAATCCTTTAACTGTCATGATGCATACACAAAGACCTTGCCATGCTACATGAGCACGCAACCTCGTCCTCTATGCGAAACATCGCTACAAATTACAAATTTCTCCGTATCATCTTGTAAAGATATTATAGACGCTTCACTTAACTATCCTTTTTAGTTCCTGAAAACTTTTTTCCTCACATCTCACTCCCATCATAATTATCAATAACAAATCTGTATATCTTTTAAGCTAAAATTAACAATTAGTGAATTCCGTATCCAACTTCTCCCTCCGTAGTGTTTTCCACACTATCTTCAAATGTTCAGCGTGATCTTCTGGCGTCTTAAAATAGACTAGAATATCACCAATGATTATTACGACAAACTCATCCAAATATTATTTGAACACTCTGTGACGCTAATGGTACTTTCAACCATAGCATCTCACAAGAGTACCTATCAGCTTACCACCGACTTGCTCAGTGCCCCTTATGGAAAGTCTAACTTCAGTACATTGGTCAACCCAAACGACATAACCAGAACCCGTAATAATCATAAAGAGTTATGAACGTCGTCTTAGGTACATCCTCCTTCTTCCTTACTTTTAACCGACGATACTCCGTATACAAATCTATCTTAGAAAAATACTTTGCCCCTTTCAACTGATCAAATAGATCATTGATCCTGGGCAATGGGTATTTACTCTTAACCGCTAACTTACTCCACTCACGATAGTCGATACACAAATGTAATGACTCATCCTCTTCCTTAACATCCTTCTAGCTTGCGTCATGGTTAGACAACAAGAGCGTCCCGGTGATTTATTACCGTAAAATACTACCTTGGGTTTTCTTAGAAAACCTAAGACTCATACTTTTATTCTAACAATTTATTAAAGTTCTATGGTTAATTAACCCATTCATACCGAGAATTACTTCAAATTCTCTTAACCTTATCGGTAATTATCTACCGATACTTGCTTACCTCTATTATCTATGAAATAATTTCCACAAATATAATCAACGAAAGTTATTTCCTCATTCTTTACCTTAACGTTTAAAGGTATTTATAATCCTTTCGGGAATAAACTTAATCACTTAGCAAATTCACATGCTATAAAAGAACAAGTAGCACTCTAATCAAACAACACATAAGCATTCATTGTATTGACTGGAATGATACCTGTTACTACATCCGCTAATGTAACCGCATCTTGGACCGTCATATTAAAAGTACGAGCCATAGGTCTACCCGACGATGGTGGTCCAGTAATGGCTAACTTGAGACTACTAATACCCTTACTTTCCTCCGACCCCTTCTTTGGGCAATTTCTTGCCATGTGGTCCAGTGACCCACAAACAAAACAACCATGGTTTTTCTTAGGATTAGGATAATTGGGTGATATATGAACCTTCTATCCACAGTTATAACAAACCGATTTCCCCTTCAGACAAACTCCTAGATGAGTCTTTCCACATATCTTGCATGCCTCCATCCTACGTTTAGGATCCCCTTGTCCCACTCCCGTATTCCCGGAGTTAAAATTCTTCCTTTTTGGCATACTTCCACTACCACTGGCACTCTCTCCCTTGGTTACTCCCTCTCCCTTGCTCTTATTCTTTCTTTCTTTGTGGTATTAGGTCAACGCCTCACTACCACCTTCTGCTATAATCGCCTTTTCCAGAATGGTCCCATAGGAAGCACTCTAGAACACTGAAATCCTACTATAGAGCTAGGGTTTCAGGCCCTGCTCAAACCTATGAGCCTTCCTCTCTTCAGTGTCCACTTAGTGTGGAGTAAACCTTGCCAATTCATTGAATTTGGCCGCGTACTGGCGAAATGTCATGTCCCCTTGCTTAAGTTCTAAGAACTTAATCTCCATCCTCCCTTGCATGCTTGTAGGGAAATAGTTCTCGAAGAAAACCTTCTTAAACTGTTCCCACATTACCTCTGTGACAACCCGAATTTTTATAAGTTATTAAAACAGGACTTTAATAATTAAAATTCTTATTATGAGATGTTTTGAGTTTGAGTATGAAATACTATAATTTGATTATTATGCCTTATTGACAATGGAATTGTTATGAATTAAATTTCATAAATATTGAGAGTAATTCACTTAATTAAAATAGTGAATTAATGTAAATATATTTATTTTTGAGAGGGTAATGTGTTACATATAAATGTAATATGTTAATGTAATTTAATTGTGAAATTTATAAATAGTTAAGATAATTATCAAGTAAAATAAATATTTTAGTTGAGATATTTATTTTATAAAGTAAATATTTGATGGGAATTATTATGGAATAATTTATTCATGTATGATAATATTAAGTAAATTGATGATAAACAATTTTATAATCGGTGCTTATTTTATTACGCTAATGGAATGACAAGGCTCTAATTTAATTAAATAATTAACTTAGAGGATGAATAATTTATTAAATAAATTTATTTTGATGATAAGGAGTGATTTGATAAATTAAGTTATTAATAAACACAATGTAACTTAATATGAAATTATAAGATTTGGTTTGGTTATGTGTGACAAATGTACCATATAATAGAGGAGTATTAAAATAAATTGAAAAAAGATTTTTTAGGTGCTAGCCAAACATGGCTTAGTGACCCTTTTGTTATTATGGCGAAGAACCCATAATGTATCGCATTATGTTTATATCGATTATATTGATATACGTGTTTTGTTCCTAAAGCCTAAGAATAGAAAACAAAGAATAGGAAAGAAATTGAGAGAAAGAGAAGAAATCCTTTGTTAAATTGAAAAAAGGGTGATTGTGAGAATCAAAGAAGGGAGAGGAAGGATAATCAAGCCATTCTCATCCTCTAATTAAGCTTATAGAGAAATTAAAAAGGTAATATTATAGCCCTAGTTCTTATTTGTGTTTTATCAAAACTTCTTCTCTTTAATTGGTTATGGTGCATGATTTGAGTAAAGAATTGGTTTATAAAGATTATTGGGTATGTATAATCTGTTAACCATCACATATGATTGATACTTGTTTGTCAAATTCGTGAGAATTGGGATTATAGGAAGGTATTGTAAAAATAATGTTTAAGTTTATAGGATATGGCTTAGAAAGTACAAAATTGAATGATCAATACTTGCTATAATCTATAAATTGATGTTGGATTATGCTAGTATGTGAAAAACGAAAACAACGTAGTTTAAATCGTGTTAATTGGTTAAGTAACGAAGCCGTGGTGATCGAATTTGCTAAATGTGTTAAAAACATGAAAATATAGCATGAACATTGAATTGGAACCCTTAAATTGATTTGTTAAAGTTTTTGAAATGTTAAAATTATTTTGTAGATGAGTAGTTCAGTGTTTCATGAGTTCATAGAATCGAAAACCAACTAATTCTGTCTTAAAACAAAGAAGTTATGAAGGTTTGAAGTAAAAACATTACAAAATCAGAATCTGGTAGCCACGTAGCCATCTTGCGGCCATATGAGACCGAAGTCTTGAGTTAATACTTTGAGCCTTTGCCAAGTCATCTGGTATAGCTGAAACCGAGGAAGGAGTTAGGCGTGCATGCCGCTTAGTGTGCAAGGTGTGACTACTTTGACCTATTTTGGTAAAATGGTTATAACCTTTTCATACAAACTCCGATTGAGGTGATTCAAGATGATACGGAAAGAGGACGAATAGATATACAACTTTTGTTCTTTAAGACTTTTAATTTGAGGTTTTAGGAAGGGTCAAAATGGTTATTTGTAGGACTATTGTGTTTTCAATGGCAATCAGAGGGCGTCGGGCATTCACATATGCAAGTGTAATGCTCTCGACGATCAGAGATGTTGTTCTAAGTTATAGAATATGAATATTAGGAAGTATAATGATGCTTAACATTAATATAATAATGTATTAGATAAGTTATAGAAGCATAGTAAGCATGCATAAGAGAGTCAAATCGGGCGTGTGACGAATAAACGTCGAAACGCCGTGATACGTGTTAATGAACGTAAAAAAGTGTTTTAAGTCAAATAAAATAGATATTATAAAATATGAAATGGGTTTAATATAAAACCAATAATTATTCCTAGCATGATTTAAACACTTGAATGAATTTTGAATATTACATAAGTCTAAAAGTTAACACAATCTAATTGAACATTGTGTGCTAACTAATAGGAAAGATAATGAGATGTGGAGTAGAGTTTACATTACAATTACTATGTGTTGTTATGTGACTAATAATTGATGTGTATGATTATATAATTGTGTAGGGCACGTGAAGTGCAGATAACTGTAAGCTGTTAAATGTTTATTGGTAAACAACGATCAAGGCAAGTCTTTTAGTTCCTATTTGCTATGTGAATTGGTGATTAACTATATTAAGTCTTTATTTCAAAGAGCATGATGTGTTATATATATGTTGAATGTATGAAATGTTAAGGTCAACTTATGACTACGTTGATCGAGTAAAGCATGCTGATTGAGTAAGGAACTCAATCTTTATACTTGATTATATGAACTGTAACATGTATGTTATGTTAGTCTAATGTTTATGAGATATATGTTGAGCATGTCATTATGTTCTCGTCTTTGCATGAAAAAACCTGTTAGATTTTCTTTGGTCATCGAGCTCAACCTTGCAAATAACCATTTTTGCAGGTTAAGGATTGAAGGTAACATTATGTGCTACTTGAATGACATGGATCAGAAATAATACACGAAGATTAATATTTTAGCTAAAGTTATTATTTCTTTATACCATGATTAAAATTCATGAGATGTATTAAATGTTTTATGATGTATAGTTTTATGTTGGGTTGTAAAGCTAAAGATAGAGTTATCTGATATGTAAAGGTTTTCGGATTGAAATGTATAATTTTATATAATAACAGTGATAAAGTGAATCATAAAAGAAGATTGATTCAAAAACATATAGATGATTAAGGTTTTGATTCAGGGAATTAAAGTAAAAAAACATAAAAGTTTAAATTATTTCGCATTTTATAAAGTTTAACATCGAATATTGATGTAAAATCAGAAGGTAGACATGTTATTAATGACCGAAGTTGAGAATTAAATTGTATGAATTTTGGGGTCTTACAGTTGGTATCAAAGCTGTAGGTTATAAACCTTAGGTAGGAGTACCTTAGGCTATAACCTTAGAGAAGGAAGGTGAAGATAATGAAAGAATAAGCTCAGATAAAGTTTGAACAATAAGAAGTAATTTAAGAAATTTATAAAGAAGGGATTAAAACATGTGTGACAGGATTCAAAGAAGAATCTAGCTGAGTTATAAGGAGTATGAGTGTGGGGTTACCCAACTCCAATAATAAGGATGTAAGGTGATAATAAATAGACAATGTCTATAAGAAGAGAATAATAAAGAAGTTAAGAATAAAAAGTTATATTTAAGTATGGTATAATTATAGACTTTAATGGTTGATGTATGGTATCTGGGCTAAACGTTTCCTTCATAGAGCGGAGGTATATACGAACTAGAAACTCGGAACCTAGTTTGTTGGTTGTTTGTGGGAAACCACTCAGCGTACCATATTGAAACTGTTAGACACTCGATGTGTACCAAGTATAGAAAATGGATACGTATGATGAAAATGTAGAACTCGAATGAATTGTTGAGCAATGTAAATGAAGTTAGAAATTCTTAAAGGAAGAATTGTTATATAAACAAGAGAATTCAAAGAAGAATCTTGAAGAGATATAAAGATAAGAAATGGGAGTTACCCTAACTCCAATAGCCAAGATAACGAATAATGATGAATAGACAGAGCATGTAAGATTAAAAGCATAAATGAAATCGTAAATGATAAAAAAGGAAAGAAAGAGGATCGTAAAGCAAAACGATCACGAGTTAAGAAAAGAATTTAAAGGGAGATGATTATAGAACAAGATCACGACGTGATCAGTTTAAGTTATAAAGGAAAGATGGTCTGTAATGTTTGAATAATTATAGCTTGATGCTCTGAAGTTGATGTACTATGAAATAGTACGAGATAACTCATGAGGAGTTATAGATGATGTGGTACGAGGAATTCGTATTGAGCAAAGAGCTAGTTAAGAGTAAGATAGAGTTAGGTGGGATTTCAATTGAGAACTCATGTGATGGCTGAGTTGTACAAATCTTTCTATGGGTGAGGGTTTTGTGCTTGCACTCAGTTTATCACATTGATAATCATTAGAATGTTGGTGTCGCACTATCAATGTATATGTGGCAAAAAGGTGATTCTTTTCTCATGTGTATATTTGATAGTTAAAAACTATTAAGATTAGTTAGATATTATTAGGATTAGGTGCGGTTCTTAAAACTAATGCATATGGTAAGTTCGTGACTCACAATAATATGGTATGTTTTGAACCCCTCAGCGAATGGACGCCTATGGTCTGACTAGGACAAGTTCTTAAACTCATATTATTGTGACAAGTTCCTGAATTTCCAATGTGCGATAAGTTTGATGAACTATACTGGGGTATAGATAAGTTATGAATGAAGAATTGAGAATTATGGAAATATATAGAATTATTAAGCAATGGATCAGTATAGAAAGTGGAGACATAGGTTTTCCAACTCTTCTAGCTTTGCTAGATTTTCAAAATTTATTGACTTCGTGCTGATGTTTGCACTTCTATTTTCTTGAAAAATATTCGATCAAATAATGAAACCAATGAGTTTTAAAAAACAATACCGTTATTCGTATGTCTATGCTAATTTCTTCGGCTAGACAAAAATGATTTGAAATATATCAAAATATTTTTTTTTTTATATATCATCAATGCATCATGGAACCTGGTGCAGAGATGAAAAAAACGATGGAGTCATTAATGCAGTATTACTTAGTGTTGGATGTGATCTAAGGATCGTCAGTCCACTATGGTATAATGTAGTATGATAAAATCACCAAATGACAGAATCCTCAACGGACTATAAATACAATGCGGTATCATGACGTCATAAAAATATTTTTGAGATTTCGTTAAGATATGAGAATATATATATATATATATGTATGTATGTATGTATATGTATATTTCGATTGATGTCCGAATTGTTGTAGAAGTCTATGCTATTTGATTCAGCTAGACGAATATTGAAAGATGTTCATGAAATTCAAGCGTTTCTTGAAAAGTTATGCTAAACCAAATTGTTTTGGTGCGGATTCGGATGTTGAAAAGCTGAGATGAACAACCCTTTTATAGGGGATTACGCGGAGGCGTTTAGATGTTTCTGCACAATACATTGTACGAAGGGCTGATCACCCTAAGTACGAGGGGTCCCTATAGTCTTATGACTGTTAAAGTTTAAGTTGAAAAATTACTTATAACTATGGACATACGCATAGCGTTTAAATGTTTGTGCACAATACATCGTATTTAAGGGCTTAACACCCTAAGTACGGAGTCCCTATAGTCTAATGACTGTTAAGGTTTAAGTTGAAACAGTACTTATAACCGTGGACGTAGTTTAAGGTCTTATGACCCCTCAGCATGATTTGGAATCTTTTAAAATTCCTAAGTTATTCATACCGCTTCCCAATTTTTGAGCAATTGTGGAAGATTCTTTCTATTCTAAAAGGCGAATGTGGTAAGAAAGTAAGTCGTAGAATGCAACACTGAATGATGGATATGTTGAATATGTGAGAAAAGAAATTTTGAAATGAAAAAGAGATGAGTTATCAAAGAATAATGTAAAACTTTTAATAGAAAAGTTTAATAATTGTAGAAAGATCTTTGTGGAAAAAAGTGGTTTTAGAACCCAATGAATGAATAAAATATTAACATAAAATCTATTTTGATAGATTGAATGAATGAAGGTTAATAAATAAAATTTTGAGGACGAAATTCTTAGAAGAATGGGTGAATGTAATATCCTGAGTGTTTTTGATAACGATCCTTAGAAAAGGAAATGAATGGGTTAAAGAATATATAATATTCAAAATATAATTGAGTTCAAGTGAAAGTTATGAAATAAAACTTACAAGAATGTTGGGGTAGGAAATATAAAACATATATTAAGGTAAAGTGTTGAAGTTATTCAATAAAGAGATTTGATGAAAACCTGAGTAAGGTAGGGTTTCGCTGATTTCGAGGACGGAATCCTTATAAGGAGGGAAGGATGTGACAACCCGAATTTTTATAAGTTATTAAAATAGGAATTTAATAATTAAAATTCTTATTATGAGATGTTTTGAGTTTGAGTATGAAATACTATAATTTGATTATTATGCCTTATTGGCAATGGAATTGTTATGAATTAAATTTCATAAATATTGAAAGTAATTCACTTAATTAAAATAGTGAATTAATATAAATATATTTATTTTTGAGAGGGTAATGTGTTACATATAAATGTAATATATTACTTAATTTAATTATGAATTTTATAAATTGTTAAGATAATTATCAAGTAAAATAAATATTATAGTTGAGATATTTATTTTATAAAGTAAATATTTGATGGGAATTATTATAGAATAATTTATTCATGTATGATAATATTAAGTAAATTGATGATAAACAATTTTATAATCGGTGCATATTTTATTACGCTAATGGAATGACAAGGCTCTAATTTTATTAAATAATTAACTTAGAGGATGAATAATTTATTAAATAAATTTATTTTGATGATAAGGAGTGATTTGATAAATTAAGTTATTAATAAACACAATGTAACTTAATATGAAATTATAAGATTAGGTTTAGTTATGTGTGACAAATGTACCATATAATAGAGAAGTATTAAAATAAATTGAAAAAGGAGATTTTGGGTGCTAGCCAAACATGGCTTAGTGACCCTTTGTTATTGTAACTGAAGAACCCATAATGCATACGCATTATGTTTATATCAGTTATATTGATATACGTGTTTTATTCCTAAAGCCTAAGAATAGAGAAAACAAAAAATAGGAGAGAAATTGAGAGAGAAAGAGAAGAAATGAAGCCCGAGATTTAAATGTAATAGTTATAGTAATATTTAAATTTAATTCTTTCACCCTAGGTTTGACATTTTGGTTCACTTGGTGGCTCTAGTGAACCAAACTAGAATAATGTCCATAATCAATTCGGGTAGAATATAGTATTCTATATATGCATGCTTATACTATATATATATATATGTGTGTGTGTGTGTGTGTGTGTGTGTGTGTGTGCATGCATGCGTGCTAAACAAGATGAGAAAAATAATAACAAACCCCTCAAAGATTTTATATTAAGTCCGAAGCGTTCAAAGATATTTGGAATATCAAACATCGCCTTCTAGCATGATAAAACGATAGAGTTTCAGTTAATCATTATAAATTTGTTGTGTCACACAAGGCTTATTTTAATATTTTGAGATGTTGATTTATTACATTTAATGCTTATAAATAGATTGAACAATGTTTGTTTGTTATGTCACACAAGGATAATGTTTTTTTTGAATATATGGAAGTGCTAGGTTGGACTTAGCTTGAATAATTTTGATTCGGATGTGTCTCAATTGATCAAAATAATTTTAGAGGCAAAATAAATAGGGTTACTTGTTGATGTAAATGACAAGAGTTGTCTACCTATTTATTTATATATAGTTTGTTATGTCATACAAATCTATATACATTTGAAATGAGATCCTTATTCTCACTATCAAATCTCTAATTAGATTTTGCCGAACTATATAATTGAGTGTAATATAGTTTGATGAAAATAGTGAGAGATACCAATTTAAAACCAGACCTAATTTATTTTGATAATTAATTAATAAAAGAATGTATGCTAAAATGTTATCAACTATAAATTTATTTATAGAGTTTTATAATGTCTAAATTATTATCATTACGTAGTGTCGACTTCGGGATTTTTTTTACCCCTTTTCATGTTCTTGCCCTTTATGTTATCTATTTTGTTGAGTTTTATTTGAAAAGGAAAGTTTGAAAAAGGTCTGACATATAAATGTCGACGATTAAAAAATCAGAGTCGCCTGTTGGAAGATTTTAAATGGTTGTACCAACTCAACCGATTTTGAAAGGGTTTACACAAAGGTCTAATGGTTGGACTCTGTTTAAAAGGCATTGGAAACTGAGATTCATAGAGTTCGATGACTTGATTAAGCGGGGGGTAGGTGTTAGGAACCCCCTGACTTCCGTTAAAGCACGGTTACCGCAACTTTTCAATTTCCCTAATTTATCTGCATGTGTGTGTGTGTTTATTGGGCCTATGTGCAATTATCTCGAAGTAGTGCTATGCCTCATTTATACCTATATACAAAGGGTTTGATTTGTATAAACTTTTAGTTTTAACATGATATAGCAGTGATGTTTTGGAAAATAGGTTTTCAAACCTTTATGCTCAATAGTAATTGAGGCCTTTGATACTTTCATTTTATTCCGTATTCGGCTTGATTGATTTTATTTTTGAGATGCGAAGCATCTTCGAGAAAATAAGATTCATAGTAGTGTCGGGTTCCTTATAGGCATGAGATCCATTAAAGGATGTCCAAATACTATAGATAATTAACAAGCTGGCTGTAGCTGAAAAGTGTCCATCGTGGGAATCAGATCTAGATTCACAAGCTGAATCTTCGATCTCGTGGCTCCTAAGCTCACATGATAGATAAATATGTACAAAAACTAGAAAGAAAACTTAATTTAAATAAATCTAAGCCATTCTAGCTTCAACGGTTCCAGTTTAGTTAATTTTGAACCGGTTAAAAGTTAGAGATGGCTAGATTTACATAAATCTAGTCCACAGGCTGGAAGATTAAATATCTACATTATAAAAGTAATTAAAGCAGATATATAAAAGCAATATATATATATATATATATATATATATATATATATATATAAGAAGGAAAAAGCCACGGATCAACGATCCGGGCGTAACTAATAGGTGAGATTCTTGATATATATATATATATATATATATATATATATCAAAGTAATAGAAAGCTTAAAAATATGAAAATATGAAAAATCTTATAGTGGGCTGCCAAGAAGACTTCAGATCACTTTTGGAGCTTAAAAACTCGACTTCCACTGGTTAACTTTTAGTATGTTGTAGAACACGAGCTTAAAAGTGTTTATAAAGAAGAATCACAACGTTTGAAGCACTCTAGAAGACGTTAAGGGATAAAATGGACTTAGTTTTCTCTATTTTCTTCTTTTTTTCTTACATTTTATGGCTGATGGGGGGTTTATTTATTGACTAAAATGGCCGTGGGTCAACCCGCGACAGCCGCAAGTCTACCTGCAGCTCCCCGAGTTTCCTCGGGCCCTATGGGTCCCATCGTCTTGAAGTACGTGCACTCAGATCAACGCATTGTTCGCTCAAAACTTCATAACTTTCAATTCGGAAGTCCGATGGAGGCGTGCTATACCATTCTAGAAAGATCTTTCTGAGAGCTACTCAATGACATATGGCTTGCCATTATTCAATTTTAGGAAGATGGTTTTGTGATTGAAATGGCATCTTCGGGTGTTCACAGGTAGACTATTGAGCTGTTTTATGTAGTTTGCACTCAGAAGTTAAGCTATGGTTCTTGCATAACTTCTTTTGAAGTAGTTTGAGTTGAAATAAGTTGAAATGATGTTAAGTTGTCAAAATGACCATTTTGCCACTCCTGGGGTTATTTTCGGCTTTGATACAATTGAAACAATCTTTTCTTATCGTTATCTCTGAGATTAGGCTAATGTTGACTCTGAAAGTCCTCAGTGTTATCTCTGAGGTTGATTTTACCTCTTGAGGTTGACTCCAGGATTTGAACTTGATCCCTCGGGGTTATCTCCGGGGTTAGACTTGATGTCCCGAGGTTATCTCTAGGTTAGAACTTGAAGATTCTTGAGGTTTTCTCTAGGACTGGAATTGTTCTCCCGGGGTTATCTTCGAGGCTAGAATTGATCTCTCGGGGTTATCTCTATGGTTGAACTGGATCTCCCAGGGTTATCGCGGGGGTTGAACTGGATCTCCCGGGATTATCTCCAGGGTTAAACTGGATCTTCCGGGGTTATCTCTGGGGCTGAACTGGATCTCCCAGGGTTATCTCCAGGGTTGAATTGGATATCCCAGGGTTATCTCTGAGGCTAAACTGGACTCCTAGGGTTATCTCCAGGGCGAAAATAGATCTCCCGAGGTTATCTCCGGGGCTGAAATGGATCTCCCAGGGATATCTCTGAGGTTAATTTGATGTTTCCATGGGGATATCTCTGAGGTTAGATTTGATGTTGTGGTCCTCCAGGGTTATCTCTGGAGTGTGAAAAAGACGCTTTTGCTTTCCTGCATAGTTGGTAATAGGAAAACAAAATTTTGAGTGTCTATAGATGTTCCTCTTTATCAAGTTTATGCAATGTAATGGAATGAACATGAGACAGATTACTAGATGCTTGAAATATGACAAGTTATATTTAATGATGCATATCGCAATGCCATGAATGTTTATGTTGAATGTTAAAATTCTTTTGCAAATTGCACTTCGTATTTTGCACTTTGCATTTGGCCAATCGAACTTCGCAACTCGCACATCACATTTCGCATATTTCACTTCGCACTTCACACATCACAAATCGCTTTACCATTATTAGTTATTGCTGATGCCTATGCTGGCGTTGACTCCAACGATTTAGTTTTCTTATCGGTGTTATCGATTCTTGTTTGATGAAGATAAATTAAGATGTTTTCTACTTTTCTGCTAGGGATGACATTCTGAAATCACGGACCTTCCTGATGTATACGTTACTAGTTCACAGCGGTGTGTACCCTGCTAGCAGTTAACAACGATGCCTACCTTGTTGGTAGTTGACAACGGTGCCAACCCTGCTGGTAGGTGACAATGTAGCCTACCTTGCTAGTAGTTGACTGTGCTGATATCACTAAACTATTTCAATTCCCACTCGAATCAGTGGTATACAAAGATTTCATCACTGAAATATCTTAATGTTACGTTGGATTGATGCCAAGGGTTTAGAATACCAGATTTTTCGATACCTTTGCTGAAGCAATATTCAACGGCTTGCTTCACCAGACTCCGCCTGATGTTTAATAAATTTGCTGGGGAAAATATTTTATAATAGATTCCATCATCGAGTTTTTCAGCCAAAGACTATTCTCAGCAGTTGTCATCAATAGGCGTCCCTGACGCTTCACTGGAGTTGTCGCCTAATGGTTTACAATACTAAATGATGTCTACGAAGAATTTTTTTCCCTAATCTAGGCATTTAATGTGCACGTATATTTAAATCTACTAGAGATGCATGCTAAACCTTGATGGAGATGTACGTTGATGTAGCACATTTTTACATGTGCAGATCATGCATGATGTGATGATCTAGATTTATCATTAGGAGTCTATTTTCCTAGGTTGATGCACATTTTTAATTAAATTATCTGGAGTAGAAACTTACCTCACTCTTTCTGAGGCGATTTGGAGTTTCTTTTCGCTGTTGGGCGCTTGTGCCCCATTTCCTTGTGCTTTTGATTCGCAACCCGGCTGGACTGATGACCTAAGTGCCACTGACATCCTTAGAGGGTGCAGCCCATTCTTTCACTGTCTAAATTTGAACTTCGGTGTAGAGGCCTCGACTTGTGAGGACTTAGCGCAGGTTTACATGTTTGATGGTTTAGATTTCATTCGCTAGACGTTTTATCATTGGGCTTCTACTTCTGAGTTAAGGACTCTCTTGAGAATTTTCCCTTCTTATATTTTCATGATTTCTTTTAGGAGTTCTCCTCTTTCTTTTTATGAGAGTCTTGATCCTGCCTTATACTCCTTCCATTTCTTGAAATCAGAAAATGCCCTAGTCCTTTCGTATTTTGTTGTTGGGGATTCATATAAGAAACTCTCTTTGTTGACCAAATCGTGAGTGAGTAATATCCTGCATATCAACAGAATAAAATGCACCAAAAGCTCACATGTGGATTATTCATTCTGAGAATAGTATGATTGGAAAAGACCCAATGAGATGATATGAGGGAAGCTCTGATGATGATGGACCATGTTGATGGTGCCGACTGTTGCATTTTACTTCTTAGGATGGTTGATGAATGCCCCAGTGTTGAGTTATCCCTATTTTTGACATTTCTCCAGTCTTATTCGATGTAAGTGTACCAATATCAAGTTGTCCCCAATTCTAAAACTGCCTCAACCTTGTTTGTCATCTTGGATAGTTGCTTTGACAGATGGGATAATAACATGCTGAGATCGTAAGAGGCTTTTACCTCCGTACCATATGGTGAAAAAGTAGTGGATTTTGACTTTGATGCCCTCAATCATTGTTCCTGAATTATGGGCGCAATCAGCATTAATGATTTTCTTCTGATTTGAGAAAGACTTGTGATTAAGGGTGTTGGCTCTTTGAAGGTCCTTGTTGATGATCATGCTTGATATATCGCGGTGTTGTTGTTTTAACTTTGATGATTAATGTTGAGAGGCCTTCATACTCTACTAAATTGGCCCTAAGATCTTAGCTTGGTTGGTGATGACTTCACCTGAGTTTGATTTGATCTGTAAGGTTTGATTTGTTATCTTGATTTGGGGGAACATGTCGTCAAGTATGAGATAGACTTTGCCACGACGGTTGCCCATGTACTGCAGGAGGTCAAAAGAGATCAAGCCTTATCTCACTTCAGGAGCGATGAGTTGCTGATGAGTTGCATCTTATGATGATGGCCATTTCATCCCTGTTACTGGTTGTCGTAATATATCGCTATTTCTTCCTTTCCAGGACTTATGCCAGATTGGATGGAATGACATTGAAGTGCTTATTAGGTTTTCTCAACATGGGTCACTGACTTTGAGGGTTTTTCTTGGGGCTAGACTTTTTAGGTTTGATTTTGGTGTATTGGGATTAATGTTTGGGTTTAGATATCTCATTTAAGGATCAGATCGCACCACTGATGGCTGCCTACTTAATCTCATTGATGAGGGGAGATCAGGTCTTTCGTAGTTCAAGCTTGACCTGAATGGTTTGAAAGTTGTATTTGGTGATCACAGATCTGTTGAAAGGTGGAAGGGGTTTTAATTTTTTTTGTTTGTGGTTAGACCTCACCATAGATGGCTGCATACGTACTTCCATTGATGAGGGGAGATCAGGTTTATGTAGTTCTGGCTCTTGCTGAGACCTAATTGGCTTGATTTTTTGTTTTTTTTTATATTTACATGCATGGAAAATAAAAGGCATAATGCTAAGAAAGTGATAACATCCTAACATCTCCTGGAACTCATAACTTTCCTCTAGATCTACGTCTTTCTGGCTAGCTGAGGCCTGATAGTCGAGTTGTCAATGGTTATGTTGCCTTCAAGGCTCGTAATAGAGGTTAGCTTCTGGTTCTTAATATCTTCAATCACTTCCATAACCTGATCGCTTCTTGATTCGCTATATCCCTCAGGGATGCTCAAATTGGAATCGTCGCAAAAAGGGATGAACACTTAATTCCTCGATGGGTTGGCTTCCTTGACAACCTCACCAACTTTTTCTTTATCTATTCCTTCACCTTTTTTTTTGGGCTTGAGAGGATTTGACTATGAAATCTCTCTCGAACTGTTGTTGTTTTTTTAGCAAAGAACTTTCCTTTTTGGCTTTTTCTTCCTTGGAAAGGATTATTATTTCCTCATCATCATCCAAGATGATAAAATTAGGAATGTGGTTTCTATCTTTGGGCCACAGGATGTTTGATGTTGGCGGAGGAATCTCCTTTGGGGACTCTCTTGTCTCCTCTATCACTCCCAGCATTAGGATCAGTCCACCTTGTGTTCTGCCAGGATTGGTGCTTATAGCCATCACCTCTTTTGAACTGCCTCTCTCGAGTGGACATCTTAAACTTTTTATTTCCTTTTCGCCTTTTTGGGTCATGGGGAATTCTTTCTTCAGCTCTCCATTTTCAATGAGTTCCTACGTTTTATGCTTCAGAGACCAACATTTCTCAGTTGCATATCCATGTGAGTTAGAATGGCAGAGACATATCTTGGTGGAGTCATAACTCAGTAATCCTTCCTTCGCTTATCAGAAAGTGTAGCATTCCTTCATTTGATTTGTTTAGAGGGGTGAATTTTCGATCTCTTTTGGAGGTTGTTTGATCTTTCTTCTATGAGAATTTGCATTCCCCCAAGCAATTTTTCTGCTAATGAGATCTTCTAACAATTTTATCATTCCAATTTTCTTATCCTTTCATCTTGCTTTGATCTTCTTCATTTAGCTGGTTCATCCCGGAGGGATATAGGCTTGCATTATGTTTAACCTTTTTCTCTCTTGGCTTTCTAATAGTTGTGTGAAAAACTGCCTTGTATCATGATGTTGGCGCACTATCAGCTTAGCTAACAGATTTACTTTATTTCGGATCGTCTTTAATTTTTGCATTACTGTTGTAGACACTCGAAATTTCGTTTTCCTGTTACTAACTATGTAGGAGGGCAAAAACGTCTTTTTCATACTCTAGAGATAACCCTGGAAGACCACAACATTAATTCTAACCCTGAAAATATCCCCGGGAGATCCAGTTTCCAACCTCGGAGATAACCTTGGGAAATCTGTTTCCAACCCCGGAGATAACCCCGAGAAAATCAATTCCAACCCCGGAGATAACCCCCGGGGATCAAGTTCAAAGCCTTGAGATAACCCATGGAGGTCAAGCTAACCTCAGAGATAACCTTGAGGACAGTCATAGTCAACAGCATTCCAACCTCAGAGATAACCATGAGAAAAGACTGCTATAACTGTGCGAATACTGGAGATAACCCCGGGAGGGGCAAAATGGTCATTTTGCCAGCTTAACTTCAACTCAATTCAAATACACTCATTTCAACTCAAATTGCTTCAAAAGAAGTCCCACAAGAACCATATCTTAACTTCCGAACGCAAACTATGCAAAACAGCTCAACGGACTACCTGACATAGACTCGAAAATGCTATTTTGGTCATGGACCCATCTTCCCGGAATCGAAAAAGGGCAAATCCTATGTCATTGTGTATCTCTCGGAAAGATCTTTTTGGAATGATATGGCATGCTTCCATCGGACTTTTGAATTGAAAGTTATGAAGGTTCGAGCGAATAGTGCGTTGCCCGAGTGCACGTACTTCGAGACGATTGAACTCAGATTGCCCGGCACCCGTGCGTAAATGTAGCCAGAGTAGACTGTTGTTGTCTTAGTAGGTAGACTTACAAATACCACAAAGTACACTGCAAATGCTTGCGACGTACACTTACTGACCCCCTCTATAAATAGAGGGCTTGGGGTGGCCATTTTCGAAGGAGAAAAGGTGAGGACGCCCTGTCCATTTTGCTGTGTACACACTATAAACTGAGTATTTTCTCATTTTAAACACTTTTGAGCGTATACTTTGCTATATTTTACCGGTGGAAATCAAGTGTTCATTCAATTAAAGCCATTTGTAGTCTTCTTGGCAGCCCACTGTAAGACTTCTTACATTTCTTAAAGTCTTTCTCCACTTTTTGCACACACAGTTATTCACGTTGAGAGTCGTGTTGTGTGCGTATGCCCAAACTTCGGTCCATGGCTTTTTATTTCTTTTATGCCTCGATTGAGCTTGAATTCACATCCGGAGCGTTTATTGCTTATATATATATATATATATATATATATATAAAACTATCATAGAACTCTATTTAGTGAGCCTGGATTGAGCCTGGATATAATATCTGGTACGTTTATCTCTCAGAAATATATATATATATATATATATATTTATATTCCTGTCAGACCTGAAGTTTACTTTGTGGCCATTTACTGCTTTATTTACTTTTACGTCAGACATGGAGTTTACTTCGTAGCCTTTTACTGCTTTATTTACATTTCGTGCTGCCTGGAGTTTACTTCGCGGCGGTTGATCATTTCTATATATATATATTTACCGTTTTTATATATTTACATTTAGTACCGCCTAGAGTTTACTTCATGGCGGTTGATCGTCTCTATATATATATTTACAACTTTTATATATTTACATTTCCAATCCCCCTTGGAGTTTACTCCGTGGTGGTTGATCGTTCATATATATATATATATATATATATATATATATATTTATAGCTTTTATATATATATAATTGCTTACAGCTTTCATACAAACTGCAACATCATGTGAGCCTAAGAATCATGTGATCAGAGGTTCAGTCTTCTGAATCTAGATTCGGTTCCCGTGATGGACATTTTCGGCTGTAACCAGCTTGTAAATTATTCACGGTGTTTGAATTTCCTTAGATGGCTCTCATGCCCACAAGGAGTTCGGCACTGCTATGTATATTATTTTCTCGAAGATGCTTCGCATCTCGAAAAATAAAAGCAATCAAGACGAACACATAATAAAATAGAAGTATCAAAGGCCTCATATACTATTGAGCATAAGGGTTTGAAAAAACTTCTTTTACAAAACATCACTGCTATATCTTGTTAAAATTGAACTTTTATACAAAATTTAAACCCTTTGTATATAGGTGTAAACGAGGCATAACACTACTTTCAGATAATTGCACATTAACCCACACACACACACACACACATTCATATAACAGTTTAATTGAAAAGTGGCGGTCACCGTAGTAACACGGATGTCAGGGGGTGCCTAACACCTTCCCTCTGCATAATCAAGCCCCTGGACCCTAACAAATCTCGGTTTCACAGACCTGTTAAGCAGTGTTACATCACTAGGTCAATGTGCAAACTTTTTCTCGATTGAGTTAGTGCAACCATTTAAAAATACCAACTAACTACTCTTACAGTCCAATCGTCGACATATACATGTCGAACCTTTTCACAACTTGATTTTTCAAACAAATCTCACCTAACATGAGAACACCAAAAGACAAGTACATAAAAGGGACAATAAAAATCCTGACGACAACAGGTGGCGACTCTGCTGGGGACATCCAGCAAGAGGGCTTAAGCCGCTACTACAAACTTTTCAAACTGTTATCTACTTGTGTGTGGATGTTGCATTTACATTTAAAAATGTGTACGAATGCATTTACTTACTGCACTTAGTGCTTCGCAATTTATCTACTTGTGATATTAAAGTGCTTCGCACATGTCATCATTTTCATATGGTGAGACACGTTATATGTGAATGTATGTTGTGTGGTCCTTCCATCAGGAGGCTAGCTATCCTGTCGGTGTTTGATTACTGGACTCCCAGGAAGACTAATTCCAACGAGGCTCAGGAAAGGCACCACCTAGATTCGATCTAGTTGAAAGACTGGATTAATTTCCTATCAAGTAAATTGCAATGATCTGGGGACCTTCATGCCAAAAATCTGCGAGAGTAACCTACGATAGGTCAGCCTCTGATAAACCAAACGCGGAGGGAAGTCTCTTCATACTTTCCAATTCAAATTACTTGCAATTTTAATTACTTGTAATTTCATTTCCATGTCAATATCAATGTAATGGAAAATATGAAGGAATAAGTGTACATGCATTCCCTTTTATAAAAACTGATATGCTATCTTGTCATACAAACAACTGACATCCATTTTGCAGTATAATACTCCTGAAAATGGATACATCACAGAGCATGTAACATTTCCATATTCCCTAAGACTAAACTACATAAGTCTTTTTGTTGGGAAGCAATTGGTCCTGTTACCCGTTCAAAGTCTAAAAAGGCAATAAGCCTACAGCCAAACATGGCTACATCTAGCCAGTCTAATCCTACTCCTGTCTCTCGTGAGGAGTTCAAAGGATTAAGCTATCATATTATAGAGTTAGCTGTTCTGCTCAAAGAACTATACAAGTCCACTCAGGGTCCACAAATACCCATCCACACAGAATCCTTTGCACATGGAGGAATCCAATGTTCGGACAAGGAAATTCCAGCACCTGAGTCTCAGTCTAATAAAGGAACCAACAAAACCCTTGAAATCACAAAGCTCAGGGATGATCGAGAAACTGGGGATATAAGAAAGAAAGTTCAACAAATGGAGGAAACCATCCGGTCAATCAAAGGGACTGGAAACTATGGAAGTGTCACCTATTCAGATCTCTGCATATTTCCAGGGGCTCGATATCTTGAAAAAATCAAAGTCCTAGAGTTTGAAAAGTACGATGGGGCAGGTGATCCCTGTACATACCTAAAAGTGTACATTAGCGAGCTAGGGTCTTATGCTGAAGATGAAAGCCTCAGAATGCATCTCTTCCAAAAGATTCTTACTAGAAAAGCTAAATCCTGGTATGCCCGACTTGAAAATGCCAAAATCCACAACTGGGAAGAATTGGCCCACACCTTTCTAAATTAGTACAATTTTTAGTCATAAATGGCACCAGATCGATACCAAGTGACTAAAGTTAAAAAGAAAAGTACTGAATCTTTCCGAGAATATGCCCAAAGGTGGAGCCATTTAGCAACACAAGTTATTCCATCAATGATAGAAAATGAGATGGTAATGACGTTTATTGATATCCAAGAGGCTCCTTACTATGAGAGGATCCTAGCAGGTATAGGAAATCCGTTCTCAGAAATGATCAAACACGGCAAAATGGCAGAGATGGGTCTAAAGGCAGGCAAGATTAAAGACTTCACTACCGTGGAAGCGAGTACCAAGCATAAAAATACTGGCAAGTATGTGAGCCATCCCAAGAGGGTACTCGATAAAGGCAATGTAGATGTATCCCTCATTTCGCATGGGCAAGCTAGTAGACCAACCTACAGTCCCCCCATTTGGAAAAAGTGAGACAATCTGCCATTTTAACAACATGCTGCATTCAACCAATTCCAGGAAAGAAAAAGAAAATTTGAAAGAATGGAAAATTGGGTGTTCACTCCACTAGGCGATTCCCTTGAAAATGTATTGGCGATATTAATGGATCACAAGAAAATTACCGAACTGGCTCCACCTCCGGAACTAGGGAGCAAAATATACAATCCAAGCCAGAGATGTGCTTACCACTTAGGGTCTCCAAGACACGATACATAAGATTGTTGGTCCCTAAGGCATAAAATTCAAAATTTGATCGAAAGTGGCAGTATTGTGGTCCAACAACCTGACCAACAAAATGTCAACACCAACCTTCCGTTGCAGCATGATACGGAGGAAGTAAACATGATCGGGTCAGGAAGCGCTGAAATGTATCCAAATCGTAAGTGAAAGTCGTATGCACACAAGCCAATCATGTTTGATGATAAAGCATATACTTTGTAACAATCTTATTCATTTATTAATAAAAAGTATTAATTTATTAAAGGCTTTTAATTATCTACATGATGCTATTTTATAATATGTGATAAACCCATAGTTTTAAGCAATGCTTTTAGAATAATGATGATGATCATTCTAATGAGATCTAAATTCTTAGAAAGCTTAAAACTAAAATAGTTCCCAATTGTTGGATTACTAAATTGGGAATTAGTAAATCCAGATAGATTGGTACATACGTTGCTTGCTCATTGGATGAGGATGATTGATCTCATGATCATTTGTGTGGAGACACTAAAGCAAGTATGTAGGTGCTTATTAGAGAATAAGTTCACTAAACGTGGCTCGCTAAGGAATACCTAATGGAGTTTTACTTGCCTGTCAATAGGAATTCCTGTAGTGATAGTAGTACAAGTGATCCTTGGACTTGAGATCATCATAGTATCTTGTGTATGATGAGTTATACTTTGACTTATTCCTTAAGATCCTTAGGGTATATCAAAGGGTATGCTTGGGTTTAATAAGTTGTACATGGAGATAATGTATGATCAATAAAGAATCTACCACTTCTAGTAAAAGAAGAGAAATGTCCTATGTGATTCGATAAATGACAACCCCGAGAGTCCTTGGCGGCGTAATGAAATTAGAAAGGAGTTTCTAATTTGCATTATTTGGTGTTGTGCATTTAAGAGTCGAAATACATATGATTAAATAAAATAAGACTTGATGAAATTTCATGTCTTATATTTAATTGGGACATTGTATGGTGGAAGGATTGAATTAGACGGTAACTATTTACTCAAAGGTTCTTTTATGATTAATGTTGAAATCTATATTATCCGGAAAGTCGTTGATCGCTAGGAGGCTTATCCCTATTGTAGAATAAATATTATTTATTTAAATAAATTATTAGTTTAATTTATTTATTTAAATAAGATTAGAATTGTTCTAATTGATTTATTCACAATCGGTTTAATATGGAGAACCTAAAGGGTCACACCATAAAAGGAAGAATAATTATTTAAGAGTTAATGGCATAATCGTAATAATAAGTTAAGTATATTTAATTTAATCTATTGTGATAGAATAAATTAAATAGCTTAATATTTATTTTTAATATTTTGGAAATATTAAGTATAAATTAATAAGATGAGTCTTATTATTATTATTATTATTATTATTATTATTATTATTATTATTATTATTATTATTATTATTATTATTATTACTATTATTATTATTTAATTCCTAAATAGTTTGGGAATTAATTAATAAAAGTACTCTCAAATATCCTAATAGGATTTGGAGGCAAATTAATTAAAAGAGTTTAATTTATTATCCCTAATAAGATTAGGGAGCTTAATTAATTAAATAAAACCCAATTCCTTAATTGTTAAGGAGGGTTGCCCACATCTATAAATAAGAGGAGTTTTATTATGGGTGTTAAGTTGTTGTTGACTTTTTTAACAACAGACGTAATTCCAATAGTTGGGAGAGTACGCCTTTTTCTATGAGAGATAGAAAACTAGGGTTTTGCCAAATACCCATCTTCTTGAATTCTTCTTCTTCCTCA
This sequence comes from Panax quinquefolius, assembly GCA_020205615.1. NCBI lineage: Eukaryota > Viridiplantae > Streptophyta > Magnoliopsida > Apiales > Araliaceae > Panax > Panax quinquefolius. Next base: position 28,488,686 of record CM035153.1, read on the forward strand.
GTGGATCACCTCAGAGGCCAAACACTTGGGTGGCTAACGTTGATCAAAGGAAGGAACCAAACCCGGTGGATTCAAGTTGAACGAAAAGGATTGGAGGTGAACTTGTACACGATGAAGCTTCTTGATCTTCAAGGGTATGATTCTTGTTCTTTCTTTTTGTTTAATTAATAATTGTGCATAAAGGGTAATCCGGGTATATGGTTTGTAAAATTTTAAACTCTAATTTTACACGTTTTCGCTTATTTATGCAATTTGATTACGTTCTTGAATATTACAAACCTAATAGTAAGTACATACGAAGGATAGAGGAATACCCCCAAAGGCAAAGATCAACTATCCTAAAGCATGAAAACTCGGAGGAAGGCATGACAGTAATGCAAAAATTAGAGACGATTCAGAATAAATTAAATCTGCTAGTTAAGCTGATAGTGCGCCAACATCAGGATACGAGGCGGTTTTTCACTCAACTATCAGAAAGCCAAGAGAAAAAAGAGGTCAAACATAATGCAAGCCCATATCTCTCCATGTTAGAATTATTGATTATTATAAAGTATATTCTTATAATAACTAATTTTATAGTAGAAATGTTTTTATTAATTATTTTTCATGAAAATATGATTATTATATTATTTAAATAATATATGAAATCATTTTTAGAATAATTATAATAATTATTTTATTATATGAATTTTAGTACAAATTATTAAGTTAATTATTTTAACTTAATTAATAATGTTAAGTATGGCAAATAAATCAGATATGGAATCCAAACCCAAATTTTGGATTTTAATCAGGGAATGAGAATAATAATATAATATTAATTATATTTTGATTTTTCAGTGCTATAAATATGTACTGTATGTACGTATTGATAATGGTTGGTCAATTATGGTGTATAATGTCAAAACCCTAGCATTAATTTGGTTAACCCTATTTTTTAAATTCAAATGAGAAATTCAAAGACTGTTATATAACTGTGTTATATGATTTATGTTGCGTATTATATGATTAATTAGGTAAACCCTAATTAAAATTTGGAAACCCTAATTAATATTTAGAAAACCCTAAGTTATTGTTAAAAACCCTAATTTAAAACTTAAACCGGAGTTTGTGATCAGTCAGAAATTGTGTTAATGTGATTAATATCATGTCTGATAGAGTTTATTGCTAATTATAGGAAAACCTAATTAGTAATTTAAAACCCTAATGACCAGAACCCTAATTTAGTAATTAGAAACCTTGATTGTGATTTGGTAACCCTAATTATCAAAATTGCAAGCCTTAATTGCTAAAATTAGCAAGGTTAATTATAATTACTGATTTTTAAACCCTAATGTTCCTGTATAAATGAATTAGAAACCTGATCTAATTAAGGAAACCCTAATTATAAATTTTAGAAACTAAAATTTTATTTTTATTCAAACCCTAATTGGAAATCCTACAAATTCTATATATTAAACCTTAGGGTTAAACCCTGAGGGTTTGTCAAGTTACTTTCTAGCCATTAAAATTGTATGACAAAAGACTATAATGCCCCTCTTGCATATTTTATTAGATAACTTGTAAGATTTCCAATACATTTTGTTGGTGACCTAATTTATTGACTTAGCATAACCTAAATCTCCAGCACAATAGTCTATGCTCAGCCAATTCATGCATTTACCACTTATATAAATAGATTGGAAGAGAGAGAAATGGCATTTGTTATTTTTGTCCCAACACTGAACTAAACTCTCTCAAGCTCCACACCTCCGAAAATATCAAGACCTATCAGTCACAAACCAAGCCCCACTATCATCTTTAACCAAATCAGAAGCTAGAATCAAAATTGTTCTTAGAAAGGTATAAAACCCTAACTAGAAATTTGATATTTGATCCCATGTTAGATGTTGTTATTTTTTGTGTTAAACATATTAGATATAGTGTATAATGATGATCTGGGTTGATAGATGTTAGATACATAACATCTATAGGCTCAGATCTAGCATTTTACAAAATCTAGAAATTTTTGCTTTTGATGTCTGACAATGAATGTCAGACCTTCTAGATCTTAGTGTGTTTATTGATTTGGTATTTTAAGTGTTTAATCTTGTTGTATGTCATGAGATATGTACTTTGGAAGTTGAATCAAGGTCATAGCTTGAACAGATTGCAAGATATTGTTGGTCAAAGGTTGTTGACCGACCATGACTGGACAAAATCTGGGTAACCCAGATCTTGCCCAGAACGGTCTGACAAGACTTTTAACGCCTCTAATCTTGAAAGATATTGTTGTTTTGATGTTTTTGTTGTATCTAAGTTGTAGTATGTAAGTTATACTACACATTTATGCCTTAAAATCTCCTAAACATTAAGTAGGTTGGATTCAGTGGCCGGTCAAAGTAATCTGGTCGAACACAGTTCATGTTTTCTGGGCAACCCAGAAAACTGATGAACATATGTTCTGACATGGGTTGACCGACACAGATCTTGATGATGTAATGTTGTTAGATGTATTTTATGTAACAGATCTATTCTCTTGCATGCTAACTACAATCTAAGACTGTTAAATCACAAAAACAACACATGGATTGCAAGTTGTGGAAACCCAAATATGGCTACTCGAACTGTTCTTCATTTCTGGGCAAACCCAGAAATGAAGAACAGCTCTGACAGCCACTTTGCATGATTATATCTACTTATTGTGATGTTGTTTGGTTATGTTTGTTGTTGGATCTTGTAGTCTTACACTAGCACTACAAGATCTTACTAACAACATGCCAAGAAACATCATGATCTGATCAGAAATCCTGGTCAAACTTGGTCACTTAGTAACTGACTTGATTTTCTAGGTTTGATGATGAACACGAAGAACACCTATAGTGACGGTTTTGTCGCTATAGGCAGTCTTTAGCGACAGTTTATATAAAAAAATTAATTATTTTTATTAAATAAATAGAAAAATTAGTTTTTAATTATTAAAAGTATTTAATAAATTATTAAAAATTATTTTAAAGTCTAAAAATTAGTTTTTAATAATTTTTAATATATTTCATAAATAATTAATATTTTTGAAATAATAAAGGTATTTAATTTATTTAATTATTATATTAAATAAATTATTTAAAAATGATTTTAATACTTGAAAAATTATTAAAAATTATATTATGGTATAAGAAAATATTTTAAGTTATTTTTAATGACTTTTAATATTTTGTGATGAAATTCATTAATAAATTAATATTAATAATAATTAATTTATTTAATAAATGAATTAAATAAATAAATAAAAATGATTTTATTATATTAAAAAAATTTAAATAATAATAAGGTATTTAAAAATATTTTAAGTTATAAAATATAACTTTCAATATTTAAAGGAAAATTTCATTAATTAATTATTATTAATGATATTAAAGTTATTTAATAATTATATTAAATAATTTAGTTGAAAATGATTTTATTATTATATAATTTAGTTGAAAATGATTTTATTTTAAATGAAAATTAAGTGTTTAAATATATTTTAAGTTATAAAATATAACTTTTAATATTTAAAGGATAATTTCATTAATAATTTAATATTAATGATATTAAACTTATTTAATAATTATGTTAAATAAGTAGTTTTAAAATTGTTTTATTAACTTAAAATTCATTTAAAGAGGATATAAATGAATTAAAAATATTTAATTTATACTTAATGACTTTTAATATTTTGATAAATGGTACAATATTATTTAAATATTAATGATAATTATTTAAAAATAATTTTAAATATTTTAAAAATCATTTAGGGGTAATATTAATTCTTTAAAAGTATTTTGAGTTATTATAAATAACTTTAATATTTTGGCAATGGTTTCATTAATAGTTTAATATTAATTTAATATTAATGATAATAGAATTATTCAATATTTAAATCATTTAATAATGATTTCGGAGTTTGAAAATTTATGATAAATGTTTAAAAATTATTATTAGTCATATAACTTATAATTACAGTTATTGAGCTATAGAATAGAGTCTTAGACTCGATCAATACCTGATAAAGCTATCGGTACACCGACATATTTCAGAAATTGATCTGGACTTAGATATTTTGACTGTAGTAATGTTTGTTTGTGATTCAATGACTGTTGGATATGTGTGACAAGATGATTATGTTATGTCTTTGTCGCATTAAAAGCGTTATTATGTGTTACGATATGTTATTCTAATCAAGAAATGATCTTATTAATGATAGGTGGTTATATAAAAGATAAAACTAAGTTGCTAATTGTAGCGCAGTATACCAGCAAGTATCTTACCTTTTCCATTTTCTTTATGCAATGATGGACGTAGTAAGAAAGTTTCGTAATTATATTATTATTGTACGGTATTATTAACCCTATTGTTATATATGTTATATCCGATCATTGTCTATCAACATGATAATATATTATATAATTCAGATATATATTTTGTTCGTTAATTTCTAAAAATGGTTATACAAGTGTCCGCACTTGGATAATCATTGTATTTAATCACATGTTGATTGCCAATACATATACAGTAAGTAAAAGTCGTCTAAGCCATTTGATCAGCTAGACATAGATTTAGAAATATCGTTGAATATGATAAACCATTTTTGTATCCAATCAAATTATTTTGGTTCGGATTCCCGACTAAGTATGAACATCCCGAACATGGGAAAACTTTTATGCGCCCAAGGCGGACAGAGTGAACGATACCATCGTTCTTGCATGTAGTATTGATCAATACAAGGCATAACTGGCTGATCACCCCCTTGCTCGTAAGTTATGATGGTTTGCGGATGAAATTCTGCTAAACCTAATCAAAAATTAAAAATAATGTTCATAGTATGTCACCTTAACCCTATTTATAGTCAGTACGTAGTTTCAAAAATTTGATAGAGTTGCTATATTATTATTATCGGTTCAGATTACTTCACAACTATTGATTTGTTGTAGAAGGGTAGTACAAAGAAAACATTTAACCCTTTCAGCTAATATTTATAATTTTTATTACTTGCTGGGCACTCAAATGCTCATCCTTACTTAATTTAAATGTTTTCAGCTAAGTGTGAACAATCAGAAAGCTCTACTAAGAACAAGGGAAAAGGAAAGGTTGCTGAATGAATGCAATGTTATTTTATGTAATAGTAAACTTTATTAAGACAAGTATGATATATATTATTTATCATGTATTATGAGGAATGTATTAAAGGTTACGTACTTGAGATTCAGACTCTGATGATTATGTAAATTAAGTTTAATATTTATATTATTGCTATTAGTATTAGTATTATTCTGCTCATAGAAATAGTATAGTGAAGCACCGAGTTCGGGTTTCAAGTACCCAGATTTGGGAGCTTTACAAAGAAGATCAAAGCAGGCTAAAAGGAGAAGAAAAGGGGATTGATAAAATTGCTAGAAGATCTCGCCAAAGGAAAAATTTCTTGCGGGAATGCGAATTCTCAAAAAAGAAAGATCAAACAACCTCCACAAGAGCCCAAAAATTCACCCCTCTGAGCAGATCAAAAGAAGAAATGCTATACTTTTTGATAAGCGAATGAAGGATTATTGAGTTGCTACCTCCTATAAATCCCAAGATGAAGAGTTATGATTCCACCAAGATATGTCTTTACCATTCTAACTCACCTAGACATGCGACTGAGGAATGTTGGTATTTGCAACATAAAATCCAGGATCTCATTGAAAATGAAGAGCTGAAGATAGAATTCCTCATGACCAAAAAAAGCGAAAAGGAAATAAAAAACTTAATATGTCCACTCGAGACAGGCAGTTCAGAGGAGGTAAAGGCTATGACCACCAATTCTGACAGAACACACGGTGGATTGATCCTAATGTAAGAAATGACAGAGGAGACACTAGAATTCCCAAAGGATATTCCTCTGACAACATCAAACATCTTCTGGTTCAAAGATAGCAACCACGTTCCTAATTTTATAACCTTCAATGATGAGGAGGAAATACTAATCCTTTCCATGGAAGAAAAAGCCAAAAAGGAAAGTTCCTTACAAGAAATGCAACAACAGTTCAAGGGAGATTTCATGGTCGAATCCTCTCATTGTAAAACCCCAAATTTTATGAAATGAAATTATACAATTTTCTTATAATTAATATTTTATTTCGTAAATAGTTAAATTAATAAAAGGTTAAAGTTAAGGGTGACATGTGAAAATTTTGCAAAGTAATCAAGTTGTTATAAAATATTTGATTGGTCGGGAAATATTCTTTTTGTCGGGGAATATCCGTACAATGGCACAATCATTGGTGGACCCCACAACAGGAGTATTATCGTAGTTAGAAAGCGACATAATTATCTTTTTATAGAAATAACGGCGAAAGTGTTGCCTTAAAACTGTTGAACTACCCGGTAGTAAAAGTACAGTAATACGTGTGGTTGCATAGTAGCACACGATATTGATTATTGATGTTTACGTAAGAAGTCACTCAGTTATACTCAATTATTGCTATAGTAATTGCTGCATCATATCTCTCATATTATTGATTCAATTATTGTCACAGTATCATCTGCATAATATTTTATATTATTAAATCAATAATTGATCAGACGACAAAGTTATTCATATTATTATTTGCTATATTGACAATGTCTAGAAGTTCTATCGAGAGGTTTGGTCACCTAATTGCGCGCCAATAAGGAGAAATCCTTATCGGAAAGCCCCCTCTTTCCTGGGAACGACCTGGTTGTTAAATATTGTGAGTTATAATATTAATGATGAATAAGTTCGTGTTGATTAAAGATGAAATTGATAGTTCCATTATGTTTGGATTATTAGTGTTAGTGAAAATCGAAATGTATTTCGATGATAATTGATGTCTGGAAGTTATATTGACCAATCGGATAATTAATCAGATAAATGAGCAATTAATTGCTATTAGTTCACATGCTTATAACTATGTGTTCACATGTGTGTACTATTGATTCACATGTATGTACTATTAGGGGAGGTGGTGCAAGATTGATAATACTTGCATGACTAAATTAAAAATGGAGGTATAGATAAAGGTACTATACTATAATTATTTTTTTTCACATGTATAGAACTATTGAGTCACATGATTGTACTATCGATTCACATGATGTACTATTAGGGGAGGTGGTGCAAGATTGATAATACTTGCATGAATAAATTAAAAATGAAGGAAAAGATGAAGGTATTATACTGTAATATTTCGAGCCCTAAAACGTGCAATTATCGAAACTATATTTTCCTATAAATAAAAGTTCATTTTTCCTTCATTCTCACCAATCCACTAAGACTCACAAGAGCAATTATAGAGAGCGAAGCTATAGAGAGAAAGAAGAAGAGAAGTCTGCCACTTCACTATTTCAGTATCCAGTCTTTTTATGAGGTAAGGGGTATTATTTATTTCATATTCTGAAGAGATATTATTTTTTTTATTTGTATAAATATTATTTTTGTTTAATATTTATAAAGAATATTATCTTCATTCAATATTCGTAGGAATATTATCTTCGTTAAATATTTGTTGGAATATTATTTTCGTTTAACAGTTGTAAGGGATATTATTTTTTTCAGTATTCGTAGAAATAATATTTTTTTCCATACTCTGTAATATGTGATTAATATTATTTCGTTTCGTATTCCTAATTTTACACTCACTCTGTTAAAGTATTGCTTCTATACTCCGTGAAATTAGTAGAATATCCTTGATATTTGCGCTTCATCCAGTATCTTTTCATGGAAATATTATTCTGAGCTTTCTTGATAATTATTGATCTTTTCATGCTGGAATACTATTCACGAGTTACTATTTATGGGTACTATTCACCCAGTTACTATTCATTCAAATATTATTCACTCGGGTATTCGCGACACTTTTCATGCCAAAGTACTATTCACGAGATACTATTCACGGGTTACTATTCACCTGAATATTATTCACTCGGGTATTTGGGGAACTTTTCATGTCGGGGTACTATTCACAAGGTACTATTCCCGAAGTACTATTCACAGGGTATTATTTACAGGGTACTATTCACCCGAAAAATATATTTTTTTTCTGTCCAAATTATTTTTGATATATGAACATTATTCTTGAATTTTACTCCACAAAGCAGTATCATGTTAACAATTTGGATATTTTTAAACTCTGGATAAATTTAAAGTCTTTAATATTTATCCTTAATTTCGTTTTAGTAATGCTTATATCATTGTCATCATCCTCATGCTTATATTGTGATGAAAGTCATTTTTGGCTTATGTGCATAGATGGACTATTGATTGATTATGATGCGGTAAAAGTCCTCATTGGCCCGTAGTGCATTGATGGACAGTTGTTGGTATGATTATGACCAGGGATTATTCGGTATAATCATGACCATTGATGATTACATGAATATCCTTGGCCCGTAGTGCATGGATGATTCGATGATGTGGTTTATTTATTAAGCTGAGTCTCAGTGATAAAGTTGATGAAAAACTTTTTAAATCATAGAAGATAGTATATATCATGCTCTACTTAACTCTTCTAATGGATTGCTTGTTCCGCTGTAGTTGTTGATCTAAAATTTATTGTCTATTATATTCTATCAGTTGTTATAGTGTTGAAGGCTAAGGATAATTTATTCTGCATTATCGTAGTCATAATATTTCTTACTGGGCTAGTTGAGCTCAACCTTTTCTTTCATTGTTCTCTTCAAGAAATGAGAATATAGCTGGGACGAGACGGGGAATGGAGTGATGGTCCAGGATAAGTGGCTTTAGTAGTCCTCACTATTCTGTGAAATAGTGAGATAATAATTGTAATGAGGACTTCATTGAGTTTGTATTTGATTTCTGTACCATGTATTTTGCGACTTAAGATGGGTGATGTATACCTATTTTGGAGGTGTCACACTCAAGCCCAGGAAAAAGTTGAAGGAACAGACGAAGAAAAAGGCGGTGAGGTTGTCGGGGAAACTAACCCATCAAAGAATCAGGAGTTCATACCTTTTTGCTATGGGTCCAATTCAAGCGTCCCTGAGGAATGTACTGAATCAGGAGGTGATCAAGTTATGGCTATAAGCGAAGATATTCTGTAACAACCCAATATTTTCTATATAAATAAATCAGAAATTTTGCGTATAATTATTTTTTTATTAAAATAAATATGGGAAATATGTGCTAAGATAATGTTTATATGTACTTATATGATAAATAAAAATATATTTATTACATGAATTATTACAAATAATTTTTATGTTAGAATTATTGATCAATATAAAATATATTCTTATAATAATTAATTTTATAGTAAAAATGTTTTTATTAATTGTTTTCTATAAAATATAATTATATATTATTTTAATAATATATGTAATGATAATAGAATACTTATAATAATTATTTTATCTTATTATATGGAAATATTTCATTAGTTAAGTTAATTATTTTTCTAACTTAATTAATAATGTTATTTATGTAAGAATAAATCAAATATGGAATCCAAACCCTAATTTTAGATTTTGATTAAGGAATGTGAATAATAATATAATATTAATTATATTTTGATTTTTCAATGCTGTATATATGAATTGTATGTATAGACTGATAATGGTTGGTCAATTATGATATATCAGTAGAAACCTAGTAGTTCTGTTATTTGAACTCAAACCGGAGTAAAGATCGGTCAAAAATAGTGTTAATATGATTATAATAAGTGTTAGAATTATAATCCAAGTTAGTAAACCCTAATTTTTAAATTAGGAACCCTAACTTTGAAATTATAAACCCTAATTGTTAAATGTAAACCCTAACTACTAGTTTGGCACATTTAACAATAATTAATAAATTATTAAACCTAATTTATAAGTTTAATTAATTAGGAAAACCCTAATTATTGTTAGAAACCCTAATCATGAAATTAGAAACCCTAATTTCTATATTTAGTAACCCTAATTACTAATTGTAAACTCTAATTGCTAAATTAGCAAGGTTAATTATGACGCCCCCAAATTCGGGTATCTTTCAACCCGACAGATGGTGCTACACGGTACTACCATTCATTCATTCATTCCATTGAACAGTTTCAAAAGGACTAGTATATCTCTTATATATTCAAAATAATATTACATTCCCCAGGTTCTTTGTAACCCTTTCAATTGTTCTTGTCATAATATCAATATATTACAAACATTTATCATATACTATTACATAAGTATGCTACGGGTTCGTCTTCGCTTTGCTTTTATCCTCACTTAGAGCCTTGATTAAACTTCGATTTTAGTCATGCTTCATATGGTTCAAGCAAAAGTGAGCATGGGTAGCTCAGCAAGTACTACAATTCTAATAAACAACATGCTTGAAACATAGAACTCATATAGCTTCAATAATTGAACAATAGTTATGAAGTACTATCGATAATTCAAAATAGCACTTCTTTTTCTTCAAAACGTTTTCCAACAACAATATTCAGTAGAATATCAACTAAGGCTCAAGGTTAAGAGCATTTCATAATTTCTTTTGAAAAGGACAACCCGAGACTAAGTCCGTAAGTCTGGCATAGCTTACAAGCACTTCTGGGTGATCAACCCATAGTACTCTATGTTGATCAACACTACATTCATTAAACGTGTATACGTTTAAGTTGTGGCAACCTCACGTGCCTGTCGTTAAACGACAAAAACATTTTAGTATACTTGGTCTTCGATTGAAAACCATACCAATATAACTCGGTAAACATTAATTATGCTTGACAGATTCATAATATAAGTCTAGCCGAAAGAATTGGCTAAAGACTTCATCATTCAAGACTTCATGCGAAAGGTTACATGAATTATAAAGCTTGTCCAGACTGAACTGGAACAAGGGTTAGAATACTTGCCTTCAGCATCTGCTTACAGATTAACACATGTACACTTTAAGTCTCTACGATTCTACAATACATAATCATATAACATACCACATTAAGTATTATATAATCAAGTAGGTATACTATTATATCTTACCCTTCATCTCAATCTAAATCCTGACTTAGATTCGTTATTATGTTTTCTGGCTTCCATTAAGTCATTCACATTTCGTTCATGTTAAATTGATTATTAACCTTTAATCATCATACATTAGTACCTTATCATGCCTTAACAATGTTACATTAACATCTTAGTTCATTACCATCAAGTTATCTCTCCTTCTATACTTGAAATCTTTCTTTTCTAATAATTTCTTGTGACAGTAACCTTGCAGTCATTAACATTCACTCAGATCTCATGGCAACAGTGCGAGTTAGCGATATCTTAGGGGTTCGGCCATACAAGGACGCGGGCTTTTAGGCTTGGAGTCGCGCGGACTCTGTGCCTCAGACAATTTTGTAGTTTTGAAATTTTTACGAACTTCCCGGACGCATAACTTCTTCGTTATAAGTCCGAATTGGTCCGTTCAAAAGCCTACGATTAAAAAATTTCATAATCTATGCGTTCGTGCAAGAATTTTATCTATTTGACTTCGTTTGCTTAAATTTCACCTATGAGTTCATTTTCAACGAAAACGATAAACGTTCGTGAACGTTCAACGCTTGTTTCTTCGTTCTAAGTCGGAATTTGGTCATTTTCGAGTCCGCAACTCTATAATGCAAAATATGACTTGTCTCCATCTAAAACCAACGTTTTCGACTTCAAACACAAAATACGACTTCCATTCCGAGAATTTCACGAATTCGACGGTAATCGTCCAATCGTGTGAATTCTGGCAAAACTTTATTCTTAATGATTCTAAATAGATTTTAACCAACATATGATCAATACAAGTTACTTATTACACCAACTTATAATCAAAGTATGTTTTGACTCATTTTCATAAGTCATTAACTTATTCAACTTATGAACTAAAAATCTTCATGCTCATGACTTATTAATAACTTAAGTCCTTCAATCAATGTTCTCATGCTATAATCAACATAGTAATCATCATATGACATCTTATGATAAGTTCTTCATGGTTCTAGCAACTTATTAGAGTTCAAGTTGCTTATTCAACTTATTCAGCTTAAGTTCATCCCTTATTAACTTATTACATGTTATTATCAAACCATCCCCCTTCTCTATCAATCCTATCATAGAAGAGATGTAGATAAAACAAATATGAGTCTTACCCTTGAAGACTAAGACTTCAATTCACTTGGGAAACTTAGCAAAGGTTGAAGTGGCTTATAAGTCTTAAGTGACTTATTCTCTCTAACAATTAAGTAGCTTTATATTGAGAGGAGTTGAGAGGAAATTGAACAACTAATAAATGACTTGTGAGCTCTCTATTTATAAGCTTGACAAAGCTAGGGCATAAGAGTCATTTAGGCCCTCCACCTCCTTAACTAACATCCTTACTATTCATCTACTTAACCATTAAGTAAACTTGCTAGCCACTCCATTTTCTTGCTCAACACAACACTTATCTCATACTTGATCAACACATAAAGTTCTTGCCCATCAAGACTACCCACTTTCTACTTGGTTTGACCCATGGATCAAGGCTTTTCATTGGGCTTGCTAGTTTAATCTAGCTAGTTTTCTTATTGGGCTTACACTACAATTGTTTGGACTCATGATTAACAAGCACTTGGGCTTGAGAAACACATTCTATTGAACTTCTAATATTAGGTTAATATTCCTACAAGTTCAATCCCTTTTATTACATAACTTAACAATTATACTCCACGCATAATCTTCATATGCTAGCTCGTATATTAATTCTTAATATACGTTATCTCATTCTTCATACATAATAATACAATACGTCGTATTATACTTACATTCAATACTTTCATATAATGACTATACATCGTACGATTACAACTTTCTTTCTTTAACGCTTAATAACCTAACATTCCCAAATTAAGTCCGGATGCGAAATATTACGTTTTCCATACTTAGATTATTATTACATAATCCATATCACCTTAATATTATAATATTACGTATTTATTAGAAATTCAAAAATAATTCCCAAGCAGAAATCGATGAATAGTGTTTTTCAAACACTTTAATTCTTCTACGTAGTTAAAATACTACGACGTTCCGACGTTTCTAGGTTATAGAACGACATTCATCTTATCAACTCATAATAATAATAATAAATATTATTATTTTATTCATTATTGAAAGCATTTACAAATGTTCAATTTTCTGGGGCATTACATTAATTATAATTAGTGAACTTTAAAACCAAAATGTTCAAGTAATGTAATTAGAAAACTAATTATATTTAGTAATCTCTAAATTACATTTTTAGGAAACTAATATTTATTTTTATTTAAACCCTAAATGAAATCCTAGAAATTCAAATTTTTGTAGAGCCTTAGGGTTAAACCCTAAGGGTTAAACCCTAAGGGTTTGTCAAGATTACAATTTGGCCATTAAAATTACAAGCATAATGACCATTTTGCCCTTATTGTATAATTGAAGCTAACATGTAGGTTTTGACCTTAGGTGAGTTGTTCACCAAATCTAACCACTCCACGTGACTAAAATTAATGTATATCAGCCTCTAGATCAGCCTTACAATGCATCTAACACTTGTATATATAGATTGGGAGAGAGAAAATGTCATTTGGTAGCTTATTTTTTCACAACACATATCCTTGAGCTTCTCTCTCTAAAACCCACGAAAGTTATAAGTAAATCAGTCCCAAAACCATCCCCACTAACATCCATAACAAACTCAAAAGCCTTGAATCAAAATTGTTCATAGAAGGTATAATCCCTAACTTGAAAATCTGACTTTTGATGCTATGTTAAATGTTATGATTAAGTGTTAAAATATGTTGTTTATGGTATATAATGATGATTTGGGTTGATAGATGTTAGATCCATAACATCTATAGGCTCAGATCTAGCATTTTATAAAATCTGGAAAATTTTGTTATATGTTCTGACAACCCAATGTCAGGCCTTGTAGACCTCTGTCTGTGTTTGGTTTTTGTGTTTTTAATGTTTGAACATGTAGTATGTCATGAGATCTGTGTTCTGGAAATCATAGCAGGACCAGATTATGCATAGATTGATAGATATTGTTGGTCAAAGGTCGTAAACCGACCATGACCGGGCCATTTCTAGGCAACCCAGAAAGTATAAGATCGTGTCTGACAAGTTTTTATGGCTCTAGATCTGACAGTGTTTTGATGTTTTGTTATGGTTCTTGAATCTAAGTTGTAGTATGTTAGTTTAACTTTCGATCCATGCTTTTAGTACCTCTAGATATCAAATGTACAGGTTTTGGTGGCTGGTCAAAGAAGGTCAGACGTTCATGAAATCAGTTTTCTGGGTAACCCAGAAAACTGATGAACATGACGACTGACAGACTTTGACCGACATATATCTTCATTTTGTGATGATGTTATGATGATGTTATGTAATATATTTGTAGTTGTATATGTTGTCTACAACTTGAAATCGATAGATCACTAAAACATTACATGTAAAACAAGTTGTGGAAGCCCAAAGTAGGCAAGTCGTACTGTTCTTGATTTCTGGGCAAACCCAGAAATGAAAAACAACTCTGACAGCCACTTTAGAGGCTCAGATCTCTTTCGTTACATGTTGTATAATCATGTTTGTTGTTGGATCATGTAGTCTTACATTAGCACTACACGATCTGACCAACAACATGCCCGGAAACACAATACACACTAAATTAAACCTGGTCAAACTTGGTCACTCGGTAACTAACTTGATTTTTTGGGTTTGATGAAGAACATGAAGAACACCTATAGCGAAGGTTCTGTCGCTATAGACAGTCTTTAGCGACACTTAATTTTTGAAAATTATATTTTTATTAAATAATTATAGAAAATTAGTTTTTAATTATTAAAAATAAATAATAAATTATTAAAATTTATTTAAAGTCCAAAAATTAGTTTTTAATTATTTTAAGTATATTTCATAAATATTTAATATTTTGAAATATTAATGGTATTTTATTTATTTAATTATTATATTAAATAAATTATTTAAAAATGATTTTAATACTTGAAAAATCATTTAAAATTATATTATTGTATAAGAAAATATTTTAAGTTATTTTTAATGATTTTTGATATTTTATGATGAAATTGATTAATAAATTAATATTAATGATAATTAAGTTATTTAATAAATGAAATAAATAAATAAATTAAAAATGATTTTATTATATTAAAATTATTTTAAATAATAATAAGGTATTTAAAATTATTTTAAGTTATAAAATATAACTTTCAATATTTAAAGGTAAATTTTGTTAATTAATAATTATATTAAATAAATTAGTTTAAAAATGATTTTACTATTATAAAAATCATTTTAAATTAAAATAAAGTGTTTAAAGATATTTTAAGTTATAAAGTATAACTTTTAATATTTAAAGGATAATTTCATTCATAATTTAATATTAATGATAGTAATTTAATATTAATGATATTAAATTTATTTTATAATTATATTAAATAAAACAGCTTTTAAAATGGTTTTATTAATTTAAACATCATTTAAAAAGGATATAAATGAATTAAAAATATTTTAAGTTATACTTAATGACTTTTAATATTTTGAGGAATAGTACATTCATATTTTAATATTAATGGTAATTATTTAAAATGATTTTAAATATTTTAAAAATCATTTAAGGGTATTATAAATGTTTTAAAAATATTTTGAGCTAATATAAATAACTTTAATATTTTGACAATGGTTTCATTAATAGTTTAATATTAATTAAAAGTTAATGATAATAGAATTGTTTAATATTTAAATCATTTAATAATGATTCTAGAGTTTGAAAATTTATGATAAATTATAATAAATGTAACGCCCCGGAAAATCAAAACTTTTGTAAATACTTTTAATAATGAATAAAATAATATTATTTATTATTATTATGTATTCGTAAGATGAATGTCGTTCGATAACCTAGAAACCCAAAAACGCCGTAGTATTTTAACTACGTGAATGAATTAAAGTGTTTGAATTTCTAAGACGAAAATAAAAGCTTTCCGAGAAATTTTCCGAAAAATACTATTAATCGATTTCTGCTCGGGAATTATTTTTGAACTTTCGAGAAATACGTAACATTATAATATCAAGGTGAGATTGATTATATAATAATAATCTAAGTCTGGAAAACATAATATTTTGAATGCGAACTTAATTTGGGAACGTTAGGTTTAATAAGCGTAAAGGAAGAAAGTTGTAATCGTATGATGTGTATACATTGTACGAGGTAATGAATGTAAGTATAATACGATGTATTATACTATTAAGAATGGAGAATGAAATAACGTTTATTACGAATTAATATACGAGCTAGCATACGAGAATTATACGGGGTGTATATATGTTAAGTTGTTAATTAAAGGTAATAGACTTGTAGGATTATTAGCCTAATAAGAGAAGTCCAATAGAATGTGACAATCAAGACCAAGTGTTTGATAAGTCATGAGTCCAAACTATGGAAGTACAAGCCCAACAAGAAAGTAGTTAGATTTAATTAGTAAGCCCAATGAGAAGCCATGATTCATGGGGCAATCCAAGTGTAAAGTGGGTAGTCTTGATGGGCAAATAATATGTGTGGTGACCAAGTGATGTGATGAGCAAGGAATGAATAGTAAGGAGGTCTAAAGTGAGGAGGTTATTAAGGAGGTGGGATGGTATTATTGACCATTTTACCCTAGCTTTGAGTGGCCTATAAATACCAAGCCTCATTTCATTTTGTTGCTTGTTCAAATTTCATCCAACTCCTCTCAGGTTAAGCTACTTATTTGGTAGAGAGAATAAGTCACTTAAGCACTTATAAGCCACTTCAACTTTTGCTAGATTGTCCAAAGTGAATTGAAGTCATAGTCTTCAAGGGTAAGAATCATATCTTTTATCTACATCTCTTCTATGATAGGATTGATAGAGAAGGGGGATTGTTTGATAATAACATGTAATAAGTTATTAATGAATGAACTTAAGCCGAATAAGTTGAATAAGCAACTTGAACTTTAATAAGTTGCTAGAATCATAAAGAACTTATCATATGTTTGTCATATGATGTTAGTATGTTGAATATAGTATGAAAACATTGATTGATGGTCTTAAGTTCATAGTAAGTCATATGTATGAGAAATTATAGTTCATAAGTTAAATAAGTCATTGACTTATGAGAATAAGTCAAAACCTAATTTGAAAATAAGTTGGTGTAATAAGTAACTTGAAATGTTCATATGTTGGTTAAAATCCATTTAGAATGATTAGTAATGAAGCTTTGCCGAAATTCACACAATTGGACGATTATCGTCAAATTCGTAAAATTCTCGGAATGGAAGTCGTATTTTGTGTTTGAAGTTGGAAACGTTTGTTTTCGATGGAGACAAGTCATATTTGGCATTATAGAGTTGCGGACTCGAAAATGACCGAATTTCGACTTAGAACGAAGAAACGAGCGTTGAACGTTCACGGACGTTTATCGTTTTCTTTAAAAATGAACTAATAGGTATAAGCATAACATTGTTAAGGCATTCTTAGGCACTTAATGTATGATGATTAAGGTTAATAATCTATTGAAAGTGAATGTAATGAGAATGATGTAATAAAAAGCCGGAACCAGTAAATAACAAATCTAAGTTAGGATTTAGATTGAGATGAAGGGTAAGATATAATAGTATGCCTACTTGATTATATGTGACCTAATGTGGTACGTTATATGATCATGTATTATAGAAACTTAGAGACTTAAATTGTACGTGTGATAATCATTAAGTAGACGCTAAAGGCAAGTATTCTAACCCTTGTTCCAGTTCAGTCTGGACAAGCTGTGTAATTCATGTATTCTTTCGCATGAAGTTTTTAACGATGAAGTCTAAAGCCAATTCTTTCGGCTAGACTTATATTATGATTTTGTCAAGCATGGTTAATGTTTACCGAGTTATATTGGTATGGTTTTCAATCAAAGACCAAGTATGCTAAAAATGTTTTTGTCATTTAACGACAAGCACGTGAGGTTGCCACAACTTAAACTTATACACGTTTAATGAATGTAGTGTTGATCAACATAGAGTATTATGGGTTGATCACCCAAAAGTGCTCGTAAGCTATGCCGGATTTACAGACTTAGTGCCAGGTTGTCCTTTTCAAAAGAAATTATGAACTGCTCATGGTCTTGAGTCTTAGTTGATATTCTACTGAATATTGTTGTTGGAAAATGTTTTGATTGAAAAGAAGTGCTATTTTGAATTATCAATAGTACTTCGTAACTATTGTTCAGTTGCTGAAGATATATGAGTTCTATGTTTTAAGCATGTGGTTTATTAGAATTATAGTACTTGCTGAGCTAGTCATGCTCATTCTTGGTTGAACCATATGAACACAACCAAGATCGAGCGGACCGAAAGCTCAGGCAAGGACAAGGGCAAGGCGAAGACAAACCCTTAGATTACTTATGTAACAAAATAGTTGAATGTTTATAATGTATTGAATATTATGACAAGAACAAACGAATGGGTTACAAAGAACCTGGAAAATATAATATTATTTTTGATATATAGAAGTTATATTAGTCCTTTTGAGACTTTTCAATTGAATAAATGTATGAATGGTAGTACCGTGTAGCACTATTTGTCGGGTTGGAAGACACCCGGATTTGGGGGCGTCACAGGTTGGTGTCAAAGCATTAGGTTATAAAACTTAAGGGGGGGATTAAAAACCTTAAGTCATAACCTTAAGAGGAGTCAAAGAAGTACAAGAAGAAAATAACCTTATAAAAATGCATTATGATTATGTTATGTATTTTTATTATTCTGCTGACGTGTACTAATCAACTTAATTATTTTGTGTAGATGTCAGGAGTAAACGGAATGTTTGTAGATGGTCAGGCCATTAGTGAAGAGTCGGTGAACCAAGTAGAGGTTATACCGAACCCTGTAGCAGCAGAGCCAGATATAGTGATTATTGAGTTTGGAGACTCGGATGAAGCTGACTATATGTCAGTATTTGATGGGATGATAGAAGAAGAAGTAGAGACAGTGTCCTTTAATCCAGTGGCTATAGCAGCGCAGATAGCTCCTGGGGATCAATGATGTCTCTGTTTATGGCAGTATTGGATAGAAATATCCATTAATGTCAGGAAGTCAAGGAGTTGAAAATAGAGCTCCAAATGGTTATAGAGGACAAGACTGATGTCGAGTCCATGTGGGAACAAGAACATGATGAGAGGATTTTGGCTAAGGACAAAGTCCACGATTTAAAACACAAGGTCTTTGAGCTCAAGGAGGAGCTAAAGACCAAGATGCAGAATATAGGGAGAATGTCCTATATCCATAGGAGTTCTCATACAGATTTTTAGCAGCAGGTAGCTGGATATCCTATAGAGGTAGGGCAACCACGACATACTATTAGCCGTGATATCATTGCCGGTCTTGCCAATGCAGATTTCAATAATGCCTTAAGGCAGATGTAGACTAGTAGTAGTCAGAGTAGTATATAAATATTTTGTAACTAGTAGTGACGTAAAGCCCTTTTTCTATAGTAAAGGGTAGTCTTTTGTAAATCCCAATTTTTGGAAAGTGATAGTGGGAAAGTAATGTAATCAGCTCAGGCTGTGTATGTAACCGATGTAGTAATATACCATGAAGAATGTATATAAGTCCTTTTTATGGAAAGTAATGAGTTATGGATGTTGGAGTTATTGTTTAATATTAAATGATAACTAATAAAGAAAGGAATAATAACGAAATGTGTTTATTGTATCACCAAAATGCCGCCGAAAAGAGTGCAACGTAACTAAGGAGCTAATGTGAATCAGCCGGAGGGTGGTCCGGTTAATCTGATGCAGGAGTTTGTTAATTTAATAACAGCCGCATTTAATAGAACATGGGCTAATATTCCCGTAAATCCGGGAGTAACACGAGCTATGACCTTTAAGGATTTCAAGAGTGTAGGTTCGCCGGAGTTCAAAGGAACTACGGACCCTATTGAAGCCCACATGTGGGTTAAGGAAATAGAGAAGGAAGTTGTGATAGCAAATGTCGACGAGGCCCAAAAGGTTGCCTTTGCGACCTCTATGATGAAGGGAGAGGCTAACTTTTGGTGGGAAGCCAATCAGGCTAGGGCCGGGATAACGAATCTGACGTGGGAGAGGTTCAAGGAGATATTCTTCGAGAACTATTTTCCCACGAGCATGCAAGGGAGGATGGAGATACGGTTTCTTGAGTTGAAGCAAGGGGACAAGAAGGTTCCCCAATATGTCGCCAAGTTTAATGAACTGGCAAGGTTCGCTCCACATTAAGTGGATACTGAGGTGAGGAAGGCGCGATGGTTCGAGCAGGGCTTGAAACCCTGGCTCTATATCCGTATATCGGTATTCCAAAGTAATTCTTTTGGAACCATTTTAGAGAAGACGATAATCACCGAAGGTGGTAGTGAGGCGTTGAGTCAATACCACAAAGACAAGAAGAGCAAGGTTAAAGTAGACGGGAGAGTAAAGATCAAGGGAGCCAGTGGTAGTAGCGAGGGTTAGAAGAGGAAGGTATTTAGCTCTGGGAATACCAGAGTGAAGAAAGGAGACCCGAAGAGAAGAATGGAGGCCTGCAAGACCTGTGGGAAGACTCACTTAGGAGTCTGTCTCAAGGAGAAGGCCGTCTGTTACAATTGTGGGATGAGGGGGCACATTATACCCTAATCGTCCGAAAGTCCAAGAAGAATCATGGATGCTTTGTGTGTGGGTTAACCGACCACATGGCAAAGAACTGCCCGAAGAAGGGGACGGACGGGAACCGGGGCGCTAATAGCGGTAAGTTAGCTATTAGTGGACCAACAGCAATGGAGTAGTAGATGGGTCAGAATAACTTTAACATGACAGTCCAAAATACAGTTGCATCAGGGGACGTCATCGTAGGTATTATTCCGATTAACGATATCAATGCTTATGTGCTGTTTGATTCGGGTGCTACTTGTTCGTTTATAGCATACGATTTTGCTAGACAATTAGGATTACTT
This sequence comes from Panax quinquefolius, assembly GCA_020205615.1. Classification (NCBI taxonomy): domain Eukaryota; kingdom Viridiplantae; phylum Streptophyta; class Magnoliopsida; order Apiales; family Araliaceae; genus Panax; species Panax quinquefolius. Next base: position 28,509,662 of record CM035153.1, read on the forward strand.
CCCGAAAAGTTGCCTATACCTTTAAATATTAAGGTAGAAAATGAAGAAATAATTCCTATTGAAGATGTTCATAGGAGTTTGTTGTGTAGATATATGGGGTTGTTAATTATCGGTGGATTTGTTACCGATAAAGTTAGGAGAATTCGACGTAATTCTCAGAATGGATTGTAGTGAACCATGGGGAAATTATAGATTGTCAAAAGAAATGTGTGAATATTAAGACGTTAGAACAACCTCATGTAGTATTTTACGGGAATAGATCGTCGGGAAGTTCGTGTTGTCTAACCATGACACAAACTAGGAAATTACCGAGGAAGGGATGCGTAGGCTATCTGTGTTATGTTTTTGATACCCAGAGAGTGGTAGCAACCATGTAACAAATATCGATAGTGAGAGAATTCACCGATGTATTTCCGAGTGAATTGTCGGGTCTTCCGTCAGATAGGGAGATAGATTTTGTAATAGACATCGTGCCAGGAGCGGCACCAATTTCCAGGGCACCGTATCGTATGACGCCAGTGGAAATGAAGGAGTTGATGATGCAGTTGCAAGAGCTGTTGGACAGGAAGTACATTCAACCGAGTGTTTCGCGGTGGGGAGCACCGGTACTGTTTGTCAAAAAGAAGGATGGATCGTTAAGACTTTGTATCGACTATAGAGAGTTGAACAAGTTAACGATAAAGAATAAATACCCATTGCCCAGGATCGATGATCTCTTTGATCAGTTGAAAGGGGCAAAGTATTTTTCTAAAATAGATTTAAGAACGGGGTATCACCAGTTGAAGGTTAGGAAGGAGGATGTACCAAAGACAGCATTCAGGACTCGTTATGGTCATTACGAGTTTCTGGTGATGTTATTTGGGTTGACTAATGCACCAGCTGCATTTATGGATATGATGAACAGAGTGTTCAAACAATATTTGGACATGTTCTTAGTTGTGTTTATAGATGATATTCTAGTCTATCCTAAGACGATAGAAGATCATGTTGAACACCTAAGATTAGTGTTGGAGACACTAAGGAAGGAGAAGTTGTATACAAAATTCACGAATTTTGAATTTTGGTTAGAAAAAATGCAGTTCTTAGGTCATATCATTGATCAAGAGGGAATTTCAGTAGATCTAGCAAAGGTGGAAGCCGTGATGAATTAGGAACAACCGAAAATGCCGACTGAGGTGCGGTGTTTCCTAGGGTTAGCGGGTTACTATCGAAGATTCATTTAGGATTTTTCGAAGATAGCTACTCCATTGACTAACTTAACGAGGAAGACGGTGAAATATGCTTGGACTGACAAGTGTGAGGACAGTTTTCAAAAATTGAAGAAGAGGTTGAGTGAAGTGCCTGTTTTGTCATTGCCTGATGACATAGGAAATTTTGTAGTTTATATTGATGCTTCGCATAGAGAACTTGGTTGTGTGCTCATGCAGCATGGCCAGGTCATTGCGTATGCATCTAGGCAGTTGAAGGATTATGAGAAAGTTTACCCTACTCATGATATGGAACTGGCCGCAGTAGTTTTTGCTCTAATGATATGGAGACATTATCTTTATGGAGAAAAATGTGAGATATACACGGACCATAAGAGTCTAAAATATATCTTCACACAAAAGGAGTTGAATATGAGGCAGAGGAGATGGTTGGAGTTGATAAAGGATTACGACTGTGAAATCCTACATCACCCTGGAAAAGCCAATGTAGTTGCCGACGCCTTAAGTAGAAAGGGTCGGGAAAAGTTATCTTTGTTAACGGCCCAAACTAAGTTAATAACAGAGATGGCTAGGATGGAGCTGGAAGTGAAGTAGGACAAATGCTGTTTACAACGGAGATGCAATCTACCATCATAGAGAGAGTTAAGGAGGTACAACTCAAAATTGATGAGTGTGACCGGATGAAGGAGCGGCTGGCCAAGGAAAAGGATATTAAGTACAGTCTTGCTAATGAGGGATTATTAAGATTTGAAGGATGAATTTGGGTTCCGAATGAGACGGAATTAAAGGAGCATGTATTATAAGAGGCTCATAGTTCAAGGTTTTCGATTCATCGTGGTAGCACTAAGATGTATCAAGATCTTCGACAGAGTTTCTGGTGGCCGAACATGAAGAGAGAGATAGCGGAGTACGTGAGTAGGTGCTTGACTTGTCAGAGAGTTAAGGCCGAACATCAACGACCAAGTGGCTTGCTACAGTCATTAGAAATTTCGGAGTGGAAATAGGAGAATATCACAATGGATTTTGTGGTGGGACTTCCGACTACTCAAAAGGGGTATGATGCGATTTGGGTAATAGTGGACCGGTTGACGAAGTCGGCTCACTTTTTGCCAATTAGGGTCAAGTATAACTTAGACCAATTAGCTAGACTTTATATTAAGGAAATAATTTCTAGACATGGAGCACCAGTATCGATTGTGTCAGATCGTGACCCACGATTTACATCGAACTTTTGGAGGAGTCTACAAGAGCAGTTAGGAACACAGTTGAAGTTGAATACGACGTATCATCCACAAATGGATGGACAAAGCGAGAGAACAATTCAGACGTTAGAAGATATGCTAAGATCTTACGTCATGGATTTTAAGGGTAGTTGGGATGATCATCTACCACTAGTGGAGTTTGTGTATAACAATAGTTATCATGCAAGCATAGGTATGCCACCTTACGAAGCTTTGTATAGGAGGAGATGCAGAACGCCACTGTATTGGGATGAGGTAGAAGAACACCGAATGTTGGGACCAGAATTGGTGTAACAGACAGCGGATATTGTCTAGAAGATACAGATGCGTCTTCTAGCAGCTCAAGACAAACAGAAGAAGTTTACAGATTCACATAGACAGAATAGAGAATTTGAAGTAGGCTCTTACGTCTTTCTGAAGGTATCTCCCTGGAAAGGAAAGATACGCTTTGGAAAGAAGGGAAAGTTAAGTCCGAGGTTTATAGGACCTTTTGAGGTATTAAAACGGGTGGGTGAGGTAGAATATATGATAGCATTACCTCCAGACCTAGAACGAATACATAATGTATTTCACGTATCGGTATTGTGTCCTTATAAGCCAGATTATAAGCGTGTGATAGAATATGAGCCTATTCATATCGAGAAGGACTTAACGTACGAGGAAACGTCGGTTTAAATTGTCGATAAAAAAGAACAAGTTCTACAAAATAAAGTCATATCTTCCGTGAAGGTGATATGGAAGAACCACGATGCAGAATAAGCAACGTGGGAGTTAGAAGAAATGATGAAAAAGAATTACCCTCAATTATTTGTGTAATTTTTTTTTAGCGGGATTCTGGGGACAGAATCCTTATAAGGGGGAGAGAGTGTAACGCCCCGAAAAATCGAAACTTTTGTAAATACTTTTAATAATGAATAAAATAATAATATTTATTATTATTATGTATTCGTAAGATGAATGTCGTTCTATAACCTAGAAACCCTGAAACGTCGTAGTATTTTAACTACGTGAATGAATTAAAATATTTGAATTTCTAAGACGAAAATAAAAGCTTTCCGAGAAATTTTCCAAAAAATACTATTCATCGATTTCTGCTTGGAAATTATTTTTGAACTTTCAAGAAATACATAACGTTATAATATCAAGGTGAGATTGATTATGTAATAATAATCTAAGTACGGAAAATGTAATATTTCGCATGCGGACTTAATTTGGGAACGTTAGGTTTAATAAGCGTAAAGGAAGAAAGTTGTAATCGTATGATGTGTATACATTGTACGAGGTAATGAACGTAAGTATAATACGACGTATTATACTATTAAGAATGAAGAATGAAATAACGTATATTACGAATTAATATACGAGCTAGCATACGAGAATTATACGGGGTGTATATATGTTAAGTTGTTAATTAAAGGTAATGGACTTGTAGGATTATTAGCCTAATAAGAGAAGTCCAATAGAATGTGACAATCAAGCCCAAGTGTTTGATAAGTCATGAGTCCAAACTATGGAAGTACAAGCCCAACAAGAAAGTAGTTAGATTTAATTAGTAAGCCCAATTAGAAGCCATGATCCATGGGGAAATCCAAGTGTAAAGTGGGTAGTCTTGATGGGCAAATAATATGTGTGGTGACCAAGTGATGTGATGAGCAAGGAATGAATAGTAAGGAGGTGTAAAGTGAGGAGGTTATTAAGGAGGTGGGATGGTATTATTGACCATTTTACCCTAGCTTTGAGTGGCCTATAAATACCAAGCTTCATTTCATTTTGTTGTTTGTTCAAATTTCATCCAACTCCTCTCAAGTTAAGCTACTTATTTGGTAGAGAGAATAAGTCACTTAAGCACTTATAAGCCACTTCAACTTTTGCTAGATTGTCCAAAGTGAATTGAAGTCATAGTCTTCAAGGGTAAGACTCATATCTTTTATCTACATCTCTTCTATGATAGGATTGATAGAGAAGGGGGATTGTTTGATAATAACATGTAATAAGTTATTAATGAATGAACTTAAGCCGAATAAGTTGAATAAGCAACTTGAACTTTAATAAGTTGCTAGAATCATAAAAAACTTATCATATGTTTGTCATATGATGTTAGTATGTTGAATATAGTATGAAAACATTGATTGATGGACTTAAGTTCATAGTAAGTCATATGTATGAGAAATTATAGTTCATAAGTTAAATAAGTCATTGACTTATGAGAATAAGTCAAAACCTAATTTGAAAATAAGTTTGTGTAATAAGTAACTTGAAATGTTCATGCGTTGGTTAAAATCCATTTAGAATGATTAGTAATGAAGTTTTGCCGGAATTCACACAATTGAACGATTATCGTCAAATTCGTAAAATTCTCGGAATGGAAGTCGTATTTTGTGTTTGAAGTCAGAAACATTTGTTTTTGATGGAGACAAGTCATATTTGGCATTATAGAGTTGCGGACTCGAAAATGACCGAATTCTAACTTAGAATGAAGAAACAAGCGTTGAACGTTCACGAACGTTTATCGTTTTTGTTAAAAATGAACTAATAGGTATAAGCATAACATTGTTAAGGCATTCTTAGGCACTTAATGTATGATGATTAAGGTTAATAATCTATTGAAAGTGAATGTAATAAGAATGATGTAATAAAAAGCCGGAACCAGTAAATAACAAATCTAAGTCAGGATTTAGATTGAGATGAAGGGTAAGATATAATAGTATGCCTACTTGATTATATGTGACCTAATGTGGTACGTTATATGATCATGTGTTACGGACTTAGTGCCGGGTTGTCCTTTTTAAAAGAAATTATGAACTGCTCATGGTCTTGAGTCTTAGTTGATATTCTACTGAATATTGTTGTTGGAAAACGTTTTGATTGAAAAGAAGTGCTATTTTGAATTATCAATAGTACTTCGTAACTATTGTTCAGTTATTGAAGATATATGAGTTCTATGTTTCAAGCATGTGGTTTATTAGAATTATAGTACTTGCTGAGCTAGTCATGCTCACTCTTGCTTGAACCATATGAACACAGCCAAGATCGAGCGGATCGAAGGCTCAAGCAAGGACAAGGGAAAGGCGAAGACAAACCCTTAGATTACTTATGTAACAAAATAGTTGAATGTCTGTAATATATTGAATACTATGACAAGAACAAACGAATGGGTTACAAAGAACCTGGGAAATGTAATATTAATTTGGATATATAGAAGTTATATTAGTCCTTTTGAGACTTTTCAATTGAATAAATGTATGAATGGTAGCACCGTGTAGCACCATTTGTCGGGTTGGAAGACACTCGGATTTGGGGGCGTCACAATAAATGTTTAAAAAAATTATTATAAGTCATTTAAAAATAATATGACTGATAATTACAGTTATTGAGCTACATGATAGAGTCTTAGGCTCGATAATTACCCGATAAAGCCGTAGGTAGACTGACATGTTTCAGAAATTGATTTGGACTTAGATAATTTGATTAGATATGTGTTTGTTTATGATCCAATGACTGTTGAACATGTGTGGCAATGTGAATAGGTTATGTGCTGACTGCAATAAGTAGTATTATGTGCTACGATATGTTATTCTAATGAGTAAAATGATCTTATTACTGATAGGTTGTTATACGAAAGATAAAAACTAAGTTGCGTATTGTAAGCAGCAGACCAGGCAAGTATCCTACCTTTGCATTTTCTTTATGCAATGTACATGAGTAAGAAAGGTTCAGAATTATATTATTATTGTACCAGATTATTAACCTTATTGTTATATATATTATATCTGATCATTGATTATCAACATGGTATTATATTATTATTTAGATATATATTCTGTTCGTTAATTTCTAATTATGATTATACAAGTGCCCCCACTTGGATAATCAGCATATTTAATCACGTGTTGATATATATATATATATATATATATATATATATATATATATATATATATATTATTTTTTTGGTTGATTCTCAGACTAAGTATGAACATCCCCCTAACATGGAAAAAAATTATGCTACTTGGCGATGTGAGTGAACGATAATATCGTTCTTACATGTAGTATTGATCAATACAGGGTATAACGGGTTGATCACCCCCCGTGCCCGTAAGTTATGACGACTTGCGGATGAAGTTCTGCTAAACCTATTCGAAAGTTGAAAACAATGTTCATAGTATGTCACCTTAACCCTATTTATAGTCAGTACTTAGTTTCAAATATTTGATAAAGAGTTGTTATGTTATTATTATCAATTCAGATTACTTCACAACTATTAATTTGTTGTAGAAGGATAATACAAAGAAAACATTTAATCCTTTCAGCTAATATTTATAATTGTTATTACTTGCTGGACACTCAAATGCTCATCCTTGCTTAATTTAAATGTTTTCAACTAAGTGTGAACAACCAGAAGTCTCTGCCAAGAACAAAGGAAAAGGGAAAGTTGTTGAATGAGTGTTATGCTATATATTATGTAATAATTTGGTTTTATTAAGATGAGAATGATATATATTATCTATCATGTTATGTAATGAATGTAATAAATGTTACGTACTTGGGAGCTAGACTCTGATAATCATGTAAATTAAGTTTAATATTTATATTATTGTTATTATTATTAGTATTATTCCGCTCATAGAAATGGTATCGTGAAGCACCGAGTTCGGGTTTCAAGTACCTGAATTTGGGGGCTTTATAGGTTGGTATCAAAGCTTTAGGGTTAGAAACCTTAGGTGGGATAGACCTTACGCTATAACCTTAGAACAGAGGGAAACGTTGAAAATATAAATAACTCATTTAGAGTTTAAAAAGAGATGAATTGAATAAATTCATCGTCAAACAAAATAAAAGATAACTTATATAAAAATGATATTTGGTGTGTGTATATACTATATGATAATCAGGATAATTTATGTGTGTAGATGTTTGGTGGAAAAGGTTTGTTATATGCTTATAGCATGAAGAAGGATAAAATCCATACACCTGAGCTAATATCGAAGCCAATAGCTGAAATAGAGGCTCACGATGAAAACAACTCTGATGAGGTGGTTATTTTGGAAAATGTAGTACCAGATCCGGAGATGGTGGAGCTAACAGATAGTGATTCGGACACTAAAGTTGAAGCTGATCAAGCATCAACGGAGGTGCAGGATCTGATGAACAATGTTTCTTCTCTGGAAATGCTGTGGGAAATAGAAAAGCTGCTAAATAGTCCGTTGCGAAAAGCCATTCTAGAAACAATGGAAGAACAAGATAAGCTTAAAATCCAAATTGATTAGATGGGAGCCACAAGAAACACATCATGTGTAGCTCTAAGCAAGAAGGGGAAAAGAAAGATAGAAGACCACGACTTTGGAAAATCTGATAAGAAGAAAGGGAAAAGAATATGTTACATTTGCGGCTATGAGGGACATACCACTCTGTATTGTCCCGACTATAAACCAGGTGCATGTTTTATCTGTGGGATAGAAGGTCATCAGGCGAAAGGTTGTCCAAGAAAAAGGCGTAGTAAATAGGTAGTATAGGTTCTGTTGTGTAGGTATGTTTAATGTAATATATATGATAAGTATGTCTGTGTAATGTAATGTTCCCAACTTTTGTATTAATCAAGGTTGTAAATCCCGACTTTTGTAGTCACAAAGGGATAGCTGATGTTTAAAGCAGTATGTGTTATGCTATGTAAAGTATTCGCTAAATGAATATGAATCTATGTTTGAATAATGAAACAAGTTTAATATATTAAACTTATGCGATAAGGTTTAGAATGTAAGTTAATAAAGTATAATTTATGGTTTTACTTAACCAGATAATGCAGCCAAGATGTCAAACTCGAAACCAGAGTGCAGTAGAATCTGTTAACAACGTTGAGGGACAACAATAAGCAGACCCGATGTAGAACTTTGCAAACAAGGTAGCACATGCTATGCAGCAAGGAATGCTAGTAGTTGGGAACCAGCCGGATAATTGCTTAGCAAACTTCATAGATTTCAAAGCTATAGGACCGCCAGAATTCAAAGGGACAACCGACCTTGTTGAAGCCCAAACTTGGGTTAAAGAGATTGAAAAGGCGTTTGTGATAGCTAGGGTAGCTGAAAGGCAAAAGACAGCTTTTTCCACCTACATGATGAAGGGGGAGGCGAACCTTTGGTGGGAAGCGAATCAGGCGAGGGCAGGAGAAGGTGTAGTTACCTAGGATATGTTTAAGGCACTATTTTTCGAAAACTATTTTTCATCTAGTATGCAGGCTAGGATGGAGGTGAAATTTTTAGAGTTTAAGAAGGAGAACATGACTGTTACGGAGTACGCTGCAAAATTTAATGAGTTGGCTAGGTTCGCTACGTATCAAGTTGATATGGAGGCTAGGAAAAAGAGAAGGTTTGAGCTTGAATTAAGACCCCGGCTCTATAACAAGGTGGCGGTGTTGCAAATTCCTATATTTGCAGCACTCATGGAAAAAGCTATTATAACTGAGGAGGGGAGTGAGGCCATGAGCCTCTACAACAAAAAAAAGGAACAAGGGTAAGGTCGAAGGAACTGGGAAGGTAGAAATTAATAGTGGAAGTAGAAGTGGTAGTAGCAAGAGGAAGGGGAGAAAATTTGGAAATGTCCTGGTGAAGCAGGAAGGTGTTAAGAAGCCAGCTGTATAATGTAAGACTTGTGGAAAGAACCACTCTGGGGAATGTTTGAAGGGGACGTTTGTATGCTACAAGTGCGGGGAGGAGGGCCATATTTCTCCCAACTGCCCCAGTTCAAGAATGAACAGTGGGTATTTTCTATGCGGGTCGACTGAACACAAGGTGAAGGATTGTCTGAAAAGAAGGATGGAGGCAGGAAGTGTGACTACTGGCAAGGGTAGCGGGACTTTAGCAATCACAGGACCAACGTCATCGAGTAAGCCAACAAAATCAACAGCAAGGGTCTTCAACCTGACGGTCCAGGATAAAGCCGATAAAGCCGTCGGTAGACCGACATATTTCAGAAATTGATCTAGACTTAGATAATTTGATTAGATATGTGTTTGTTTATGATCCAATGACTGTTGAACATGTGTGGTAATGTGATTAGGTTATGTGCTGACGGTAATAAGCAGTATTATGTACTACAATATGTTATTCAAATCAGTAAAATGATCTTATTACTGATAGGTTCTTATACTAAAGATAAAAACTAAGTTGCGTATTGAAAGCAGCAGACTATGCAAGTATCCTACCTTTGTATTTTCTTTATGTAATGGACATGACTAAGAAAGGTTTAGAAATATATTATTATTGTACCAGATTATTAACCCTATTTTTATATATATTATATCTTATCATTGATTATCAACATGGTATTATATTATTATTCAGATATTTATTCTGTTCGTTAATTTCTAATTATGATTATACAAGTGCACCCACTTGGATAATCATTGTATTTAATCACATGTTGATATATATATATATATATATATATATATATACCTATTGATTGCCAGTATGTATACAGTAAGTAAAAGTCGTCTAAGCTATTTGACCAGCTAAACACAGATTTAGAAATATCGTTGAATATGATAAAACCATTTTGTATCCAATCAAATTATTTTTGTTCGGATTCCCGACTAAGTATGAACATCCTGAACATGGGAAATTTTTTTATGCGCCCAAGGTGGACAGAGTGAACGATAATATCATTCTTGCATGTAGTATTGATCAATATAGGACATAACGGGCTGATCACCCCCCGTGCCCATAAGTTATGACGGTTTGCGGATGAAGTTCTGCTAAACCTATTTAAAAATTGAAAACAATGTTCATAGCATGTCACCTTAACCCTATTTATAGTCAGTACGTAGTTTCAAAAATTTGATAGAGAGTTGTTATGTTATTATTATCGGTTTAGATTACTTCACAATTATTGATTTCTTGTAGAAGGATAGTACAAAGAAAACATTTAATCCTTTCCGCTAATATTTATAATTGTTATTACTTGTTGGGCACTCAAATGCTCATCATTGCTTAATTGAAATGTTTTTAGCTAAGTGTGAACAACCAGAAGGCTCTGCTAAGAACAAAGGAAAAGAGAAAGTTGTTGAATGAGTGTTATGCTATATATTATGTAATAATTTGGTTTTATTAAGATGAAAATGATATATATTATCTATCATGCTATGTAATGAATGTAATAAATGTTACGTACTTGGGAGCTAGACTCTTATAATCATGTAAATTAAGTTTAATATTTATATTATTGTTATTATTATTAGTATTATTCCGCTCATAGAAATGGTATCGTGAAGCACTGAGTTTGGGTTTCAAGTACCCAGATTTGGGGGCTTTGCATATTCAGGATCAAGAGATAACCTCTATCGCGAGCCTTTAAGACAACATCACCATTGACAACTGGACTATCAGGCCTCAGCTAGCCAAGAAGATGTAGATCTAGGGGATAAAGTTGTGAGTTCCAGAAGATGTTGGGATGGTATAACTTTTTTCGCAGTATGCCTTTTATTTTCCATGCATGTAAATATTGAAAAAATCAAAAAATCAAAATAAAAAAAATTAAATTAGTCAGGTTTCAGTTCATCTAGCCTGAACTACGAAAGACCTGATCTCCCCTCATCAATGGGAGTATATAGGCAGCCATTTATGGTGCAGTCAAAACAAACAAAAACTCAAAAAACCCCAAACAAACACTTCTCAATCCATTCAGATCATCAAGCAAGAATTATACAGACTTAATCTTCCGCATACACAGGAGTACGTAGGCAGCCATTAGTGGTGCTGTTTGACCCTCAAAAGAAACATCCAAACCCGAACATCAATCCCAAGACACCAAAGAACAACCCTCCAAGTCAGTGACCCATGTTGAGAAGACCCAACAACACTTCAATGTCATTCCATCAAATCTAGCACAAATCCCAGAAAGAAAGAAACAACGATACACTAAAACAACTAGCAGCGAGGACCTTCAAAGAGCCGACACCCTCAATCATAAGTCTTCATCATATCAGAAGAAAACCATGAATGCTGATTACGAGAACAAGTCATGAACAATGATTGTGGGCATAAAAGCCTAAATCTACTACCTGTTCACCATATGGTACAAAGATAAAAGCCTCTTGCGATCTCGACATCTTATCAGTCCATCCTTCAAAGCAACTATCCCAGATAACAAGAAAGGCTGGGACAATTTCAAAATTGGCGATAACCCAATATTGGAATTATTACAACAAGACTGAGGTAATCTCGGAAACAACAACAACTTAACACTAGGGCATTTATCAACCATCCTCAAAAGAAAATGCACCAGTCAGCACCATCAGCATGGTCCATCATTATCATAGTTTCCCTCGTATCATCTCACTGGCGATTCAGTATGATCATTTGGTCTTTTCCCATCATATTATTCTTCGAATGAATAATCCACATCTAAGGTATGACTCTTTCATCACCCTATAAATTTTCAGTCTCCATTTACATGCATTAGCGATAATATACATGTTAAGAAAGAGGTTTTTCTTAACTTGTTATGAATGGGATTAACTCTGATAAGCATCCGTGGAGAAAGAATCACGGGAACAATTAGAGAATTAAGACTATTCAACCTTTTTAATTGGGCACGACATCCCAGTTCAAAGCGCATTTTGGAACAGACTTGACCTCATATGCATGTCTACACTTTGCGATTGCCCTGACTCTTAGTTTTGGGGTATGAAGCTATGGCAAAAATAATGGTAATTAATGAAAAAATAAAAGATAAGTCGCCAGCCTAATGTCTCGAATCATAGCTTAGGTTGCTCGAGTAACTAAGCCCGAGGGGTGTCTTTACACCTGATGCCCTAAAGCCATCTGGTTCGAGAGTCATCGGCCCAACGCTCATTACATTGGGTAACTTAGCGCCTAATAAAATGGGCATTGCAAAAGGCAAAACCTGGGCAGATCCGAATTGTGGGATTATTCGAGTAATTAAGCTTGAGGGGTTTCTTTACACTTAGTGCCCTAAAGCCATCTGGTGTGGGAGTCACCGGCCCAACGCTCCCTACATGGGTGACTTAGAGCCTAAGAAAACAGTCCTGTCAAATTCAGACAAAGAATCAAATAGAGTGATCACCTGATTTGTCTTGAAGCATGGCCTTTATTAATCGAGCCAGTAAACCCGTAGGGGTGTCTTAACACCTAGTGCCCTAAAGCCCTCTAGTTTCAGAGTCATTGGTCCAAAACTCGTTACATAGGTAATTCTGAATAGCCTAAGAAAATGAGTCAAGTTAGGCAAGAGGAAAAAAGAGTGAGAATCAAGAAAATTGTGAAGGCATAGAAGTGAAGCCCCTGCTAAGAGTTGCATCACTCATAGTGCGTGTGTCATATAAAGTCAAATCTACGAAGAATAACGTCTAGAGCGTAGATGAAGTATCTCTGATATAGGGAGATAAGTCTTTTGAATCTAATCCTACCCATGAATAATGACCATGGATGTTTACAAATTTCCTTGTGATTTCATAACTCATTCAATTGCATAACTTCTACTTCAAATGCCTTATTCAAAAGAGTATACTAATCCTGACGGCCGAGCCGTCAAGCTTTTAGTGCATTTTCCTCTTTTGATGTGCATGATATTACTCACTAGTGATTTGGTCAACACAAAGAGGTTCTCATATAAATCTCCGGCAACGACATGCGAAAGGATTAGGGCATCTTTTAATTCTAAGAAATGGAATAAGTTTAAGGCGGGATCAATCCTCTCATCAAAAGAAAGGGGAGAACTACTGAAAGAAATCATGGCGACATATGCTTTCACCTACAGAAGAAGGAGAAAATTCTTAAAAAGGTCTTTAACTCAAGAGAAGAAGCCCAATGACAAAAGGTCTTGTGAATGAAATCTACACCATCAAACATGTTAACCTGCGTTAAGCCCTCACAAGTTGACGCCTCTACACCAAATTTTAAAGTTAGGCAGCGAAAGAATGGGATGCATCCTCCAGGGATGTCAACGACATTAAGATCATCAGTTCAGCCAGGTTGCGAATCAAAAGCTAAAGGGAATGGGGGCACAAGCACCCAACAGCAAAAAGAAACTCTAAATCGCCTTAGAAAGGGTGAGGTAAGTTTCTACTCCAGGCACTTTAACAAGTGCATCAACCTAGGACAATAGACTCCTAAGGATAAATCTAGGTCATCACATCATGCATGATCTGCACATGTGCAAATGCGCTACATTAGCTTACATCTTCATTAAGATTTAGCATGTATATCTAGTATATTTAATATGTATGAACATTAAATGTCTATGTTAGAGAAAATTTCCATCGTAGACATCATTTGGTTGTCATCAATCTAGCGTAACATCAGGTAAAGTCTGGTGAAACAAATCGTTGAATAATACTTCAGCGAAGGTATCAGAAGATTCGATATTCTAATCCATTGACATCAATTCAGCACGATATCAAGACAATTCAGCGATGACAGCTTTGTACACCACCGATCGAGTAGGAATCAAAATAGTTTGGCGATGTCAGCATAGCCAACTACCAATAGGGTAAGATCAGTTATCAAAGTACCAGCAGGGTAGGAACCGTTATTAAACTACCAACATGATAGGCACCGTTGCAAACTACCAGCGTATACATCGGGAAGGTCCGGTAATTTTAGAACATCATCCCCAGTAGAGATGTAGAAAATATCTCAACTTATCTTCATCAAACAAGCATCAGTAACACCGATAAAGAGCCAAACCGTTGGAGTCAACACCAGCATAGGCATCAACAATAACTAGTAAAGGTAAATTGATTTACGATGTGCGAAGTGCAATTTTCGATTAGTGAATTACGATGTGCGAATTGCAAAGTGTGATTAGCCAAATGCGAAGTGCAAAGTGCGAAACGCGATGTGTAATGTGCGATTTATGAACTGTGATTTACGAAAGCATTTTAACATTCATCATAACATTCATCATAACATTCATTACATTGTAATTTGCATCATTCAAAATACCTTGTCATATTTTAAATGTCTAGTAATCTTTATCATGTTCATTCCATTGCATTACATGAACATGATAAAGAGGGGCATCTGTAGACACTCGAAATTTCATTTTCCTGTTACTAACTATGTAGGAGGGTAAAAACTTATTTTTCACACTCCAGAGATAACCCTGGAAGACCACAACATCAATTCCAACCCCAAAAATAGCCCCGAGAAATCTAGTTTCTAACCCCGGAGATAACCCCGGGAAAATCAGTTCCAACCCCGGAGATAACCTCGGGGGATCAAGTTAAAAGCTTGTAGATAACCCTAGAGATAACCCTGAGGACAATTAGAGTCAACAGCAAGCCAACCTCAGAGATAACCATGAGAAAAGACTACTACAACTGTGCAAAAACTGGAGATAACCTCGAGAGTGGAAAAATGGTTATTTTTCTAGCTCAACTTCAACTCAATTTAAATACAATCATTTCAACTCAAATTGCTTCAAAAGAAGTCCCACAAGAACCATATCTTAACTTCTGAGCACAAACTACGCAAAACAGCTCAATGGAGTGCTTGATGGAGACCTAAAAATGCTATTTCGGTTATGGACCCATCTTCCCGGAATCAAAAAAAGGAAATTCCTATGTCATTGTGTAGCTCTCGAAAAGTGCTTTCTAGAATGATATGTCATGCTTCCATCGAACTTATAGATTAAAAGTTATGAAGGTTCGAGCGGATAGCGTGTTGCCCGAGTGCACATACTTCGAAACGATGGGACCCACATTACCCGGGGTACCCCAAGCAGCCCCAGGTAGACGTAATGCTACCGTAGGTACAGCTGTAGCTCCCCCCTCTATAAATAGAGGGCTTGGGATGGCCATTTTCAATGTAGAAAAGGCAAAGAAGCCCTGTCCATTTTGCTCTGTACACACTATAAACTATGTGCTTTCACATTTTAAACACTTGTGAGCGTATACTTTGCTATATTTTACCGGTGGAAACTAAGTGTTCATTCAATTAAAGCCATTTGAAGTCTTCTTGGCAGCCCAATGTAAGACCTCTTACATTTCTTAAAGCCTTTCTCCACTTTCTGCACACACAGTTATTCACGTTGAGAGTCGTGTTGTGTGTGTATGCCCAAACTTTGGTTCGTGGCTTTTTATTTCTTTTGTATATATATGCTTATATATATATATTTGTACTAACATCATCGAGTTATGCCTCGATTGAGCCTGGATTCACATCCGAAGCGTTTATTGCTTTTATATATATACTTATATATAAACTGTTATCGAACTCTGTTCG
Organism: Panax quinquefolius; assembly: GCA_020205615.1. Lineage (NCBI taxonomy): Eukaryota > Viridiplantae > Streptophyta > Magnoliopsida > Apiales > Araliaceae > Panax > Panax quinquefolius. The sequence goes on from CM035153.1 coordinate 28,525,349, forward strand.
GTTAGCCTGAATTTACATCCAGAGCTTTATATATATATAAACTGTTATAGAACTCTGTTAGGTGAGCCTGGATTTATATCCGGTGCGTTTACTGCTTATATATACATATAAATACTTATATATATATTATTACCATCAAACTCTATTTGATTGAGTCTGGATATAATATCTGGTACGTTTACCGCTTATATATATATATTTATATGTCTATCAGGCCTGGAGTTTACTTCGTCGCCATTTACTGCTTTATTTATATTTCTGTCAGGCTTGGAGTTTATTTCGTGGCCTTTTACTGATTTATTTACATTTTGTCCCGCCTGGAGTTTACTTCGTGGTGGTTGATCATTTCTATATATATATTTACCACTTTTATATATTTACATTTAGTCCCGCTTGGAGTTTACTTCGTGGCGGTTGATCGTCTATATATATATTTACGGCTTTTATATATTTACATTTCCTTGATTGTTCATATGTATATATATATTTATAGCTTTTATATATATATAACTTCTTACAGCTTTCATACAAACTGCAACATCATGTGTGCCTAGGAGTCATGTGATCACAAGTTCAGTCTTCTAAATCTAGATTCGGTTCCCGTGATGGACATTTTCGGCTGTAACCAACTTGTAAATTATTCACAGTCTTTGAATTTTCTTAGATGACTCTCATGCCCACAAGGATTTCGGCACTGCTATGTATATTATTTTCTTGAAGATGCTTCGCATCTCGTAAAATAAAAGCAATCAAGCCGAACACATAATAAAATGGAAGTATCAAAGGCCTCAATTACTATTGAGCATATGGGTTTGAAAAAACCTCTTTTACAAAGCATCAATGCTATATCTTGTTAAAAATGAACTTTTATACAAAATTCAAACCCTTTGTATATAAGTGCAAACGAGGCATAGAACTACTTCCAGATAATTGCACAGTGACCCACACACACACACACACATATTCATATAACAGTTTAATTGAAAAGTGGTGGTCACAATGGTAATACGGATGTCGGGGGGTGCCTAACACCATCCCTCCGTATAATCAAGCCCCCAGACCCTAACGAATCTCGATTTCATAGACTTGTTAAGCAGTGTTATATCACTAGGTCAATGTGCAAACCTTTTCTCGGTTGAGTTGGTGCAACCATTTAAAAATACCAACTGGCAACTCTTATAGTCCAATCGTCGACATATACATGTCAGACCTTTTCAAGACTTATTTTTTCAAACAAATCTCACCTAACATGAGAACACCAAAAAATAAGAACAGAAAAGGGACAATAAAAATCCTGACGTCGACAACGGTCATACCTTCCTTCGAGTTTTCCCACTCTAAGACATTTGTTTTGTTCCTTTGGGGGTATTCCGCCATCCTTCGTATGTATTTACAATTTGGACCCATATCAGTGCCTCCTGACCCGATCATTTTTACTCCCTCCATATCATGCTGTAACAGAAGGTTGGTGTTGGCATTTGGTTGGTCAGGTTGTTAGACCACAACATCGCCACTTTCGATAAAATTTTTGATTTTATGCTTTAAGGACCAACAATCTTATGTATCTTGTCCCGGAGACCCTGAGTGCTAAGCACATCTCTAGTTTGGATTGTATCTTTTACTTCCTGGATCCAGAGGTGGAGCCAGTTCGGTAATTTTCTTGTGATCCATTAATAACACCAATACATTTTCAAGGGAATCGCCTAGTGGAGTGAACACCCGATTTTTTGTTCTTTCAAATTTTCTCTTTTTGGCATGGAATTAGTTAAATGCAGCCTATTGTTGAAATGACATGTTTCCTTGCTTCTTCTAGATGGTGGGGGGGGGGGGACTATAGGTTGGTCTCCTAGCTTGCCCCTATAAAACGAGGGATACATCTTCATTGCCTTTGTCGGGTACCCTCTTGGGATTGCTCGCATAGTTACCAGTTTGTATATGCTCGGCGACCGCTTCTAAGGCAGTGAATTCTTTAATCTTGCCTTCCTTCAGGCCCATCTTTGCCATTTCACTGTGTTTGATCATCTCCGAGAATGGTTTCCTATGCCTACTAAGATTCTCTCATAGTAAGGTGCCTCTTAGATATCAATAAATGTCATTACCATCTATGTTTCTGTTATTGATGGAATGGCATGTGTTGCCCAATGTCTCCACCTTTGGGCATATTCTCAGAAAGACTCAATACTAATACTGTGCTTTTTGACTTTAGTCACTTGGTATCGATCCAGTGCTATTTGTGAATTAAAATGTACTGATTTAGAAAGGCGTGGGCCAATTCTTCCCAGTTGTGGATTTTGGCATTGTCAAGTCGGGCATACCGGGCTTTAGTCTCTCCAGTGAGACTTTTTTGGGAAAGCTGCATTCTGAGGCTTTCATCTTCTGCATAAGTCCCTAGCTCTCCAATATATACTTTTAGGTGTGTATAGGGATCGCCCACCCCATTGTACTTTTCAAACTTTTGGACTTGGAATTTGTCAGGATACCTAGCAATTAGGAATATGCAGAGATCTGAATAGGTGACACTTTCAAGGTTTCCAGTCCCTTTGATTGACTGGATGGCTTCCTCCATTTGTTGGACTTTCTTTCTTATATCCCCAGTTTCTTGAACATCCCCGAGTTTTTTGATTTCAGGGGTTTTGTTGGTTCCTTTATTAGAATAAGGTTCAGGTATTTGTGTTTCAATCTTTCTGTCAATACCCTGACTGCCTCCTAGTGTGAATGACTCTGGTTGAGTAGGCATTATTTAGCCCTAAGTTCTTTTACTTCATTTTTTAAGGAGGATAACCAACTCTGCTATTTGATTCTTAAGTCCCTCAAACTCTTTTCGAGATACATAATTGGAATCTTGCTGGACATTTTCAGCCATATAAGTGGATAGGCTTTATGCCTTCTTATATTTTGATCTGGTAAAGGAAAGTATCTTACCCAAACGAAAAGTAGGTAGTTTAGTCTTGATAACCATTAACAACATGCATTAATGCAATGTCTTGGTTTTTTATGATTTTTAATATTCTCCTACAAAACAAATATAAGTTGTTTAGATGACAGGATATCATGACAGGATTTGACAAGGAATGGAATGCATGTTTACATTTCCTTTTTTTACATGGAATTGGGATTTAAATGGAATTTACATGGAATTGATTTTACATGGAATGTAATTTTCATGGAATTGAAAGGGAAAGGCATGAAGAGACTTCCCTTCACATTTGGTTTATCAGAGGATGACCTATCTTAGGCTACTCTCGCAGCTTTTCGGCGCGGTGGTTCCCAAATAATCACAATTTTACTAGATGGGAAGTTAATCCGATCTTTCAATTGGAGTGGATCTAAGTGGTGCCTTTCTTGAGCCTCGAGTCCAATAATCAAACACTGATGGGTTCGCTAATTAGTGGAGGAATCACATAATATACATTCACATACATCGTGTCTCACCGTATGAAATGATGACATTATGCAAAGCACTAATACAACATGCATAAATTGTGTGAGGCACTGTAGTGCAGTAAAAAAAGCAATCATAGACATCCATTCAATGTAAATATAGCATTCACACACAAGCAGATAAAAAGGTTTTTTAAAAAGGTTGAATAACGTCTTAAGCCCTCTACTATTCCTAACAGAGTCGCCACCTGTGGACGTCGGGATTTTTTTTACCCCTTTTCCTATTCTTGCCCTTTATGTTTTCTATTTTGTTGAGTTTTGTTGGAAAAGGCGAGTTTGAAAAAGGTCCGACATATAAATGTTGACGATTTGAAAATCAGAGTCGTTAGTTGGTAGATTTGAAATGGTTGTACCAACTCAACCAATTTTGAAAAGGTTTACACAAAGGCCTAATGGTTGGACTCTGTTTATCAGGCCTTGGAAACCGAGATTCATAGATTTCAGGGGCTTGCTTAAGTGGGAGGAAGGTGTTAGGCACCCCCCGACTTTCGTGAAAACACGGTTACCATAATTTTTCAATTTCTCTAATTTATCTGCATGTATGTGAGTGTTTATTGGGCCTATGTTCAATTATCTAGAAGTCGTGCTATGCCTCGTTTGCACCTATATACAAAGTGTTTGATTTGTATAAACGTTCAGTTTTAACATGATATTTCAGTGATGTTTTTGAAAATAGGTTTCCCTTATGCTCAAAAGTAATTTAGGCATTTGATACTTCCATTTTATTTCGCAGTCGGCTTGATTGATTTTATTTTCGAGATGCAAAACATCTTCGAGAAAATAAGATTCATAGTAGTGTCGGGTTCCTTATGGGCATGAGAGCCATCAAAAGATGTCAGACACTATAGATAATTTACAAGCTGGCTGCAACTGAAAAGTGTCCATCATGGGAACCGCATCTAAATTCACAAGTTGAATCTTCGATCTCGTGGGTCCTAAGCACAAGTGATAGATAAATATGTACAAAATCTAGAAAGAAAACTAGATTTAAATAAATCTAAGTCATTCTAGCTTCAACGGCTCTAGTTTAGCCACTTTTGAACTGTTAGATAAATCTAGTCTACAGGTTGGAAGCTTAAATATCTACATTACAAAAGTAGTTAAAGCATATATATAAAAGCAGTCTATATATATATATATATATATATATAAAGATAATCAACTGCCACGAATTTGAAATCCAGGAAGGACTTTGGAATAAAAATATGTATAAAAGCAATAAAAAGCCACAAAGTAAACTCCAGGACAAAATGGAATGTATATATATATATATATATATATATATATATATATATATATATATATATATAATCGACAATTCGAGGGTAAATAATCAGCGAGATTCTCGATATATATATATATATATATATATATCAAAGAATTAGAAAGCTTAAAAATCTAAAAAACCTTACAGTGGGCTACCAAGAAGACTTTAGATCACTTTTAGAGCTTGAAAACTCGATTTCCACTGGTTAAATTTTAGTATGTTGTAGAAAACGATCTTACAAGTGTTTAGAAAGAAGAATCACAAAGTTTGGAGCACTCTAGAAGAGATAGAGTTTTCTCTATTTTCTTCTTACATTTTATGGCTGATGGGTGGTCATTTATAGACCAAAATGGTCGTGGGTCAACCTGCACCAGCCGCGGGTCTACCCGTGGCTCCCTGGATTGCTCTGGGTCCCGTCGTCTCAATGTACGTGCCCTCAGATCAATGTGTTATTCGCTCGAACCTTCATAATTTTCAATCCGAGAGTCCGATGGAGGCATGCCATACAATTCGAGAAAGCTCTTTTCGAGAGGTACGCAATGACATAGGGCTTTCCCTTTTCGGAATCTGGGAAGATGGGTTCATAACCAAAATGGCATCTTCTTCTTCGCAGCAAATTGATTGAGCTGCTTTTTTCAGCTTTGCACTCGGAAGTTAAGATATGGTTCTTGTAGGACTTCTTTTGAAGTAGTTTGAGTTGAAATGATGTTGAGTTGGAAAAATGACCATTTTGCCTCACCTGGGGTTGTCTCCAGCTTTGATGCAGTTGTAGCAATCTTTTCTCAGGGTTATCTTCGAGATTGGATTATTGTTGACTTTGACAGTCCTCAGGGTTATCTCTGAGGTTGATTTGAGCTCTTGGGGTTCACTCCGGGCTTTGAATTTGATCCCCGGGGTTAGACTCGATGTCCCGGGGTTATCTCTGGAACTTGAATTTATCTCTCGGGGTTATCTCCGGGGCTGGATTGGATCTCCTGGGGTTATCTCTAGGGCTAGAATTGATCTCCTATGGTTATCTCTAGGGCTGAACTGGATCTCCCGGGGTTATCTTTGGGGTTGAACTGAATCTGTGATGCCCCCAAAATAGGTATACATCACCCATTTTGGGTCGCCAGATACATCCACTAAAACAACTTCATTTATACAACTATCGTGCAGAATACGACGACACATATACTGTGAGTTTCAATAAAAATATTGTAACGTATATAATATGACAATATTCATATTTAAATTATTACAATGCCATAAAAAACACAACAGCAAATATTTCAAGTCCTCAAGGAACACGAGAAGATTTGTGTTCTCCTCGTTGTAATGGAGTGCATTTTGACGCTTTCGAATTCGAGTTTGCATTCCCCCTATTTGGTTCACCAAATATAACTATTAAATGATGAATAAAATATGTCACACACATTTTAAGTTCTAAGTACAATTATTATACCCCACCATTTCATAATTTGATTAGGATTTCAACTAATTTGATACACCACTTTATACACATGTTCTCTCTGCTAGTCCCAGCTACACTTTTATTTCCTGAAAGGGGTTGTGAAACAAATGGGTGAGCACAAATATCTTAGTAAAGAATATCATGACTTAAGATAAATAAATTATCAATAGCCTTCATCCATAATAAATTTGATATTTAGAACATATGGTAGAAGATAAAAGTTTTCAACCATAATAGCAGCGGAATCAAAAATCCATTAGAAGAGTTAAGTAGAACATAATGTCTAATGTCTCTTCAAAATTAATAGTCCATCATTAATATTTCATTACTATAATACTCATTAACAGTTCTTTATTATAACCAAGACAAAGATAACTCTCATCACCTGTCTTCACCTGAACCACCGAAGATTATAGTTAAATTCACAATTTATATTTTTACTCAAGTAAATCAACAGTCCATCTTTGCACTACGAGCCAAGACATACAATTGTATTTTAGAAAAGTTAAGTAGAGCATGATATCTACTATCTTCTATGATTTAAAAAGTTTAACATTAATTTTATCACTAAGACTCAACTAAATAAATAATCCACATCAACGAATTATCCATGCACTACGGCCAAGGATATTCGTTAGTATCACATCCATGAATTAATATTTCATCGCTGAGACTCAGCTCAATAAATAATCCACATCACTAAATTATCCAAGCACTACAGGCCAAGGATATTCATTAGTATCACATCCATGAATTATCCATGCACTACGGGCCAAGGATATTCACGTTATCATAAATGGTCATGATTATACCTAATAATCCCTGGTCATAATCATACCAATAACAAGTCCTGTCAGGAATAAGCACATGAATGATATTCCTATTTACATATGATTTGATTATGATATATATATGAATGAATATGCAAGTATGCTTGCATTAAGGAAAGCTGTAAAGTCCTTTTATAGATGATGGAAACATATGTACAAGGACTTAAAATGAATTGATCAAATGTGTTAGGTTGATCCAACATAAGCAAAACGACTTTGTAAAGTCCTTAAAAAGAAATGATGTACAAGGACTATAAATATAGAAAGATCAAGCATGTTAGGTTGATCTTATGATGTAATAGATAGGCTTGTCTGATCGTCGAGCACTGCACCAGAAATCATAGTCTGCCAGGAGAGTCAAGGAAAATTTGATAGCTATCAAGGCAGAATTGTAGTCTGCAAGATAGTAGATCTTGGAGTTCGTAGACTGCCAGGAGAGACGAGGAAAGATCGTAGTGTGTTGAGTAGAGCTTTCTCAGAGCCGTAGTCTGCTGAGGAAGTCATGTTCAAAATCGTAGAGACAGCCTGCCTACGAGCCGACCGAGCATCTGTCGAAGCCAAGGCAAGAATCGTAGACTACACTCAGAGTCGTAGAATCTACTGATCGCATCAAAAGCAGAGATCATAGTCGAGCAAGATCAGATGAAGATAACAAGCACAACGACAAAAATTGTAGAGTTTCAAGATCTGATCTCAAAGTCGTAGTGTCTGCACAGCCGAAGTTGAATTGTAGGGTGTAGGACTGAGACTTCGACAGATGTGCTCACAACGCGAAGGTAGAATCGTAGAGCAAACACGATTCTCAATAATTGAGAACTCCCAGAATATCCAAAGGAACAAAGCCTCTGGTTGGTACTGCAAAGATACATCTCACCTAAAGGAAACCAGAGATCACTCAACGAATGACATGTAAGCTAACAGAAGATATAAGCACCAACTCAATCAATATCCAAATTGAGTTATGAAGCCATTTGAGATGAAGTATTCCACAAGTTGATCAGTAGAAGACTTCAGTAACTGACTAAGGAAAGTCAGCAAGTACAGTAGCTATCAAGGAAATAGAAGACGACGATCTTGAAAATAACCAGGATTGTAGTGTTTGCCATAACAAAGAAAGAACTGATGGAGTGTACACAAAGATACTGATCAGCTTCTGAAGAACAAGGCTAAAGTGATTAAGCATTAGGTCAATCCATTGATGATAAGTGAACGGGAGATCATAAGGAGAAAGTGAGCTGGACACGCCACAAATCTGAAGTGTCTTGCTATTCAGAAGGGGCCAAAATAAAGAATCAAGCCATCAATATCAGAGAGCAGTCAAGGCAAACAGAAGTGATAAAATATTGCACAAGAGAAAGAAGAGGTGTTCTACATTGGAGATCTAATGAACTCTCTTTAGGATCATAGTATTGTCTCTACCTGTCAACTAGACACTATGATCAGGTCGAAGAAGATGTGCATCAGAATCGTAGAGTTTGAATAACTAAGGATTAAAGCATTGGCAACGGTTCAACCTAAAGATTGATATTCGAACAAAGCTTATTGAGAGCATCGATGCAAAAGGACAACCTCTGATCGAGAAATCAGAAGGAAGTAATAAAGTCTACTACCTGCCCGAAATATAAAAGTGACATCTCTGATGGGGTAGGTGAAATAGTAGACTGCAGTGTCAAAAAGTTAGAATAGGGGATGTCATGTCACATCTGCAGTCTACACCAAATAACTCGAGATCTGCTAAGCAATTCAAAAAGCTTTTAACGACTACTTTCCAATGGGAAGATTGGCAAGGAGTATAAATCAACAGAGCTTCAAAGATCAAGAGTTGCTGATGATTACTAAGTTACAGAATTGTTGAGTTGTTGGAATGCTATTGATGACTCTACGAGTTCCACCAGAGATTAAAAGAACAAGTCTCAGTGACAGTGAGACTACATAGGTGGAAGTGAAGCAACTTTGAAGAAGGACTTAAACAGACTAGAGCTTCACTCAACAAAGATGAGAATGCCATTGAAGATAGCAGCTAAGCTAAGAGCCGAGAAGGCCAAGAAGATAACATTCACAAAAGTGGCAGAGCACAAAGAAGATAAAGAGAGTCACTCTATAGATCACCATGAACGAAAAGCTAAAAAAGAATAGAAGCAGAATCATGTCTGCAAAACATTCAGGAAGGGTTCAGGGATTGCTAAGTGCCAGACTAAGTCTACCAAAAGCTTAGAGACTTAGCAAATCTAGATGGTGATGGTGCACAGCTGACATCAAATGAAGATGAGCAGAAAAAAGTGGAGTTCAGCTGCACCAGTGAAGATGTGGTCCAGACTCAAAGCAGAATGTAAAGAGGACCACGCCAAGGTGCTAAGTACAGAAGATGATCAAGCTTAAATACATCTTAGCAGCTCAGCACCACCACCACCACCAACAACAACAATAAGAAGCCAGGGCCTGAGGGGTCCTTGTCCGAAGGGACAAAATGAAGTTCCAAGCCTGCTGGGCTTGAAGAGTTTTTAGGGAACTAGAGGAGTTCTAAGCCTACTAGGTTTGAAGAGTTCTTAGTGAACTGAAGTTCCAAGGCTGCTGGCCTTGAAGGAATCTTAGTGATTCAGGGTGCTGCCCTTCCTTAGTGGAAATCCTGCTAGTTGAAAGCAGAAGAGTGGATTAGGAACTTGAGTCTCTGAACCACTTAAAATCCCTTGTGTCATTCACTTTATGTCATTTACATTATGTACCTAACTGCTATAACTGTTATGTATGTATTAACTGCTTACAATTTAACTAACTCTAAGAACAATGTATATATGATTATGAATATATCAATGAAGGGGATCTTTTACTTATTCCGTTGTGCTTGAAAAGATTCTTATGGCTTGTCATATGCTAATTCATTAGCAATACAAAATAAAAAGGAAAAGTATTTGAAAATTAAAAGGATGTATTCAACCCCCCCCCCCCCCCTTCTAGATCTATTGTGTGTGCTTACTGGGAACTAACAATTGGTATCAGAGCAGGCTCTCATGCTATGTTCAAAAGCTAATCACTTTGAGTCTGATCCTAGGCACAAAAATTATTTTAAACTTGGTTTAGTAGTAAGTTGCTTGTTATATGCAGATGAGCTTACACATTAGAAATACTATGTACAGGAAAATGTGTATATACCCCTGAAGCTACTGAGATTGGTCCATGCTCTTGATTACCATATCTACAAGACCAATTCTTGCCCACATTCAATCTTGTAGTCTGAAGACCAGGCTAAGAAGCTCAAGAGATATCAATAGAAAAGAGCCAAACATCCATCAGCCTGGAAAGATGAAAAGGCCATACATGCTAAGAAATGCCTATCCAGAGAAGAAAGAAGAACTTCTCAAACATGTATCTGGCTAACCAGCAGCTGGATGTAAACCTTGTGAACTCAAGGATGTCGAAAAACTAAAGATGTTGAGATTCTCTTAGCTTGCATCTTCAAGACCACGACTGATTGATTGAAGGTCAACTGGAGCAACAAGCTGTCAAGAGAAAATGAGAAACTATGCACATCAATGCCTAATCTCAGTATGTCAAAGTTAAATGACTGTTAAGGAACTGACAGTAAAAAGGTACGGTTTCTCACTAGTATAATTGTGTACATCATGTTGCACCTCCTTATGAACTATAACAGTATCCTATCAAGAAACCATAATCTACCTAAAAAGGTTAAGAGAGAAAGTACACTGAGGTTGGAAACTCAAATGCTTACAAACTTTCTCTCCATCCAAGTTTTAGGTTGAAGATGACATCTTGAAAGAAATCTGAAATAGGTCATAAGCATATCAAAGGTTAAAATAATCTTATGTGGAGTAATCTTTGTTGATGGGTAAGTATGCATGTACAAGCCTATGTTCTAAGTGCTTGATAACACACAGAGTATGATTAGTTCTACAAGAGTATCTTAAATATTCGTAGAAACTGATCACCTCCATGAAGCAACTAGATACACATAAGTCACAGAGTTGATTCTTACTCTATGAACATTTAAACCCTGTGAGCATAACCAAGTAAATGATGAAACCATCAAAGAAAAAGAGTGTTTTATTAAAATGGCAAATCTTACACACACTCTCCATCATGCATCTCAAAATGTATTATCTAAATCAGTTATATGCATGAATATGACTGATGGTGATCAATATGATGATTATCCAAATATATGAGGAATAGGGATTTAGAAAACTAACCTAGCAAGACACATTTAATTATGGGTACCAAAATAGAAATGTATCTAACCTGCAGGTACTAGGTCTATCTGGCCACACTAAGGAATGCTGAAGCAGAAAACTTCAGTCAAGAAGATTCAACCTGTAAAACCCCCAAACACGGGTACTTGAAACCCGAATTCAGTGCTTCACGATACCATTTCTATGAGCGGAAAATACTAATAATAATAACAATAATATAAATACCAACTTAATTTATATATTTATCAAAGTCTAAATCCCAAGTACGTAACCTTTAATCATTCCTTACAAAACTTGATAATAAATATATAACATTGTCTTAATAGTATTAAAGTATCACACAAGATAATATTGACATCATTTAGCAACCTTTCCCTTTCCCTTGTTCTTAGTAGAGCCTTCAGGTTGTTCACACTTAGCTGAAAACATTTAAATTAAGCAAGGATGAGCATTTGAGTGCCCAGCAAGTAATTACAATTATATATATATATAAGCTGAAAGAATTTAAATGTTTTCTTTATAATACCCTTCTACAACAAATCAATAGTTGTGAAGTAATCTTAACCGATAATAATAACATAACAACCCTCTTTCAAATTTTTAAAACTACATATTGACTACAAATAGGGTTAAAGTGACATAATACGAACATTATTTTCATTTTCAAAAAGGTTAAACAGAACTTCATCTGTAAACCGTCATAACTTACAGACACGGGGGTGATCAGCCCGTTGTTCCCTGTATTGATCAATACTATATAACAAGAATGATATTATCGTTCACTATGGTTACCTTGGGTGTCAACGTCGGGATTTTTAATTGTCCCTTTTCATTACTTGTCTTTTGGTGTTCTCATGTTAATGTGAGATTTGTTTGAAAAAATAAGTGAAAAAGGTCCGACGTGTATAATGTCGACGATTGACTTTAAGAGTCGCCAGTTGGTATATTTAACTGGTTGCACCAACGCAACTGAAAAGGTTTTGCACATTAACCCAGTGATTTGGTACTGCTAAACTGGTCTGTGAAACCGAGATTCATTAAGGGTTCAGGGGATTGATTATGCGGAGGGAAGGTGTTAGGCACCCCTCGACATTCGTGTTACCACGGTGACCGCCACTCTTCAAAGAAACTGTTATATGAATGTATTTGTGTGTGTGGATCAATGTGCAATTATATGAAAGTAGTTCAAGGCCTTATTCGCACCTATATACACTGGTTTGAATTTTATTTAGAAAAATCCAATTTTAACCACAAGATATAGCAATGAAGTTTTTTTATAAAAGAGGTTTTTCAAACCCTGTGCTCAATAGGAATTGAGACCTTTTCATACTTCCACTTTTATTATTAAATGTCCGGCTTGTTTGCTTTTATTTTCGAGATGCGAGGCATCCTTGAGAAAATAATATACAGCAGTACCGAATTCCTCATGGGCATGACGACCATCTAAGGAAACTCAGACACTGTAAAATAATGTACAAGCTGTTTACATCCAGAAAATGTCCATCATGGGAACCGAATCTAGATTCAGTGATCTGAACCTGTGATCACATGATTCCTAGGCTCACAAGATACTGTAATTTGTATGAAAAGCAGTAAGCAATTATATATATATATATATATATAAGCTATATATATATATATATATATATATATATATATGAACATTATCAAACGCCACGAAGTGAACTCCAGGCGGGACAAAATGTAAATAAAGCTGTAAAAAACGATCAACTGCCACGAAGTGAACTCCATGCAGGACATAATGTCAATAAATCTGTAAAAATCCACGGAGTAAACTCCAGGTCTGACAGAAATATATATATATATATATATATGTACAAATATATATATAAAAGTAGTAAACGCACTGGATGTAAATCCAGGCTCATCGGATATGCCCGACAGCAATTATAGATATGTATATATATAAAAGCGAGTAAATGCACCGGATATAAAATCCAGGCTCATCAGATATGTCTGACAACAGTTATATATATAAGTATATATATATATATATAAAAGCAATTAAACGCTACAGACCGAAGTCTAGGCTCATCAGACAGAGTTTGACCACAGTTCATATATATAATTATATATATATACAAAATCATATAAGCGCTCCAGACCGAAGTCTAGGCTCAATCGAGGCATAACTCGATAATGTTAGTCCATATATATGAAATATATATATATATATATATATATATATATATATATAGTATATATATACAAACAGAAATAAAAACCATGGATAAAAGTCCGGACAAACACACTCACACGACTCTCAACGTGTACAACAATGTGTGATAGTAGGAGAAAGAAACTTTCTTGAATGTAAGAAGGCTTACAATAGACTGCCAAAGTAGACTTCTTTGACTTTAATTGTATGAAAACTCAGCTTCCGTAAGATAAAAAGTATCTATATATGGGCTAACTGGTGTTTAAAGAAGAGGAAACACTTAAAAGATGTGTATGTAGAGCTAAATGGACAGGACTTCCTCGCCTTTTTCCTTCTCTCTCTCTTCTCAAATGGCTGACCCCCTCTATATTTATAGACAGGTTGCCGCAGGTCAACCTGCGGCAGCCGTAGTTGATCCTGCGGCTGGTCGTGGTGGGCCCGGGCTTCGCAGGTCCCGTCGTCTCGTAGTACATGCAGTCGTGCACTGTAATGTTCAATCGAACTTACAGAACTTCAATCCGAGCATCGAAACGAATCATATCTGTACTTCTTCGGGTTTCTTGTGTCGAGAGTTACGTAATGACATGGATTAGAGGTTGTACGAAGTCAGGAAGAGGGGTCTATGCCCATGGTCTTCAAGCTTCATAGTCTATCCAAAGTACTGTCACGCGTAATAGTCACTCGGGATGGTCATTCCTCGATTGTTGGGACATTGTTGTATGTATGTATGTATGAAGCATTTGAGATGACGCACCATTTGTCGGATGAACAAGATGATGTTTGACTCCTTGTCGGGGTTATCGCCGGGTTGAGTTGAAAGTAGACGTTGCTCAGGGTTACAGCTGAGATTGGACTACTTGTTGATATGCTGCGATATCATCTTGTTGACGTGGTAAGATGGCATTGTGATTCCTCACCGGGCATATCATCTTGTTGACGTGGTAAGCATATCTGTACATCTTTGGTGCTTATATATATATATACTTATATATATAACTGTTGTCAGACATATCTGATGTGTCTGGATTTTATATCTAGTGCATTTACTCACTTTTATATATATACATATATATAATTGCTGTCGGACATATCTGATGAGCTTGGATTTACATCCAGTGTGTTTACTGCTTTTATATATATATTTACATTTCTATCGGGCCTGGAGTTTACTCCTTGGCTTTTTACAGCTTTATTTACATTATGTCACCTTGGAGTTCACTTAGTGAGTGACGATTGATCGTTTTTCTTTTTATCCTTGATTCACTTAATGGCGATTGATAATGTTCATATATATATATATATATATATTTATAGCTTTTATATATATATATATATATATATATATATATATATATACTTGCTTTCCATACAAATTCCGATTATCTTGTGAGCTAGGAATCATGTGATCACGAGTTGATTCATCTAGATTCCCATGATAGACATTTTACTGGTATGGCGACTTGTACATTATTTCTGATGTCATTTCCTTAGATGGTATCATGTCAAAAGGAATTGACATCTTATTTTCTCGTAATATAAAAGCAAACAAAAGGAAACAAGCGGAAATTTAATAATAAAAATAATAAAAATGGAAGTATGAAAAGGTCTCAATTCCTATTGAGCACAGGATTTGAATTTTATTTAGAAAAATCCAATTTTAACCACAAGATATAGCAATGAAGTTTTTTGTAAAAGAGGTTTTTCAAACCCTGTGCTCAATAGGAATTGAGACCTTTTCATACTTCCACTTTTATTATTAAATGTCCGGCTTGTTTGCTTTTATTTTCGAGATGTGAGGCATCCTCGAGAAAATAATATACAGCAGTGCCAAATTCCTCATGGGCATGACAGCCATCTAAGGAAACTCAAACACTGTAAAATAATGTACAATCTGCTTATAGCCAGAAAATGTCCATAATGGGAACCGAATCTAGATTCAGTGAACTGAACTTGTGATCACATGATTCCTAGGCTCACAAGATACTGTAATTTGTATGGAAAGCAGTAAGAAGTTATATATATATAAAAGTCAGAATATATATATATATATATATATATATATATATATATATATATATATATATGAACATTATCAACCGCCACGTAAGTGAACTCGAAAGGATAAAATGTAAATAAAGTCAGTAAAAAGCGATCAACCGCCACTGAAAGTGAACTTGAGATGAGACATAATGTAAATAAAGATGTAAAAAGCCACGGAGTAAACTCCAAGCCCGACAGAAATGTAAATATATATATATATATATATGTATAAATATATATATATAAAAGCAGTAAACACACTGGATGTAAATCCAGGCTCATCGAATATGTCCGACAGCAATTATATATATGTATATATATAAAAGCGAGTAAATGCACTGGATATAAAATCCAGGCTCATCAGATATGTCTGACAACAATTATATATATAAGTATATATATATATATATATATAAAGCAATTAAACGCTCCTGGCCAAGTTCAGGCTCATCGCATGAGTCGACCACGATTCATATATATAAGTATATATATATATATATATATATATATATATATATATATATATAAAAGCGAGATAAACACTCCACAATCAAGTTCAGGCTCAATCGAGGCATAACTCGATAATGTTAGTCCATATATATGAAATATATATATATATATATATATACTAGTATATATATACAAACAGAAATGAAAACCACAGACAAAAGTCCGGGCAAACACACTCACACGACTCTCAACGTGTATAACAGTGTGTGATAGTAGGAGAAAGAGACTTTCTTGAATGTAAGAAGGCTTGCAGTGGACTTCTAAAGTAGACTTCTTTGAATTTAATTGTATGAACACTCAGCTTCCGTAAGATAAAAAGTATCTATATATGGGCTAACTGGTGTTTAAAGAAGAGGAAACACTCAAAAGATGTGTATGCAGAGCTAAATGGATAGGGCTTCCTCGCCTTTTTACTTCTCTCTCTCTTCTCAAATGGCTGACCCCCCCTCTATATTTATAGACGGGTGGCCACAGGTCAACCTGCGGTAGCCGCAGTTGATCCTGCGGCTGGTCGTGGTGGGCCCAGGCTTCGAGGGTCCCGTCGTCTCGTAGTACGTGCAGTCGTGCACTGTAATGACCAATCGAACTTACAGAACTTCAATCTGAGCATCCAAATGAAGCATATCTATACTTCTTCGGGTTGCTTGTGTTGAGAGTTACGTAATGACATGGATTAGAGGTTATACGAAGTCAGGAATAGGGGTCTGTGCCCATGGTCTTCAAGCTTCAAAATCTATCCAAAGTACTATCACACGTAATAGTCACTCGGGATGGTCATTCCCCGATCGTTGGGACATTGTTGTATGTATGTATGGATGAAGCATTTGAGATGACGCGCCATTTATCGGATAAACAAGATGATGTTTGACTCCTTGCCGGGGTTATCACCGGGTTGAGTTGAAAGTAGACGTTGCTTAGGGTTACAGCTGAGATTGGACTACTTGTTGATATGCTGCGATATCATCTTGTTGACGTTGTAAGATGACGCTGTGACTCCTCACCGGGGTTATCGCCGATTTAAGTGGAAAGCAGACGTTGCTCAGGGTTATCTCTGAGATTAGATTGCTTGTTTGTGTGCCTCATTGTCATCTGTGTATGCTCCTGTCTGAGGTACGTGTGCTTTGACAGGATGTATGTGGTTGAAGCTGATCGCATGTGTTTAAAACAAGCATTTCCAGGGTTATCGTCGGAACTGCGATGGCATCTCTTGGGGCTATCACCAAGGATGGGGTTGCTACTCCCAGTGTTGTCTATGGGACTAGAACTGATCATCACGGTGTTATCACTGAGACAGAGATGTTCTCTCTGGTGTTTGTTGCCGGTCTTTTGGTCTGCATATCTCGGGGTTATCTTCGAGATTGGAAATGACATGCCCGGTGTGTGTTCTATGTTTGGATCCGATGCTCCTAGTTTGTGTTCTAGATTGGAGCTGACCTTCTGGTAGTATCCAGAATGATTTGTATGTTGTCTTCCAGGGTTATCTCCAAAAGACGAATCTACCCTCCTGTAATGTTAGTAATAGGAGTGTAGAAAATTTCGAGTGTCTACAGATGCCCCTCTTTATCATATTCATGCAATATAAGGCATGGATGGGATAAAGAATCCTAGACACTTGAAATACAAGTAAGATAATCATGATGTGGTATACAGCAACATGATGCAAATGTATGTAGGATGATTTCCATGTAATACTGTTGGGATGACAATCAGTGATGGCTTGGACATACGATCCAAGTCTCCAAGGATGATGACGTTGGGACTTCCACCAAAGTCTTGAATCCTAGACACTGGCTTATACTCCATAGAGGTACCTCTTGTGTGGAAGAGATCTCTCGGATAATAAAAGCGTATACGCTTTTTGAGATGTGTATAATAATGTTCCCTCGATCGTCGTCGAGTTACCGCCAACAGTTGGTCGTTATCAGGGTTGCCTGATCTTCGCTGATGTGTGTATCACCGGATGTATTGTCAACCTTATTGAGGAAGGTTACTTCAATGGATTTACTTGCCATTGGTTGATATAACGTATAGGCTACTTGACCTTCATTGATGTGTGTATCAAGGGTTGCATTGCGTGGTGACCCCCCGCTGAGGATACGTAGATGTTTGATAACTTCGGTGTTATAACCCCCGCCGGGGCTACGTATATGCTGGATAACTTCGGCGTTGTAACCCCCGCCAGGGATATGTATATGATTCATGGTTTTGCGTTGTAACTCCCGCTGGGGATGATTAGGGTTGTATCCCTGCAAATGACGGCATCAGACCTATGTGGGGTATTGCCGCGCTAGGTTTGTGAAAGATGAGCTCATTGGTATAGTATACCCTGCTTTCGGGCGAATACCACTGAGGTGACGGGAGTTAAACTCTGACCGATAAGAAACTAGGATTTCAGGTTGTTTCGCTCAATCGCGTAGCGTTTTTACTCCTTATTTGGCCTTTTCAGCTTGCAAGACCTCCTTTGCAACTCTAATTAGAATGAGCCGGAGGTGTGGGACCCATGTAAGAGGGCAGTAGGTGGACCTGCAGATGCCGCAGGTTGATCTACTGCCCACCGTGTACTATATGATAAAGTAACCGGGTTGCTTTCATAAGTCATTGTCAAGTCACCAGCCACTGAAGGAAATCTGAGAGCTTCTCTGCAGATCTGCTGAGTTTGGACAACTTTATGCATATTCTTTTCTGAGGTGATTTGGAGACTTGCTGTCCACATATTATGGATCCAGATCAGCCAAGCAGTTCCCACAGGACTACTTCTGGTGTACGGAGGAGGGCTTTTGAAGAGCCTTAGCGTCGTTCTATGAGACAGCCTCATCGTTTGGAAAAGGCGGTGGTGCGTCCTATTCAGTTTGAGGTGCCAAATGTCGAGGATGAGGAGGAGGATGTACTGGTCGAGGTTCCCGCTCCTGCGGTAAGTGTTCCCCGTAGGGAATTTCCAGGTATTCAAGTGGTGAACCCAGATCTTTTGGGTGATTTGAGTAGGCATCCTTCAGTGTACCTGCACGTAAATGAGGTATGAAGTTAGATCTTTAATCTTCCTTATTTCCTATTGATGAGGAGTCAAGGAGTCTGATGTTGATCTGCATTTGATGTAGGTTCCTGGATTCACACAGCCTCGAGGGAACTGGTTTAGCATCCACTCTATGTATCAGGCCTTGCATGATGACTATAGAGCGATCGTCCATGACTGGGGATTCAAGAGATTCTTCTCTATTCTAGCCCATCGCTGTCCCTGGGGTTATCTCAGGGTATTGTCTGAGCGGTGGTTTCACCAGACCCAGTCATTTCATTTGTTGGACTGTGAGGTGATGATGACGCCGATGGATTGGCGCTTTATCACGCAGGCATGGAGTTTGGAGGGAGCCGGGTGCCTTGCACGCGGATATCACCCTTCTCATTTGTCGAGATCCTTGTTGGGAGTTCCGGCGGAGGCACTCAAGGGCAGGACTGTTAGGACAATTCCTTTGAGTGTAGATGCTATGAGTGGGCTATTGAGTGAGCCCATACCCGATGATGTGAGAGTCAGGGATCGCATTCTTCGGCGATTGTTCCTGATTATCATTAGGGGCTGCTTCATAGCAGATAACTCTTCTACGGTGTCTTTCGCTTTGATCAGCGCCACTCGACACGTGGACCGTATAGGATAGTACAATTGGGGTTCCTACACCTTTGCCTACTTCCTCAGGGGAATGCGCATGCGATCGCAGGGCTTGACCGAGGCGTGGTTAGGATTCTACTCGTTTCTGCTAGTGAGTGTTTCTCTTGTCCTTTCCCATGTACAGGTTAAGAGTGTTGATTGACAGGAGATATTTGCCTTTATGTTGGCAGTTTTGGGCCTATGAGAGGCTCCCCTGTTTGCGTCCTATGAGCGTGTTAGGTTTAGATACCTATCCACGAGGACGGAGATGGCACCATTCTATACTGGTGGAGGTCCCTGTTGCTGAAGGTTTCACTCATTGTCGCCTGCAGCTGGAGTTATTGACAGCTGATGTCATCACGTGGATTTAGGAGTTGGCTTTGAGGATGGGTACCCGACTGGAGTAGAGTACATCATATCCACCCGCAAGATTCCTCTCTTTACAGATGGAGGATGGGAACTCTATTTGGGAGAGCGTCCTATTAGGAGCACTACAGGAGAGATTCGTATGCTGATCTTGCCTCCTTCCTAGCGTTATTGGCCTGTTTCGCAGTCACCCGTCGTTGACATCCCATTGTTGGGGATTGACGGTTTCACATTGTCAGAGGGCCCCTACTCACAGGGGATGTTCCACCATTGGTGGATCCCTCGTACCATTGGAGCTCAGACCCACGCCACACAATTTATGGGGGATATGGTTCCAGGATCCGTGATGATGACGGATTGGCTAGCCTGTGTCAGAAATTCGACTTATGTGACACAGATCGAGAGATTGACTCGGCTGCTGGACCGGTCACATCTTTTCATTCGGCATTTGGGCAGAGATCCTGTAGAGGCAGATCCTCCCTTGTATAGGCCTAACATCCCTATAGATAGAGATCCAGTGATTCAGGAGGAGTTACATCAGGTGGATAGCATCGATGATGTAGAAATTGACACTATTGACTTCTTCTGATGTATTTCTCGTCATCTCTTTTGATAGGCCTTTGTTAGCTGCTGGGTAGCTTCGCCCCATTCTCGTTATATCTTTGGATAGGCCTCTGTTAGTTGTTGGGTAGCTTCGCCCCATTTCCCTGTATTTTAGTTGTATAGAGATGTATTAGATGATGATATACTTAGGAATGTATGTACAGTTTTTTATTCCCTATATCATATTTCCATCTATTGTATCATGCATGTCATTGTTATGCATATGTATGTATGTCCAAAGATACTCAGTATTGACCCCTGGATGGTCTTATGACATGGCCCATACAGATGTCTTCTTCGATAGCTAGCCGCATTGATCATACCCCACCATCTGCGGTGGTAGTTGGTATGCGATCATGGTATGCTAGTATATCACCATCAGACATGGTGATCGTAGATGATTTGCTGCAGCATACTATGACCTTACTGATGTTTCAGGTTCCTCCACGATTTATAGAGGACATGCTAGAGCATTGGGTATCAGACAGACAGGTGGGACCCATGAGCTGAATCCTACTTTGGAGGAGTATGTACGATTGAAGATGCTGCCTCTGGACAGACCTTGCGTGCATATGGCGATGGGAGACATTAGTAGACAGTTCATGACTCTCACAGGATTGAGGCGTAGAGTAGTGCAGGATGAGCTGACATCCGGTCATGTGATATCCCAGTGTTTCCTGATAGACAGGTTTGGCTCTGAGGACAGTTACTCACGGCATTCCTGGGATTTCACCACACCAGAGGATCATTGGCGTTCAGCCCGAGTAGATGTACTGCTTTAGTGCCTATTGTCATACGTCTACATGTCGCAGTACATGGATGAGGTAGACATCAGCATTACTATGGCAGTGAGAGCTCTCAGGGATGGTCATACCATCGTTCCAATGATCATCACCTAGACCTTGAGGTCGGCTACATATTGCTGCACTTATCCGGTAGGGGTATTCACAGGTAGCTCGGTCATGCTATATGTGTGGTTCATGTCACACTTGAGACCGATTGGCACATTCAGACATCATAGATTTTGTTTCACCCATGAGATAGCCATGTCGTACTACTTTCAGCCTGCGGGGTGTACATATGCTGCATCTTGGTCCGCTTTCCTGGTAGAGATTGGAGATCCTTTTGATATATTTCCATGTTCAGGGCTCATCTCACCCTACAACTTTATTACTCATGCTCCGGGCATGGATTACCTCCCTCTGGCAGGTTTGAGGGGCATGATTACCTACCACCCACTGGCCGTGATGTGTCAGTTTGACTAGTTTCAGGACTTTCATCCATATGAGGGGGCAGTGAGTCAGCGCTTTGCGTCACACCGTTTGTCAGTGGAGGACAGATCCAGGTTGTACGCCTGTTGGGATCAACGAGAGTTTGCTGAGTTTTCTATCAGTCATCCCGGTAGTTCTGCAGAGTACTCTGCATGGATGGAGATCGAGACTGTATTGACTGCGGCAGTATCCACAGTGCAGGAGACAGATTATGACGATGAGGAACCTATAGAGGAGGCTGGCATTCCCACTGATGACTTGACTGTTGGGCTGCCAGCATTTGTGATAGATTCTCCCACTTTGAGTACCACTGTTGCTCAGTATTCGGCACACCATTTGGAGCAGAGCTTACATCTAATGATCTATGGCAGAGATCAGGCTAGGGCCACGATGTTGACAGCTCTTGATGAGAGAGATACTGCTCTGTTGGAGAGAGACGAGGCTAGATCAGCCAGGGATGCGTTGATAGTGGAGCGGGATGCCTCCTTATTTGCTAGGGATGTGGCCATTATAGACAGCACTTCAGTGAGATCCCAGATGACAGTCAGCCTTGCCGACATGAGTGCCTACATTGATGAGCACTCCGCCACAATGTAGTTAGCTTCTAATCTGCTAGCTCGAGTAGATACCCTTGGGCAGGAGCTCGCAGCATTACCTCCGTCTTCAGAGAGGGATGCTATGTTAGATCTGATAGTTCGCATCTTTATAGATCTGTAGATAGCTTTGTATTTTCCTGCACAGACTAGCTTAGCCATTTTTTCATGTACAACACATATGTATATATCAAACAGTATTATGAATGGCAGGGAAATATATGTTGATTCACTTCCCTTTTAGTTGTGCCTTGATACTTGCTTGATGTTTGCCTATTTCTCCAGGGCCTTTGATCTTGATGCATTCTGAACTTATCCTTGATAGATGGAAATTGAGACGTCGCAAGGTCTCTCAGAACGGATCATTGATTTCTAAAAATCCCTACCATCTTTGGTGTCTTGGGACTGGTATCTGTATAAAAAGTGGAGAGGATGATAATTTCTTCTTCTCTGAGATTTACCGCTCCACAGATGGTCTCCAGTACTTCTATTTATGAGAAGCCTAGTTAATTCCATCTCTTATGGGTTGGTATTGCTCTTTGAGGCATGATCGCAGCTTAGACGGTCACCGTATCTTCTATTTGAGAAGAGGTTGGATAATTCCATCCCTTAGATCTGAAACTGATGAAGTAGGGCAATTTGAAGGTTGATCCCAGTATTGTGTGACAAGTATGTTTGTTCTGGTAGGGGTTAGACTACACCATGAATGGCTGCCTATGTACTCTTATTGAAGAGGAGATCAAGTCTGTGTAGTTCGAACATAGTGTAGGAGGTTCAACGCTGAATGCGGAAGGCAGAAGGGTGTGGAAGTATTTTTGTTGTTTTTGTCATTTTTTGTGAAGAAAAGGTATAAATGTTTTTGTTTTTTTTCTTTATTACGACCGGGCCATATAGAATATGGCTGCCTACGTACCCCCAAGTGTTCAGGAGATTAGGTCGACGTAGTTCGCCCCTCAGGACGAATCGCAGCTGAAGAGAAGCGCAAATCTCATGCGCAGGCTATACTGCGGGGAGAAGAAAGTTTAATCTCATAATGGAGATAAACTGCAAGTGTGGAAAAAGTTTGATCTTGTCTTCAGGATAAACTGCAGGCGTAAAAAAGTTTAATCCCGTCTTCAGGATAATTTGCAAGTATGAAAAGTTTAACCTCGTTTTCAAGAGAAATTGACAAGTTTGATCCCGTCTTCAGGATAAACTGCAAGTGTGAAAAGTTTAATCCCGTCTTCAGGATAAATTGCAAGTGTGAAAAGTTTAACCTCGTTTTCAGGAGAAACTGCAAGTGTGAAAAGTTTAACCTCGTTTTCAAGAGAAACTGCAAGAAACCAGGCTGCTGGTTTGAAGTGTATGTTTCCCTGAGGGGCTGAAAAGTGTAAAGCAAGGGTTTAAAACCTGAATGACTGGTGATTTGATGATCAAAACCAGGATGTTTGTTTGATGGTAACTTCAGACATAGTACCGTTTCATGGTGTCCGAGTTAATAAGCTGTGGAAATTCATCGCCATCCATTTCCTGCAACCTGAGAGCACCTCCTGTCAATACCTCCTTGACAACAAATGGGCCTTCCCAGTTAGGAGCAAATTTTCCCTTAGATTGATCTTGGTTGTCAATGATCTTCTTCAAAACCAAGTCATTCTGTTTGAATTGCCGTAGTCGGACTTTTCTATTGTAGGACCGTGTGATCCTTTGCTGATATAACTGACCATGAAAGATATCCGCGGCTCACCTTTCATCTATCAGAGACAATTGGTGATACTTGTCTTGTACCCATTGGTCTTCATCCAACTAAGCATCCATCAGGACTCGTAGGGATTCCATTTCTACTTCTATGGGGAGCACTGCTTCCATCCCATATACTAGTGAGTAGGGGGTTGCCCCAGTGGAATTTCGCATCGAAGTTCTGTAGGCTAATAAAGTTAGGGGCAAGAAGTTAGGCCATCCTTTGTGATTGGCGGACATTTTCTGCATGATCTTCTTGATATTTTTATTAGTCGCTTCAATAGCACTATTCATCTTTGGTCGGTAGATGACAGAGTTGAGATGCTTGATGTGGAATTTTCTGCATAATTCCTCCATCATTTTGTTGTTGAGGTTCTTAGCATTGTCTGACACAATGACCTCTGGTTGTCCATATCGACAAGCAACATTGTTTCTGATGAACGCAATGATGACTTCTTTAGTGACCTTGGGTAAGGAAGCTTCTTCGACCCATTTGGTAAAGTAGTCAATCATGGCGAATATGAATCGATGTCCATTACTGGCTTTGGGCTTGATGGGCCCGATTACGTCCATTCCCCACATTAAGAAGGGCCAAGGAGAACTTATATTGTGGAGTTCCCTTGGAGGGGCATGAATAGCATTCCCATGGATTTGACATTGATAGCACCTCTTGACGTGATCATCACAGTCAGCCTTTAGTGTGAGCCAATAATGTCTTGTTCTGAGAATTTTCTTGACAAGTAGGGGTCCACTCATGCGAGGGCCGCATATTCCACCATGGATCTCATCTATGAGTCGCTGAGCTTGGCCTTTGTCCAGACATCTGAGGAGACCTAATCCTGCATCTCTTTTGTAGAGTGCATCTCCGCTCAGGTAAAATTTCATAGCAAGTCGATAAATCCGCCTCTTCTCAGTTAAGCTCGCCTCAGCGGGTGTAGATCCATCTCGTAAATACTCCTTGATATGCTGATACCAAGGTTTGTGGATGGGAGGCAACTCATCCGATACTTCTTTAATATAATTCCCATAGACTGGGGCCTTTTGCATAGCAATCGAGATACTTGGCATGTTTTCCTTGTCAGGTAGGTAAACCAAGGAGGCTAACGTTGCTAATGCATTTGAAAAGTCATTCCTATTACGAGGAATGTGTAAAAAGGAGATTTCTTCGAACTCCAAAGCCATCTGTAGAACTTGCCGATGGTAAGGCAGTAAATGTAATTCTTTGGTCTGATAGATTCCTGTGGATTGCTTGATTACCAATTCGGAATCCCCAAAGATAGTTAATCGCCTGATACCCATTGAACGGGCAAGTTTGAGTCCCATGATCTGACCTTCATACTCATTTTGTTGTTGGTGTTGACAAACTATAATTTGGCAACAATGGGATCTTTTGCTCCCGTGTAGGATATTAAAAGCTGCCATTCCGAGCCTTTACGAATTAATGACTCCATCAAAATACAATTTCCACAATCGGCATGTATCGTACTGATGTGTTAGCTGAATTACCATTACTCCTTTGTCAGGAAAGTATATTTCTAAGGGTTTGTAATCCCCTGCAGGTGCGATGGCCAGTTGATTCGCAATTCCTTGACCTTTGACAGATTTTTGTGTCACGTAGATAATGTCAAATTACTGGAGGATCAACTGCCATCTGGACAGTCGACAATTCAGTATGGGTTTGCTGAACACATACTTCAAAGGATCCACGCGGGATATGAGATGGGTTGTGTGACTATGGAGATAATGCTGTAATCTCATGGAAGCCCACGCCAAAGCACAAGTTTTCTCAATCAAAGTATACTTGTGTTCACTGGTGCTGAATATTTTGTTGAGGTAATAGATAGCTCGTTCTTGGCCTCTATTGTCTTTTCTCTCGCCCAATATCCATTGAAAGCATTGTCATTTATAGAGCAATGTACATGAATAGGGAACATCATCCAGGAGGTACCAAAACAGGAGCGTTAATCAGCTGCTCTTTGATTGTAAGGAAGGCTTTCTGGCACTCATCATTCCACTTCATGGAGGAGTTCTTCCTTAACAATTTGAAGATTGGCTCACAGGTTGCTGTGAGTTGAGAAATGAATCGGCTAATGAAGTTGATTCTTCCCAAAAATCCCCGTATCTCCTTCTCTGTCTGAGGAACGGGCATTTCCTTGATGGCCTGGATTTTAGTAGGATCCAGTTCAATTCCTTTGTGGCTGACTAGGAAACCTAGCAACTTGCCTGACTTGACACCAAAGACGCACTTGGCAGGATTCAACTTCAAGTTGTACTTACGCAACCTATTGAATAATTTTCTGAGATGGTCTAAATGGTCATCCTCCTTTTGGGATTTGACAATGATATCATCCACATAGATCTCTATCTCTTTGTGCATTAAATCATGGAAAAGAGCCATCATAGCTCGCTAGTAGGTTTCCCCAACATTGATGAGGCTGAATGACGAGCGTCTGTAGCAAAAGGTTCCCCAAGGCGTCATGAAAGCAGTTTTCTCACGATCTTCCTCAGCGACCATAATTTGATGGTACCCCACAAAGCAATCAACAAAGGAATACATCTCGTACTGAGTAGTATTGTCAATAAGAATGTGGATAAATGGCACGGGAAAGCTATCTTTCAGGCAAGCTTTGTTTAAATCCCGATAATCCACGCAGACTCGCACCTTTCCCCCTAGTTTAGGTACGAGAACAATGTTGGATATCCACTCCGGATATGTAGATACCATGATGATGCCAGCTTGAAATTGTTTCACAATTTCCTCTTTAACCTTTAAACTCCACTCAGGTTTCAATCGCCTGAGCTTTTGCCTAACTGGCTTGAATCCTTCTTTAATGGGAATGCGATGAAGGATAATGTTAGTGGACAAACCCACCATGTCTTCAAGAGACCATGCAAACACATCCTGGAATTGGGTTAACAGTGCAACCATGTCATTCCGTTGATTTGTGGAAGGGTCTGAACCAATCTGGATTAGCTTAGGGTTGTCTAAGGTTCCAAGATTGAAAGGAGTGGTTTGATCAAGATTGGGTTTGGGTTTGTCGGCGACCCATTCCTTAATCTCTTGAGGTGTCTCAATGTCCTCTTGAATGTCCATCAAGTCTGAGTCCAACTTTGCATCAAAGTTACAGCCCTTATGGAGAGAAGGCACGCTTGTCGGCAAAATACGAGCACATCTAAATTCGAGTCCTAAAACAAAATATGCTTTCACTTAATATATGCAAATCGCTCGATCATACAAAAGTGTTAACATATCGTGAAAAAATAACTCGCTAGTCTTTGTAAAGGAAGCGAAGCAATTAATTAAAGTTATCTGAGGTGAAAGGACTTTCTGCCAATTTTACCCTCGTCGACCAATGCTTGGAGTGTTGTTCCAATTGTTGAGGGCAAAGTCCTGCAGGACTGCAGTGATAGAAGGATCGTCAGTGTCCTCCTTCTCCCAAATGATGACCATAACATCTGGGCAATCATCGTCTGGGTGTATATGTTTGTATGTTCATCATGAACAATAAGGCGAATGCCTGCCATCATCAAGGCAATGTCATGTTTGCGTTTCCGCTCCTTTTCTTCCACCTCGGGATCAGGAGTCAGCACATCTTTAGCTTTGACTGGCACTGGTTTCGAAAACAACATAGCCACAGTCTGGGCTGGAACCTTTACTGGAGATTGTATCAACTTATGTGGTAAAGGAATAGATGATCGCCATGCGGCGAAAGTTGGAGGAACCTGCTTGTGAGGTTTCCTGTGCTTGGAACTAGCAGAATAGCCTAGCCTGGCTGTCCCAATTTGACTGGACATTTGGATAGGGTGCTTGATACCCTGCTGATCCTTACCAAGTCCTTGTCCAGGTTGGTAACCCAATAACATCATTTCCTGAGTGGCTGACATAACCTCGTCAGAAATCTTGGGTACGGGAAGTGGCACTCCAATAGGATGGTATTGCGTATTACTCACTTCCATAGTATGGAAACTGGTCGGCTCAACTTCTGAGTTGAAGCTAATAATTGGTAGAGTTTCTGGTCTAGGACCTTCCGGCTCAGCATTAACAGTAACTAGACTGTTGTTAATGATGTATTTGAGTTGTTGATGTAAGGTGGAGGAACATTGACCATGTGTATCCATGGTCTCCCCAATAACAGGTTGTATCCTGAATCTATCTTGAGGACATGAAAGGATACGTTGAATGTATGGGGACCAATCTCAATTGGTAATTCAATCTTTCCAACGGAATTTCACCGAGATCCATCAAAAGCTCTGATGATCGTATGGCTACTTTGTATTCGGTTGGGATTGATATTCATCTTCACCAAGGTGGCATAAGGATAGATATTGAGAGATGAGCCTCCATCTATCAATACTCCTGCAAGCATATACCCAGAAGATAGCACTGCAATGTGTAGTGGTTTGCAATGACCGGTTCCCTCGTGAGGTATGTCGTCATCAGTGAAGGATATCACATTATTGTTGAAAATGTGATCCACCAAATGTTGAAATTTTTCCACATCCACTGATTTTGGCAGGTAGGCTTCTCCCAACACCTTTAGTAAGACCTTCCGATGATCTTCGAAAGAAAAAACCAAGTCCAGTATGGAAATCTGGTGTGGAGCTTCTCGCAAGCTTAAAACCACTTTAGCTTCATTGTGGCTCATAGTATGGAGGAATTGTTCAATCTTCTCCATGGACAACTTCCCCTTTGCTTCGCAAATAGGTTTGATAACCCGTCGAGGAAGGTACAGTGGATTCTCTTTCTACACTGCAGTAGTAGTATGAGATGTAGATCCTTCAGCTTCCCCATAATTCCATGGCACTCTGTATAAGCTGACAACAGGATGTTGTACTCTGTAAGGCAAAAGAATTGGCTCGGGTGCGGCTACTTTCAAAGGGTTATAACTTTCTTTGAGTTGAATTGGTTGTATGGGAAATGTTTTGACAGTATCATCCTCCTCTGATATAACTGTTTCTGATCCCTTCCATTGAATAGGGTATGCGTTCCCACCCTTAAGTTGCATAGTGTAATCATCTGCTACTTGCAGGACACCGCTATCAATAAGATTCTGAATGAGATGGCGGAGTGCCCAGCATTCTTCTGTGCTGTGACCGCGAGAATGTGAATGATATTGACACATTTCATCAGGATTGAACCGCCCTAAACGGGGATTGATTGGAGGGAGAAGGAATATGATTCTTCCTTCATTGATCAGCATTTGAAGTATCTCCTCCATAGATTGGCCCAAATAGGTGAATTCCCTTTGATTGGCGAAATCCCGACGGGCTTTAGCACTTGCTCTCTTTGCAACCTTTTCCTCCATAGCTTCGCTTTCTGAAGGTGTTGATGGAGCATTCATAACAAATAGAAGGAGATAGGCATGCTCTTGCCTGATTAATTGGCGCGTGACTTGGTGTTGGTGTGTTACCAGTTCTGCCAATTGCTCAATTTTTTTGCAAAAGAGCTTTCATCTTTAGTTCCATGGTGAACTGGAACTTTGCATAATCCCATTTGTCAACACCGTCTTTGACGGGTTGGGATGATTCATCAGTAGAATTGGAGCCATGTCCAGTACCCCAACTGATCATGTTAACGTCTTCCTCTTTGTGTTGTGGGAGAGGGTTGTCTTGTATGTGAGGTTGATCTGGCTTAGTGACTACAATCTCACCATTGTCTATTAGATCTTAAATTTTGTGCTTCAAGGCCCAACAATCTTGAGTATCATGTCCGGGTACCCCAACATGATATGCACATTTCCGATTAGCATTAAAACCCCTACCATTAGGGTTGGCTGGCGGAAGAAGATGTGTAATTTTCTTCTGAGTAGTCAGAAGAGCAAGAATATTCTCGAGCGAATCCCCTAAGGGTGTGAACGTTCGGAGTCGCTTTACTTCTCCACTTTTGAACAATGGAGGGTTTGAAGATTGTACAGGAAAAGGGGAGTAGTTTCTCCTCAGCATAGGCATGTTTGGATTGCCTTTTTGTCCTTGTAGTATCAAGGAAACATCATCCTCTTTCTTCTTATGGACCCTCAAGTTGTTTCCATAAGATCCGGATTTGGATGTGCTCGAATGCTTTTACTTTCTGGACCGGATGTGCTCGATGTGACTTTATCGCCGTGTTTGATCATTTCAGAAAATAGCTTGCAGATACCAGCTAGAACTCTTTCATAGAAAGGAGCTTCCTGTACATCTATGAAGGTCATGACCATTTCTGACTCTGTCATAGAAGGAATAACTTGAGCAGCACGGCGCCTCCACCTTTGAGCATACTCTCTGAATGACTCATTAGACTGTTTCTTGACCTTGGTAATTTGATACCGGTTAGGAGCCATCTGAGATTGAAAACTGTATTGAGTGAGGAAGGCATGAGCCAGTTCCTCCCAGCTATGGATCTTAGAGTTGTCTAATCTGGTATACCATGAACGGGCTTCTCCAGTCAGACTTTTTTGAAACAGTTGCATTCTGAGCTTTTCATTCTCAGCATAAGACCCAAGTTCCCCAATGAACACCTTCAAATGGGTGTAAGGATCCCCTAATCCGTCATATTTCTCTAAATCAGGGGTCTTAAATTTCTCTGGATAATGAACACCAGGAAATATACAAAGGTCTGTATATGAAACACTACCATGAGTTCCAATCCCCTTAAGAGCGCGAATGTTTTCCTCCATCTGAAGGATCTTCTTCCTGATATCACCGGTGTCTGGATCTACTTTGAGATGGGTGCTTTCAGGATCTTTGTTGGTTGTATCCAACTGATGCTTTGGAATTGTTTTTTCCAGATCTTGAACTCCTCCTTGTGCAGAGGATTTTGTATGTGGGGGTATCTTCGTACCCTGGGTAGACTGGTGTAACTCTTTCAGTATAACAGCCAAGTCTGTGATTTGTTTAGTCAATCCGTCAAATTCTTCTCGGGAAATAGGATGAGACTGTTCAGAGGACGACATGATTGGTTGTAGGCTTGAGGCCTTTTTGGATTTAGAGTGGGTAACCGGTCCAATTGTTTCCCTACAAAAGACTTACGTAGTTTAGTCTTATGGAAATATAAATGTTTATCATTACATGTCCGTTTTAGGAATTTGTCCTGCAAAACTGGTTTGTTAATTGATAACATGTTATTACAAGTAAATGCTTTTACAAGTAATTTGAAAATGGAGGGTATGAAGAAACTTTCCTCCGAGTTTGGTTTATCAGAGGTTGACCTATCCTAGGGTTTCTCTTGCGGCTTTTTGGCAATGAAGGTTCCCAGATCATCACAATCTACTCAACGGGAAGTTAATCCGGTCTTTCAACTGGAGCGAATCTGGGTGGTGCCTTTCCTGAGCCCCGGGGAATTATTCTTCCCACGGGTCCAGTAATCAAACACCGACAGGATAGCCTCCTAACGGAGGGACCATACAACATACATTCACATACAACGTGTCTCACCGTTTATGCAAAATGATGACATGTCTGAAGCAATTAATATATCTTGAAGCACTAATATCACAGATAGATATTTAGCAGTGCAACAAATAAGATGCATTAGTACACATTTTATTAGAAATGTAAATGCAACAATCATACACAAACATATAACAATTTTGAAAAGCTTGCAATAGCGGCTTAAGCCCTCTTACTGGAGTCCCCAGCAGAGTCGCCACCTGTCGACGTCGGGATTTTTAATTGTCCTTTTTCGTTACTTGTCTTTTGGTGTTCTCATGTTAATGTGAGATTTGTTTGAAAAAACAAGTGAAAAAGGTCCGATATGTATAATGTCGACGATTGACTTTAAGAGTCGCCAGTTAGTGTATTTAACTGGTTGCACCAACACAACCGAAAAGGTTTTGCACATTGACCCAGTGATTTGGCACTGTTAAACGGGTCTGTGAAACCGAGATTAATTAAGGTTTCAGGGGCTTGATTATGCGGAGGGAATGTGTTAGGCACCCCCCGACATCCGTGTTACCACGGTGACCGCCACTCTTCAAAGAAACTGTTATATGAATGTATGTGTGTGTGTGTGTGGATCAATGTGCAATTATATGAAAGTAGTACGAGGCCTCGTTCGCACCTATATACACGGGTTTGAATTTTATTTAGAAAAATCTAATTTTAACCACAAGATATAGCAATGATTTTTGTAAAAGAGGTTTTTCAAAACCTGTGCTCAATAGGAATTGAGACCTTTTCATACTTCTACTTTTATTATTAAATGTTCGGCTTGTTTGCTTTTATTTTCGAGATGTGAGGCACCCTCGAGAAAACAATATCTGACGATCTTGAATTCCTCATGGGTATGATGACCATATAAGGAAACTTCGAGACAATCGTAAAATAATGTACAAGCCATTTCTGACGAAAAAAATGTCCATCATGGGAACCAGAATCTAGATTCGATGAATCGAACACAGTGATCACATGATTCCTAGGCTCACAAGAATCTTGCAATTTGTATGGAAAGCAATAAGCGATTATATATATATATATATATATATATATATAAGTCAAATATATATATATATATATATATGAACATTATCAACCGCCACGAAGTGAACTCCAGGCGGGAAAAAATATAAATAAAGCTGTAAAAAATGATCAACTGCCACGAAGTGAACTCCAGGCAGGACATAATGTAAATAAAGCTGTAAAAAGCCACGGAGTAAACTCTAGGCCCAACAGAAATGTAAATATATATATATATATATATATATTAGTATATATATACAAACAGAAATGAAAACCACGGACAAAAGTCCGGGCAAACACACTCACACGACTCTCAACGTGTATAACAGTGTGTGATAGTAGGAGAAAGAGACTTTATTAAATGTAAGAAGGCTTACAGTGGACTTCTAAAGTAGACTTCTTTGACTTTAATTGTATGAACACTCAGCTTCCGTAAGATAAAAAGTATCTATATATGGGCTAACTGGTGTTTAAAGAAGAGGAAACACTCAAAAGATATGTATGCAAAGCTAAATGGACAGGGCTTCCTCGCCTTTTTCCTTCTCTCTCTCTTCTCAAATGGATGACCCCCCTCTATATTTATAGACGGGTGGCCATAGGTCGACTTCTGGCAGCATGATTGATCCTGATCCCGGTGGTAAATGGTCGTAGGGCCCGGGCTTCATGGGTCCTGTCGTCTTATAGTAATATGCGATGCGTGCAATCAGTAATGTCCAATCGAACTTACAGAACTTCAATCCGAGCATCCAAACGAAGCATATCTGTACTTCTTCGGGTTGCTTGTGTCAAGAGTTACGTAATGACATGGATTAGAGATTGTACGAAGTCAGGAAGAGGGGTCTACGCCCATGGTCTTCAAGCTTCAAAGTCTATCCAAAGTACTATCACACGTAATAGTCACCCGGGATTGTCATTCCTCGATTGTTAGGACATTGTTGTATGTATGTATGAAGCATTTGAGACGATACGCCATTTGTCGGATGAACAAGATCATGTTTGACTACTTGCCGGGGTTATTGGCGGGTTGAGTTGAAAGTAGACGTTGCTCAGGGTTACAGCTGAGATTGGACTACTTGTTGATATGCTGTAATATCATCTTGTTGACGTGGTAAGATGACGTTGTGACTCCTCACCAGGGTTATCGCCGGTTTAAGCGGAAAACAGACGTTGCTCAGGGTTATCTCTGTGATTAGACTGCTTGTTTGTGTGCCTCACTGTCATCTGTGTATGCTCCTGTTTGAGGTATGTGTGCTTTGACAGGATGTATGTGGTTGAAGCTGATCGCATGAGTTTGAAACAAGCATTTCTGGGGTTCTCGCAGGAACTGCGATGCCATCTCTTGGGGCTATCACCAAGGATGGGGTTGCTACTCCCAGTGTTGTCTCTGGGACTGGAACTGATCGTCATGGTGTTATCACTGAGACAGTAGCCGTTCTCTCCTGGTGTTGTTCTTGGGTCTTTTGATCTGCATATCTCGGGGGTTATCTCAGAGATTGGAAATGACATGCCCGTGTGTGTTCCGGTTTGGATCCGATGCTCCCGGTTGTGTTACGGGTTGGGCCGACCTTCCGTAGTATCCGAATGATTTGTATGTTGTCTTCGTGGTTATCTCCAAAAGACAAATCTACCCTCCTACTGATGTTAGTAATAGGAGCAGAAAATTTCGAGTGTCTACAGATGCCCGTCTTTATCATATTCATGCAATACAAGGCATGGATGGGATAAAGAATCCTAGACACTTGAAATACAAGTAAGATAATCATGATGTGGTATCTGACAACATGATGCAAATGTATGTAGGATGATTTCCATGTAATACTGTTGGGATGACAAT
The DNA here is from genome assembly GCA_020205615.1 of Panax quinquefolius. Classification (NCBI taxonomy): domain Eukaryota; kingdom Viridiplantae; phylum Streptophyta; class Magnoliopsida; order Apiales; family Araliaceae; genus Panax; species Panax quinquefolius. Next base: position 28,559,727 of record CM035153.1, read on the forward strand.
CAGTGATGGCTTGGACATACGATCCAAGTCTCCAAGGATGATGACGTTGGGACTTCCACCAAAGTCTTGAATCCTAGACACTGGCTTATACTCCATAGAGGTACCTCTTGTGTGGAAGAGATCTCTGGGGATAAAACTGTGTCTGCTTTTTGAGGATGTGTATAACATGTTCCCTCAGACTGTCGGAGTTACTGCCAACAATTGGTCGTTATCAGGGTTGCCTGATCTTCGCTGATGTGTGTATCACCGGATGTATTGTCAACATTATTGAGGAAGGTTACTTCAATGGATTTACTTGCCATTGGTTGATATAACGTCAAGGCTGCTTGACCTTCATTGATGGGTGTATCAATGGTTGCATTGCGTGGTTACCCCCCGCCGGGGATACGTAGATATTCCTATATACTTATATATATGAGCGTGGTCGGGACTACATGCGATGAGCCTGAACTTGATGCGAGCGTTTAATTGCTTATATATATATATATATACTTATATATATAACTATTGTCAGACATTTCTGATGAGCTTGGATTTTATATCCAGTGCATTTACTCGCTTTTATATATATACATATATATAATTGCTGTCGGACATATCCGATGAGCCTGGATTTACATCAAGTGCGTTTACTGCTTTTATATATATATTCGTACATATATATATATTTACATTTTTGTCGGGCCTGAAGTTTACTCTGTGGCTTTTTACAGCTTTATTTACATTATGTCCTGCCTGGAGTTCACTTCGTGCAGTTGATCATTTTTTACAGCTTTATTTACATTTTGTCCCGCCTGGAGTTCACTTCGTGGCGGTTGATAATGTTCATATATATATATATATATATATATATATATATATATTTACAACTTATATATATATATAACTGCTTATTGCTTTCCATACAAATTGCAGTATCTTGTGAGCCTAGGAATCATGTGATCACAGGTTCAGTTCACTGAATCTAGATTCGGTTCCCATGATGGACATTTTCTGGCTATAAGCAGCTTGTACATTATTTTACTGTGTCTGAGTTTCCTTAGATGGCTGTCATGCCCATGAGGAATTCGGCACTGCTGTATATTGTTTTCTCGAGGATGCCTCGCATCTCAAAAATAAAAGCAAACAAGCTGGACATTTAATAATAAAAGTGGAAGTATGAAAAGGTCTCAATTCCTATTGAGCACAGGGTTTGAAAAACCTCTTTTACAAAAAACTTCATTGCTATATCTTGTGGTTAAAATTATATTTTTCTAAATAAAATTCAAACCCGTGTATATAGGTGCGAACGAGGCCTCGCACTACTTTCATATAATTGCACATTGATCCACACACACACATACATTCATATAACAGTTTATTTGAAGAGTGGCGGTCACCGTGGTAACACGGATGTCAGAGGGTGCCTAACACCTTCCCTCCGCATAATCAAGCCCCCGAACCTTTAATGAATCTCAGTTTCACAGACCCATTTAGCAGTGCCAAATCACTAGGTCAATGTGCAAAACCTTTTCGATTGCGTTGGTGTAACCAGTTAAAGACACCAACTGGCGACTCTTAAAGTTAATCATCGACATTAAACATGTCGGACCTTTTTCACTTGTTTTTTCAAACAAATCTCACATTAACATGAGAACACCAAAAAACAAGTAACGAAAAGGGACAATTAAAAATCTCGACGTCGACATAAATAAACTTTGTTCTCCCCGCAGTATAGCCTGCACATGGGATTTGCGCTTCTCTTCAACTGCGATTCGTCCTGAGGGGTGAACTACGTCGACCTGATCTCCCGAACACTTGGGGGAATGTAGGCAACCATATTCTATATGGCCCGGTCGTAATAATGAAAAACAACAAAAACGTTTCTACCCTTTCTTCACAAAAAACGACAAAAACAACAAAAATACTTCCACACCCTTCTGCCTTCCGCATTCAGCATTGAACCTCCTACACTATGTTCGAACTACGCAGACTTGATCTCCTCTTCAACAGGAGTACGTAGGCAGCCATTCATGGTGCAGTCTAACCCCTACCAGAACAAACATACTTGTCACACGGTACTGGGATCAACCTTCAAATTGCCCTACTTCATCAGTTTCAGATCAAAGGGATGGAATTATCTAACCTCGTCTCGAATAGAAGATACGGTGACCGTTTATGCTGCGATCGTGCCTCAAAGAGCAATACCAACCCATAAGAGATGGAATTAACTAGGCTTCTCATAAATAGGAGTACTGGCGACCATCTTTTGAGCGGTAAATCTCAGAGAGGAAGAAACTATCATCCTCTTCACTTTTTCATACAGATACCAGTCCCAAGACACCAAAGATGGTAGGGATTTTCATAAATCAATGATCCGTTCTGAGAGACCTTGTGACGTCTCAATGTCCATCTATCATGGATAAGTTCAGAATGCATCAAGATCAAAGGCCCTGGAGAAACAGGCAAACATCTAGCAAGTATCAAGGCATAACTAAAAGGGAAGTGAATCAACATATATTTCCCTGCCATACATAATATTGTTTGATATATACATATGTGATGTACATGACAAAAATGGCTAAGCTAGTCTGTGCATGAAAATACAAAGCTATCTACAGATCTGTAAAGATGCGAACTATCAGATCAAACATAGCATCCCTCTCTGAAGACGGAGGTAATTCTGCGAGCTCCTGCCCAAGGGTATCTACTCGAGCTAGCAGATTAGAAACTAACTATATTGTGGCAGAGTGCTCATCAATGTAGGCACTTATGTCGGCAAGGCTGACTGTCATCTGGGATCTCACTGAAGTGCTGTCTGCAATGGCCACATCCCTAGCAGATAAGGCGGCATCCCGCTTCACTATCAATGCATCCCTGGCTGATCTAGCCTCGTCTCTCTCCAACAGAGTAGTATCTCTCTCATCAAGAGCTGTCAACATCGTGGCCCTAGCCTGATCTCTGCCATAGATCATCAGATGTAAGCTCTGCTCCCGGATCTTGTCTTAGAATCTTTGACAACAGTGGCACTTTCGGAGTGGGAGAATCTATCACAAATCTTTGGCGACCAAAGATCAAGTCATCGGTGGGAATGACAGCCTCCTCTATAGGCTCCTCATCGTCATAATCTGTCTCCTGCACTGTGGATACTGCTGCAGTCAATGCAGTCTTGATCTCCATCCATGCGAAGTACTCTACAGAACTATCGGGATGACTGATAGAAAACTTAGCAAACTCTCACTGATCCCAACAGACGTATAACCTGGACATGTCCTCCGCTGACAAACAGTGTGACGCAAAGCGCTGACTCATTGCCCCCTCATATGGATGAAAGTCCTAAAACTAGTCAAACTGACACATCTCGGCCAGTGGGTGGTAGGTAATCATGCCCCTCAAACTAGCCAGAGGTAGGTAATCCTTGCCTGGAGCATGAGTAATAAAGCTGTAGGGTGAGATGAGCCCTGAACACGGTAATATATCAAAAGGATCTCCAATCTCTGCTAGGAAAGCGGACCAAGATGCAGCATCTGTACACCCCGCAGGCTGAAAGGTGTACGACATGGCTATCTCATGGGTGAAACAAAATCCACGATGTCTGAATGTGCCAATTGGTCTCAAGTGTGACATGAACCACACATATAGCATGACCGAGCTACCTGTGAATACCCCTGCCGGATAAGTGCAGCAATATGTATCTGACCTCAAGGTCTCGGTGATGATCATCGAAACGATGGTATGACCCTCCCTGAGAGCTATCACTGCCATAATAACGCCGATGTCTAGCTCATCCATGTACCGCGGCATGTAGATGTATGACAATACGCACAAAAGCAGTACATCTACTCGGGCTGAACGCCAATGATCCTCCGGTGTGGTGAAATCCTAGGAATGCCGTGAGTAACTGTCCTCAGAGCCAAACCTGTCTATCAGGAAACATTGGGATATCACATGACCGGATGTTAGCTCATCCTGAACTACTCTGTGCCTCAATCCTGTGAGAGTCATGAACTGTCTACTCATGTCTCCCATCGCCATATGCACGCAAGGTCTGTCCAGAGGCAACATTGTCAATCGTGCATACTCCTCCAAAGTAGGAGTCTGCTCACGGGTCCCGAAGTGGAATACCTGTCTGTCTGATACCTAATGCTCTAGCATGCCCTCAATAAATCCTGGAGGAACCTGAAACATCAGTAGGGTCATAGTATGTTGCAGCAAATCATCTACGATCACCATGTCTGATGGTGATATATTATCATACCATGATCGCATACCAACTACCACCGCAGATGGTGGGGTATGATCAATGCGGCTAACTGTCGAAGAAGACATCTGTACGGGCCGTGTCATAAGACCATCCAGGGGTCAATACTGAGTATCTCTGGACATACATACATATGCATAACAATGACATGCATGATACAATAGATGGCAATATGATATAGGGAATAGAAAATCGTACATACATTCCTAAGTATATCATCATCTAATACATCTCTATACAGATAAAATACAGGGAAATGGGGCGAAGCTACCCAACAACTAACAGAGGCCTACCAAAAGATATAGCGAGAATGGGTCGAAGCTACCCAGCAGCTAACAGAGGCCTATCAAAAGAGATAATGAGAAATACATCAGAAGAAGTCAATAGTTTCAATGTCTACATTATCGATCCTGAGTCACTGGATCTCTATCTACAGGGATGTTAGGCCTATACAAGGGAGGATCTGCACCGACAAAACCAAATGGGTCATCCGAGGGACTAGCTCCAGAGCTGGAAGGATCAAAAGTATCTGCCTCTGCAGGATCTCTGCCCAAATGCCGAATGAAAAGTTGTGGCCGGGTCCAATTACCGAAGTCAATCTCTCGATCTGTGTCACATGAGTCGGATCTCTGACACAGGCTAGCCAATCCGTCATCATCACGGATCCTGGAACCATATCCCCTATAAACTGTGTGGCGCGGGTCTGAGCTGCAATGGTACGAGGGATCCACCAATGTTAGAACATCTCCTGTGAGTAGGGGCCCTCTGACAATGTGAAATCGTCAATCCCCAACAATGGGATGTCAACGACGGGTGACTACGAAACAGGCTAATAACGCCTGGTAGGAGGCAAGATCGGCATACTAATCTCTCCTGTAGTGCTCCTAATAGCACGCTCTCCCAAATAGGGCTCCCATCCTCCATCTGTAAAGAGAGGAATCCTACGGATGGATATGATGTACTCTACTCTAGTCGGTTACCAATCCTCAAAGTCAACTCCCAAATGCTCTCCAGAGTAAGGAATCCACGTGATGACATCAGCTGTCAATAGCTCCAGCTGCAGGAGACAATGAGTGAAACCCTCAGCAACAGGGACCTCAGCCAGTATAGAATGATGCCATCTCCGTCCTCGTGGATAGGTGTCTAAACCTAACACGCTCACAGGATGCAAACAGGGGAGCCTCTCATAGACCTAAAACTGCCAACACAAAGGCAAACATCTGCTGTCAGTCAACACTCTTAACCTGTACATGGGAAAGGACAAGAGAAACACTCACCAGCAGAAACAGGTAGAATCCTAACCACGCCTCAGTCAAGCCCTGCGATCGCATGCGCATTCCCCTAAGGAAGTAGGTAAAGGTGTAGGAACCCCAATCGTACTCTCCTATACGATCCACATGTCGAGTGGCGCTGATCAAAGCGAAAGACACTGTAGAAGAGTTATCTGCTATAAAGCAGCCCCTAATGATAATCAGGAACAATCGCCGAAGAATGCTATCCCAGACTCTCATATCATCGGGTATGGGCTCACTCAATAGCCTACTCATAACATCTACACTCAAAGGACCTGTCCTAATAGTCCTGCCCTTGAGTGCCTCCGCCGGAACTCCCAACAAGGATCTGATGGCAGTAAGGGTGATATCCACCGTGCAAGGCACCGGCTCCCCTCCAAACTCCATGCCTGTGATAAACCGCCAATCCATCTGCGTCATCATCACCTCATAGTCCAACAAATGAAATGACTGGGTCTGGTGAAACCACCGCTCAGACAATGCCCTGAGATAACCCCAGGGACAACGACGGGGTAGAATAGAGAAGAATCTCTTGAATCCCCAATCATGGATGATCGCTCTATAGTCATCATGCAAGGCCTGGTACATAGAGTGGATACTAAACCAGTTCCCTCGACGCTGTGTGAAGCTGGGAACCTACATCAAATACAGATCAACATCAGACTCCTTGACTCCTCATCAATAGGAAATAAGGAAGATTAAAGATCTAACTTCATACCTCATTTGCGTGCAGGTACACTGAAGGATGCCTATTCAAGTCACCCAGAAGATTTGGGTTCGCCACTTGAATACCTGGCAATTCCCTATGGGGAACATGTAGCGCAGGAGTGGGAACCTCGAATGGTACATCCTCCTCCTCGTCCTCGACATTCGACACCTCAACCCGAATAGGATGCACCATCGCCTCCGTCAAACGACGAGGCTATCTCATAGAATGACGCTGAGGCTCTTCAAAAGCCCTCCTCTGTACACCAGAAGTAGTCCTGCGGGAACTGCTCGGCTGATCTGGATCCATAATATCTGGACAGCAAGTCCTCAAATCACCTCAGAAAGGAATATATAGAAAGTTGCCCGAACTCAGCAGATCTGCAGAGAAGCTCTCAGATTTCCTTCGTGACGTAGCTTGACAAAGACTTATGAAAGCAACCAGCCGCCTATACATAGGCACGGCCGACCGTAGGTCAACCTACGGCATCTACAGATCCACCTGTTGCCCTTCTACATGGGTCCCACACCTCCGGCTCATTCCAGTTAGAGTTACAAAGGAGGTCTTGCAAGCTAAAAAGGCTAAATCAGGAGTAAAAACGCTACGCGATTGAGCTGAATAGCCTGAAATCCTGGTTTCTTATCGGTTAGAGTTTAACTCCCGTCACCTCAGTGGTATTCGCTCGAATGCAGGGTATACTATACCAATGAGCTTAGCTTTCACAAACCTAGCGTGACAATATCCCACAAAGGTCTGATGCCGTCATTTGCAGAGATACAACCCTAAACATCCCCGGCGGGGGTTACAACGCAAAACCACAAATCATATACGTATCCCCGGCGGGGGTTACAACGCCGAAGTTATCCAACATATACGTAGTCCGGGCGGGGGTTACAACGCCAAAGTTATCAAACATCTACGTATCCCCGGCGGGGGGTCACCATGCAATGCAAACATTGATACACACATCAATGAAGGTCAAGCAGCCTTGACGTTATATCAACCAATGGCAAGTAAATCCATTGAAGTAACCTTCCTCAATAAGGTTGACAATACATCCGGTGATACACACATCAGCGAAGATCAGGCAACCTTGATAACGACCAACTGTTAGCAGTAACTCCGACAGTCTGAGGGAACATGTTATACACATCCTCAAAAAGCAGACACAGTTTTATCCCCATAGATCTCTTCCACACAAGAGGTACCTCTATGGAGTATAAGCCAGTGTCTTGGATTCAAGACTTTGGTGGAAGTCCCAACGTCAGTATCCTTGGAGACTTGGATCGCATGTCCAAGCCAACACTGATTTTCATCCCAACAGGATTACATGTCAATCATCCTACATACATTTGCTTCATGTTGTTGCATACCGCATCATGATTATCTTACTTGTATTTTAAGTTCGGGCAAACACACTCACACGACTCTCAACGTGTACAACAGTGTGTGATAGTAGGAGAAAGAGACTTTCTTGAATGTAATAAGGCTTACAGTGGACTGCCAAAGTAGACTTCTGTGACTTTAATTGTATGAACACTCAGCTTCCGTAAGATAAAAAGTATCTATATATGGGCTAACTGGTGTTTAAAGAAGAGGAAACACTCAAAAGATATGTATGCAGAGCTAAATGGACAAGGCTTCTTCGCCTTTTTCCTTCTCTCTCTCTTCTCAAATGGCTGACCCCCCCTCTATATTTATAGACGGGTGGCTGCTGGTCAACCTGCGGCAGGCGTAGTTGATCCTGTGGCTGGTCGTGGTGGGCCCGGGTTTTACGGGTCCCGTTGTCTCGTAGTACGTGCAGTCATGCACTATAATGTACAATCGAACTTACAGAACTTCAATCCGAACATCCAAACGAAGCATATCTGTCTGTGGTTTTCATTTCTATTTGTATATATATACTAATATATATATATATATATTTCATATATATGGACTAACATTATCGAGTTATGCCTCGATTGAGCCTAGACTTCGGTCTGGAGCGTTTATTTGCTTTTATATATATTTATATATATGAACTGTGGTCAGACTCTGTCTGATGAGCCTAGACTTTGGTCTGAAGCGTTTAATTGCTTTTATATATTGATATATATATACTTATATATATAATTGTTGTCAGACATATCTGATGAGCCTGGATTTTATATCCGGTGCATTTACTCACTTATATATATATACATATATATAATTGCTGTCGGACATATCCGATGAGCCTGGATTTACATCCAAGTATGTTCTTTCGCTTTATATATATATATATATATATTACATATATATATATATATATATATATATATATATACATTTCTGTCGGGCCTGGAGTTTACCCTGTGGCTTTTTACAGCTTTATTTACATTATGTCCTGCCTGGAGTTCACTTCGTGGCAGTTGATCATTTTTTACAGCTTTATTTATATTTTGTCCCGCCTGGAGTTCACTTCGTGGCGGTTGATAATGTTCATATATATATATATATATATATTTACAGCTTTTATATATATATAACTGCTTACTGCTTTCCATACAAATTGCAGTATCTTGTGAGCATAGGAATCATGTGATCACAGGTTCAGTTCACTGAATCTTGATTCGGTTCCCATGATGGACATTTTACGGTCATGGCGACTTGTACATTATTTTTTACAAATGTCTAAGTTTCCTTAGATGGCTGTCATGCCCATGAGGAATTCGGCACTGCTGTATATTGTTTTCTCGAGGATGCCTCGCATCTCGAAAATAAAAGCAAACAAGCCGGACATTTAATAATAAAAGTGGAAGTATGAAAATGTCTCAATTCCTATTGAACATAGGGTTTAAAAAACCTCTTTTACAAAAAACTTCATTGCTATATCTTGTGGTTAAAATTGGATTTTTCTAAATAAAATCCAAACCTGTGTATATAGGTGCGAACGAGGCCTCACACTACTTTCATATAATTGCACATTGATCCACACACACACATACATTCATATAATAGTTTCTTTGAAGAGTGGCGATCACCGTGGTAACACGGATGTCGGAGGGTGCCTAACACCTTCCCTCCGCATAATCAAGCCCCCGAACCCTTAATGAATCTCGGTTTCACAGACCCGTTTAGTAGTGCCAAATCACTAGGTCAATGTGCAAAACCTTTTCGGTAGCGTTGGTGCAACCAGTTAAATACCCCAACTGGCGACTCTTAAAGTCAATCGTCGACATTATACATGTCGGACCTTTTTCACTTGTTTTTTCAAACAATTCTCACATTAACATGAGAACACCAAAAGACAAGTAACGAAAAGGGACAATTAAAAATCCCGACGTCGACATTGGGCACAAAAATTTTCCCATGAATGGGATGTTCATACCTGTCAGGTTTCCAAACCAAAGTAATTCGGTTGGATAATAGGTAGGTTTTATCTTGTTCAACAATAATCTATAATTCAACAAATATATACGGGTAATTGATAAAGGTGTATCAACATGTGATTAAAAACAATGATTACCCAGGTGGGGACACTTGTGTAATCATTTATAGAATTTAACGAACAAAATATATATTTAAATTACCATATACTAACATGTTGATAATCAATGAGCGTATATAATATTGGGTTAATAATCTGTACAGTTATAATATAATTCTGAAACATTCTTACTCATGTCCATTGCATAAAGGAAATGCAAAGGTAGGATACTTGCCTGATGCGTTGCTTACAAAATGCAACTTAGTTTTATCTCTTATATCACGACCTGTCATTAATCAGATCATTCGTTTGATTATAACAATATACCATAACACATAGTACTACATTTCGTAGTCAGCACATAACCTAATCACATTATCACACATGTTCAACAGTCATTGCATCACAAATAAACATTAATACAGTTAAAATATCGAAGTCCAGATCAATTCCTAAAATATGCTTGCAATGCTTAAGCGACTTTATCGGGTAATTATCGAGTCTAAGACTCTATTCTGTAACTCAATATCTGTAAATATCAATCATATTATTGTAAATGACTCAATAAACATTTATTATAATTTATCTTAAATTTTCAAATACCGGAATCATTATCAAATGATTTAAACATCAAATAATTCTATTATCATTAATATTTAATTAACATTAAACTATTAAAGAAACCATTGCCAAAATATTAAAGTTATTTATAATAACTCAAAATACTTTTAAAACATTTATATTACCCTTAAATGATTTTTAAAATATTTAAAATCATTTTAAATAATTACCATTAATATTAAAATATTAATGTACTATTTATCCAATATTTAAAAAGTCATTAATTATAAATTAAAATATTTTTAATTCATTTATATCCTTTTAAAATGATTTTTAAATCAATAAAACTATTTTTAAAACATTTATTTATTAAATAAATTTAATATCATTAATGTTAAATAAATATCATTAATATTAAATTATTAATGAAATTATTCTTTAAATATTAAAAGTTATATTTTATAACTTAAAATATCTTTCAACACTTTATTTTCATTTAAAATGATTTTTATAATATTAAAATCATTTTAAACTAATTTATTCTATATAATTATTAAATAACCTTAATATCATTAATAATAATTAATTAATGAAATTCACCTTTAAATATTGAAAGTTATATTTTATAACTTAAAATATTTTTAAATACTTTATTATTATTTAAAATGATTTTTAATATAATAAAATCATTTTTAATCTATTTATTTAATTCATTTATTAAATAACTAAATTATCATTAATATTAATTAATTAATAAATTATATCACAAAATATTAAAAGTCATTAAAAATAACTTAAAATATTTTCTCATTCCATAATATAATTTTTAAATGAATTTTAAAGTATTAAAATCATTTTTAAATAATTTATTTAATATAATTATTAAATAAATTAAATACCTTTAATATTCCAAAAATAATAAATATTTGTGAAATATATCCAAAATAATTAAAATATAATTTTCGGACTTTAAAATAATTTTTAGTAATTTATTTTATATTTTTAATAATTAAAAACTAATTTTCTATAATTATTTAATGAAAATATAATTTTTATAAATAAACTGTCGCTAAAGACTACCTTTAACGACAGAACCGTCGCTGTAGGTGTTCTTCGTGTTCTTCATGCAAACCCAGATTTTCAAGCCAGTTACCGAGTGGGTGGGTTTGACCAAGTGTAAATCAATATGTTTTGTGTGTCTGGACTTGTTTTTGGTTAGATCTGGTAAAGCTAATGTAAGACTACAAGACTCAACAACAAAAATGTCCATAACATTGCATCAAATGAAAGATCTAAGCCATCAAAGTGGCTGTCAGAGGCTGTTCTTCATTTCTGGGTTGCCCAGAAATGAAGAACAAATCGTGGGGCTCACTTTGGACTCCCACTACATGCTGATCGTTTATTGTTTCTGTGATCTAAGACTTCCAGGTTGAAGACAACATGTAGCACTACAGATCCATAACATAAAAGTATCAAAACATCAATACAACAAGAAGATATTGATCGGTCAAAGGCTTTCGAAAATATATGTGAATCAATTTACGAAAATTCCGGAAAAAGCGAAAGCGTGACGGAGCGATTGACTTTGACCATCCATTAAATCGTTGTACGTTTTGATATTAAGATGTAATATTAGCATAATCTTGTAGCTTACAAAACATACTACTACTATACTTTTTTCAACAACATAACCAAAACATTCACCAACCGACGGATCTAGAGCCATCAAAATTTTGTCGACGCGTGTTCATGGATTACTGGTCGCCCCAAAAAAAGGCCAATCTTTGGTCGGCGGTATTTGACCTTTAATAACTACCAATCTGTACATCAAATGACTCTGATTCTTTTTGCATATTAAAGACCACATTACAAGCTACACAAAACAACTTAAAAACAATAAAAATCATAAACGACCAAAGATCTGTGGCCACTGACATTCGTTGTCGGACCACGCTTTGATTCTTTTCCCAAATTTTATAAATCTTCAAATCCGAAGCTTCTAAATGTTATGGATCCAACATTTAGCATCCCAAATCATCATTAGACACTACTAACAACATATTAAAACACGTAATCATAACATCTAACATACAGATTTAAAGGTCATATTTCAAGCTAGGGTTTTATACCTTTATGTTAACAAATCTTGATTTCTAGCTTTACGATTTGATTGGTGTTAGTGGGGCTTGGATTATGAGTGATATGCTAAGAAATTTTGTTGGTTTAAGAGAGAGAGAGATAAGGTTGAGAGTTGATACAAAATGAGCTAGCAAATGTATCATTTTCTCTCTAATCTATTTATAGAAGTCTTGTAAATGAATGTGGGATTTAGCTATTATCCCACATACATATGTTGTCCATAGACAAACTCCTTATCTTGTTCTTAAGTATGCTTAGTGAGATTTTCACCAATGAGGTGTAGACAATATTGTACTTTGTGTAAGAAAGTAAGGTCATTAGCTATTTAAGGAAACTTGATTAGCCTAATTTGTTGCCTTAAAAAGGCCTATTGTGGCCAACTATGTATATACCCACTAATTCCTTTATTTAGCTTTTATTTTAATGCATAAATTAGATAAATCAAAGGTTTAAAATACCCTTAGTTATGTGGGCTAAGTTTGGGCTTGAATTTGATTTCTTTTGGGCTTCTCCCATAATTGTTTTTGGGCCATTTAATAATCATAGCCTAACAATTTTAATATATATTACCCAAGTTGTTTATTTAGGGTTTAAAATAAATATAATTAGTTTGCAAAATTTATAATTAGGGTTTTCTTAATTTGATTAGGGTTCTAATCATACATGAACATTAGGGTTTATTATATAATAATTATAATTATCCTTGCTAATTTAGCAATTAGGGTTTATAATTTTGGTAATTAGGTTTTCAAGAAATTAATAAATCTAAATGTTAATTAGGGTTAATCATAAATCATATAACACAATTAAATAACAGACTTAAACTCACAACTGAGTTTCAAATTAGGGTTTCCCACAGTAAACTAGGGTTTGACATAATACACCATATTAAAAAAAAAAAATTATATGCAAAATTTCTAATTTATTTGTATAGAAAATATTGGGTTGTTACATTCACCCTCCCTTATAAAGATTCCGTCCCCAGAATCACCGTTTTAAAACCTACACATACAAGCGTATGTAGCATATACAATCATTACAAGTAGATCTTGATCATAAATGATCGTACTGATCTTTAACCTATTCACGTAAAGCTTGTCTATCTAATTAACCAGAAATTTGATTTCTAAAAGAATTCAAATTCCTCCTTCAAAATTTCTTTATAAAATAATTACTATATATAGGAAAATCATGTATATAAAAATAAAGTTATACTGAATAATACACGGAATTGCACCACCAAATTTACTACGGTATCCTGGATCGTCATGTTTGTAGACCACTTCTTTGTTGATTTAATTTAAAACTTCTTTGGATGACGCGTGGGTCCGTGATTGCCAGAGTTCCATTGCCCTTACTAGTATTCACACTCCCTACCTCCGTCCTCCTCTTCGGACAATCCTTCACCTTGTGCTCAGTCGACCCGTATAGGAAACACCCACTGTTCATTCTAGGATTGGGACAGTTACGAGAGATATGGCCCTCCTGCCCGCACTTATAGCATACAAATTTTCCCTTCAGACATTCCCCAGAGTGGTTCTTCCCACAGTTTCCACACTGCACAGCTTGCTTCTGAACTCCTTTCTGCTTCACCTGAATACTTCCAAAATTGCTTCTCTTCCTCTTACTACTACCACTTTTACTCCCACTATTAACTTCCACCTTTCTAGTTCCTTCAGCCTTACTCTTGTTCTTTCTCTCCTTGTTGTAGAGGCTCATGGCCTCACTCCCCTCCTCAGCAATAATAGCATTCTCCATGAGTGCTGCAAATGTAGGGATCTGCAACACCGCCACCTTGTTATAGAGCCAAGGTTTTAATCCCAGCTAAAACCTTCTAGCTTTCCTAGCCACCGTATCAACTTGATGCGAAGCAAACCTAGCCAACTCATTGAATTTTTGCTGCAGTGCTTTCGGACAATCATCATATTCTCCTGCTTCAACTCTAAAAATTTTACCTCCATCCTAGCCTGCATACTAGATGAAAAATAGTTTTTGAAGAACAATGTCTTAAACCTATCCCATGTAACTACACCTTCTCCTGCCCTCGCCTGATTTGCTTCCCACCAAAAATTTGCCTCACCCTTCATCATGTAGGTGGCAAAAGCGGTCTTTTGCCCCTCAGCTACCCTAGCTATTATGAACGCCTTCTCAATCTCTGTAATCCAAGTCTGCTCTTCTACAGGGTCGGTTGTCCCTTTGAATTCGGGCGGTCCCACAGCCTTGAAATCTTTAAAGTTAGCTAAATGGTTGCCGGCTGGTTCTCTGCGACTGGCATTCCTTGCTGCATAGCTTGTGCTACCATGTTTGTAAAGTGCTGCATCAGGTCTGCTTGTTGTTGTCCTTCAACGTTATTAGCAGACTCTTCTGCCCTTTGGTTTCGAGTTTGACGTCTTGGCGGCATTATCTGGTTAAGTAAAACCATATATTATTCTTTACATTCTAAATCTTATCATATAAGTTTAGTATATTAACTCATTTCATTACTCAAACTTAGATTCATATTTATTTAGCGAATACTTTACATAGCATAGCACATACTACTTTTAACATCTTTCATCCCTTTGTGACTACAAAAGTCGGGATTTACTGCCTTGACTAATACCAAAAGTTGGGAACATTACATTACACAGACATACTTAACATTAAACAGACCTACACAACAGAACTTATACTACCTATTCACTACGCCTTTTTCTTGGACAACCTTTCGCCTGATGACCTTCTATCCCACAGATAAAACATGCTCCTGATTTATAGTCGGGACAATACATAGTGGTATGTCCCTCATAGCCACAAAGGTAACATATTCTTTTCCTTTCTTCTTATAAGATTTTCCAAAGTTATGGTCTTCTATCTTCTTTTCCCTTTTTATCTTCTTTCCCTGAGTCGCATTACGATGTGTTGCTTGTGGCTCCCATCAGATCAATTTGGATTTTAAGCTTATCTTGTTCTTCTATTGTTTCTATTAACGCCTGACGTAGTTGACTTATTTAACATCTTTTCTATTTCCCACAGCTTTTCCAGAGAAGAAACCTTGTTCCTCAGATCCTGCACCTCTGTTGATGCTTGTTCAGCTTCAACTTTAGTGTCTGAATCACTATCTATCAGCCCCACCATCACCGGATCTGGTACTACGTTTTCTACAATAACCACTTCGTCTGAGTTGTTTTCATTGTGAGCCTCTATTTTAGCTATTGGCTTCGATATTAGCTTGGGGGTATGGATTTGATCTTTCTTCATGCTATAAGCATATAACAAGCCTTTTCCACCAGACATCTACACACATAAATTATCCTGATTAGCATATAGTATATACACACAGCAAATAATAGTTTTATATAAGTTATCTGTTATTTTGTTTGACGATGGATTTATTCAATTCATTTCTTTATAAACTCTATATAAGTTATTTATATTTTCATATACCACGATTTTAATATAGACCGACTAAACATCTGGCATACTTCTATAAACGCTCAAGGCATAAACTGCCCACCACCAACTATCCTCTAATGGACAAAAGTGAGGATTCACTACCACCTACCCCTCTATCAAAAATAAAAGTTGGGGTCTAATTGCCATCCTCTGCATACAACAAGGCATAAGGATTTACAACAACTAAATTGTCCCTAATAGAAACAAAAGTCGGACTTTATCGGTCATGAATACAAATCAACGCCTGCTCTCACTGCTGGAGAGCAGCTCCATCCACTCAGTGTCGAACCGCATTAAGGCGATGTCTAAAGCTTGCTCCAAAGTATATATGCTCGCATCTTTAGCTTCCACCTCAACTCTTAACTGTCCTAGCTGTAGCTCTCTCTGCTCCAACCTCCCTCGCAACTCCTGGCTTAACTCATTTTGTGCACAGTAAGCGGCATCCTTGTCTTCTTTGCTCTATAATCTGGAGGGTGTGGTTTTGCGCCTCTACTCGCTCAGCCCTGACCTTTAGCTCGACATTCCTAGCCAACAAATCTCCTATCATCTCATGCTCTATAGACTCCTCACTAGAGTCCCTCGACTCTTGATTCACTGAATATCTACCTTGACTCTTGTCAGCCATCCTATGACCACAATAAACAATCAAAACAACATCAGTACCACAATAAAAATATATTCATTGATAAAATGAAATGATATTTTATTCAGTACAACTAAAACTTGATGGATCTCCTCAATCCATCACCTAGCTAACATATTCTATAAGAGTTTTCTACTAAGGTTATAACCTAGGTTTTGCATTCCTACTGTTTATAACATACAGCTTTGATACCAACCTTTAAAGCCCCCAAACCTGGGTACTCGAAACCCGAATTCAGTACTTCACGATACCATTTCTATGAGTGAAAAATACTAATAATAATAACAATAATATAGATACCAACTTAATTTACATATTTATCAAAGTCTAAATCCCAAGTATGTAACCTTTAATCATTCCTTACAATACATGATAATAAATATATAACATTGTCTTAATAATATTAAACTATTACACAAGATAACGTTGAAATCATTGACATCCTTTCCCTTTCCCTTGTTTCTTAGCAGAGCCTTGAGTTTTTTTCAAACTTAGTGAAAACATTTAAATTAAGCAAGGATGAGCATTTGAGTGCCCAAACAGTAGTAATATATATATATATATATATATATATATATATATATATAAAGTGAAAGAATTTAAATGTTTTCTTTATACTAACCTTCTACAACAAATTAATAGTTGTGAAATAATCTGAACCGATAATAATAACATAACAACACTCTTTCAAATTTTTGAAACTACGTATTGACTATAAATAGGGTTAAAGTGACATACTATGAACATTATTTTCATTTTCGAAAAGGTTAAACAGAATTTCATCGGTAAACTGTCATAACTTACGGGCACGGAGTTGATCAACCCGTTGTACCCTGTATTGATCAATACTACATAACAAGAATGATATTATCGTTCACTCTGGCTGCCTTGGGCACAAAAATTTTCCTATGAATGGGATGTTCATACCTGTCAGGGTTCCAAACCAAAGCAATTCGGTTGGATACTAGGTAGGTTTTATCTTGTTCAACAATAATCTATAATTCAATATATATATATATATATATATATATATATGTAATTGACAAAGGTATATCAACATGTGATTAAAAACAATGATTACCCAGGTGGGGACACTTGTGTAATCATTCATAGAATTTAACGAACAGAATATATATCTGAATTACCATATACTAACATGTTGATAATCAATGAGCGTATATAATATAGGGTTAATAATTTGTACAGTAATAATATAATTCTAAAACATTCTTACTCATGTCCATTGCATAAAGGAAATGCAAAGGTAGGATACTTGCCTGATGCGCTGCTTACAAAATGCAACTTAGTTTTATCTCTTATATCACGACATATCATTAATCAGATCATTCGTTCGATTAGAACAATATACTATAATAATATAGTAATCTTGCATTTCGCGATCGAGACATAACCTAATCACATTATCACACATGTTTAATGATCGTTGCATCACAAATAAACATTAATATAGTCAAAATATCTAAGTCCGATCAATTTCTAAAATATAGCCGATTGTGCAAGCGACTTTATCGGATAATTATCGAGTCTAAGACTCTATATCGTAAATTCTATATCCATTTAGATATGTAAATATCGTCATATTATTTTAAATGACTTCAAATAAACATTTATTATAATTTATCATAAATTTTCAAACACTAGAATCATTATCAAATGATTTAAACATCAAATAATTTTATTATCATTAATATTTAATTAATATTAAACTATTAATGAAACCATTGCTAAAATATTAAAGTTATTTATAATAACTCAAAATACTTTTAAAACATTTATATTACCCTTAAATGATTTTTTAAAACATTTAAAATTATTTTTAATAATTACCATTAATATTAAAATATTAATGTACTATTTATCCAATATTTAAAAGTCATTAATTATAACTTAAAATATTTTTAATTCATTTATATCCTTTTTAAATGATTTTTAAATCAATAAAGCCATTTTTAAACTATTTATTTATTAAATAAATTTAATATCATTAATGTTAAATAAATATCATTAATATTAAATTATTAATGAAATTATTCTCTAAATATTAAAAGTTATATTTTATAACTTAAAATATCTTTCAACACTTTATTTTCATTTAAAATGATTTTTATAATATTAAAATCATTTTAAAACTAATTTATTCTATATAATTATTAAATAACCTTAATATCATTAATAATAATTAATTAATGAAATTCACCTTTAAATATTGAAAGTTATATTTTATAACCTAAAATATTTTTAAATACCTTATTATTATTTAAAATGATTTTTAATATAATAAAATCATTTTTAATCTTTTTATTTAATTCATTTATTAAATAACTAAATTATCATTAATATTAATTAATTAATAAATTATATCACAAAATATTAAAAGTCATTAAAAATAACTTAAAATATTTTCTTATTCCATAATATAATTTTTTCAATGATTTTTAAAGTATTAAAATCATTTTAAAATAATTTATTTAATATAATTATTAAATAAATTAAATACCTTTAATATTCCAAAATAATAAATATTTGTGAAATATATCCAAAATAATTAAAATATAATTTTCTGGACTTTAAAATAATTTTTAGTAATTTATTTTATATTTTAATAATTAAAACTAATTTTCTATAATTATTTAATGAAAATATAATTTTTATAATTAAATCGTCATTAAAGACCACCTATAGCTTGACAAAAACCGTCATTGTAGGTGTTCTTCGTGTTCTTCATGCAAACCCAGATCTTCAATCCGATTCTTTAGAGGTGGGTGGGTTTGACCAAGTGTAAATCGAATATGTTTTGTGTGTGCGGACTTGTTTTTGGTTAGATCTGGTAAAGCTAATGTAAGACTACAAGACTCAACAACAAAAATGTCCATAACATTGCATCAAATGAAAGATCTAAGCCATCAAAGTGGTCGTCAGGAGGTTATTCTTCATTTCGGGTTGCCTGAAATGAAGAATGATCGTGGGCTCACTTTGGACTCCCACTACACGTCGATCGTTTATTATTTTTGTGATCTAAGACTTCTAGATTTGAAGACAACATGTAACACTACGGATCTATCACATAAAAGTATCAAAACATCAATACAATAAAGAAGATATTGATCGGTTCAACCCACATCGAAATATATGTGCTTGGCGTTTCTAGAAAATTCCCGAAAATGAAAGCGTGACCGATGACTCAACTTTGACCATCCATTAAATCCAATGTGTTTGATATTAGATGTAATATTAGCATATATCTTGTTACATAACATACTACAATACTATATTTCAAACAATATAACCAAAACATTAACCAACTGACAGATCAAGAGCCATCAAAACTTGTCAGACGCGTGTTCATAGATTCTGGCTTGTCCAGAAAAGGTCCGGTCAATGTCGGTCAATGGCGTTTGACCGTTAATAACTACCAATCTTTACATCAAATGACTCTGATTCTTTTTTTTATATTAAAGACCACATTACAAGCTACACAAAACAAGTTAAAAACAATAAAAATCATAAATGACCAAAGATCTGTGGCCACTGACATTTTATTGTCGACCCACGAACCATTCTTTTCTAGATTTTTCAAATCTTCAAATCCGAGCTTCTAAATGTTATGGATCCAACATTTAGCAACCCGGATCATCATTAGACACTACTAACAACATATTAAAACATTTAAACATAACATCTAACAACAGATCAAAGGTCGAATTTCAAGCTAGGGTTTTATACCTTTAAATGAACAAATCTTGATTTCTAGCTTTTGATTTGATATGGTGTTAGTGGGGCTTGGATTTATGAGTGATATGCTAAGAAATTTTGTTGGTTTAGAGAGAGAGAGATAGGTTGAGAGTTGATACAAAATGAGCTAATGTAATGGCTTATTTCTCTCTAATCTATTTATAGAAGTCTTGTAAATGAATGTGGGATTTAGCTATTATCCCACATACATGTGTTGTCTAATAGACAAAACTCCTTATCTTGTTCTTAAGTATGCTTAGTGAGATTTCCACCAATGAGGTGTAGACAACATTGTACTTTGTGTAAGAAAGTAAGGTCATTAGCTATTTAAGGAAACTTGATTAGCCTAATTTGTTGCCTTAAAAGGCCTATTGTGGCCAGCTATGTATATACCCACTAATTCCTTTATTTAGCTTTTATTTTAATGCATAAATTAGATAAATCAAAGGTCTAAAATACCCTTAGTTATGTGGGCTAAGTTTGGGCTTGAATTTGATTTCTTTTTGGGCTTCTCCCATAATTGTTTTGGGCCATGTAATAATCATAGCTTAATAATTTTAATATATGTTACCCAAGTTGTTTATTTAGGGTTTAAAATAAATATAATTAGTTTGCAAAATTTATAATTAGGGTTTTCTTAATTTGATTAGGGTTCTAATCATACATGAACATTAGGGTTTATTATATAATAATTATAATTATCCTTGCTAATTTAGCAATTAGGGTTTATAATTTTGGTAATTAGGTTTTCAAGAAATTAATAAATCTAAATGTTAATTAGGGTTAATCATAAATCATATAACACAATTAAATAATGACTTAAACTCACAACCCGAGTTTCAAATTAGGGTTTTCCACAATGAAACTAGGGTTTGACATAATACACCATATTAA
Organism: Panax quinquefolius; assembly: GCA_020205615.1. NCBI lineage: Eukaryota > Viridiplantae > Streptophyta > Magnoliopsida > Apiales > Araliaceae > Panax > Panax quinquefolius. Next base: position 28,580,841 of record CM035153.1, read on the forward strand.
AAAAAAAAAAAAAAAAAAAAAATTTATTTGTATAGAAAATATTTCTAATTTATTTTGTAATAGAAAAAACTCCTATATGTCAAAGCTCATTCTTGAAGACTGTTATTACAACGATCTTGAGAAGACAATATAAAAATGGGGAAGCAGTGATCTGTTAAGGAACAACAACACTGAGATATACTATAAAGCAATGTAGCAGCTACAGAGGCCCAAAACTTTATGGCTGATGAACCAAATGAAGAACCATAGTCAGTAGGAACATCTCAAAACGTACTACTGATAACCAATCGGCCACCCAACTCAAAATCGTGGAGTGCCCACAATCAAACACTTTATCGTAGTGTAAAAGCAGGAGGATACCACGATTACATCAAAGGCAATTGTCTAAAGTTGGCAGATGACCTCCCCAGCAGAAAATGCCAAATGAGATATCAGTGCAATTCACTTCTGAAGTTTTTCATCTGGAAAGCACCTCAGGGACAAATCTGACCCTCAGCTCACTCTAAGAGGTTGGCCCTTCCTGAGCTACCTTAACCCAGAAGGATTGCTTAGTCAAGTTCATCTCAAGGACCAAGACAGTCAATAATCGTATAGTAGAGTTTAAAGAGAACTCAACGATCGTGCTGCAATCTCAACAATCGTAGAAGCAGACTCGACGATCGCAGTCCTACCAGAACACACTAGCTCATGGTGAGCTCGGAAGAACCAAACAATTGCTCAACCATTCAAAGTATGAGAAAATAAGGTCTAATGCTGATTGAAAAGATGTCATGTTGAAGAAAAGTACCCAAGCCTTCATAAAGTACTTCAGTGGTTGAGCTATGAAGTTTTAAGATAAGGACTAGTGTCAAAACCAACCACTGCAACATCTCTCAGAAAAAGGTCGTTGAGTCAACAAAGGAACATAGAGTCACTAGCTACCTCACCGAGATACTCTACGAACCAAAAAGGTTAACAGTCAATCCACGTCAGTAATGCTTATTCTCTTAAAAGGAATATAAAACTGAAAAGGTTATGGGGAGTTACAGCTCATTACTGGGCATCGTGCAACCAATGGCTAGTGGACACATCACAGTGTTTGTAGAGTCAGAAGGAACTGCCATAAAGACAAATTCAAAATCTACAAACAATTATCAAAAACTATTGAACCTCTCTCCCTCCCATTTTCAAACCCTAGAATTCTCTTCGAAGCCAAAATCAATTAAACCCCCAGAGCCTTGATCACAATCAGCTAAATCTCATAAATCTTTCTGAATCAAATACCCATATTCCTCGAACTATTCAAACGAAAGATTGACGAGTAATCACTGGCATTCAGCTCAGAACCAAGTCGTTTGAGAAATCCAAAAAGAAGTTCAGAGACATTCTTGAACTTGTGAAGAAAGCTGGATTTTCATAATTTCTTAAGGCAAGCACTCGAGTATATACTGAACTGGTTAAGGAGTTCTACTCAAATGCATCCATAAATGCTGAAACCCTTTCTACTAAGGTTAAAGGTCAGTCTCTAAAGCTGAAATCATCCGATATCAATTAATGCTTAGGCTTTCCTAACCTAGGACTGAAAAACCTTGATGAGATCGACACTGAGCAAGCAAAGGAGATTATCGGGTACCAAAGGAACATAGTCTGAAGGACATGAAGAAAAAGGGGTTTCCTGAGGAATTCGAATTTCTTGCTGAGATAGTGGGAAAATGTATACTATGCAAGGATCTTTGCACATGACAACGTGCTTGATCGCCAGATTGAAGATTATGTACGCAATAGTTCTAAAGAAGTTTAATCAACTTTGGAGCTATCTTATTCGATCAGATCTCCAAATGGATGGAATAGGCTGAGATAAAGAAGTCTACTGATAGACCCCTGACTAAGGTCTTTCATGGAAGATTTCTGAGTATTATGATAAAGAAGAAGTTGGGAGGCAAAATCAAGGATGATGAAAGAGAGCCTCTAAATGTTCACAAAGTAATGTCTCCACAGCTGTTCGTGAACTGGAAGAAGAACCCAAAGGAAAATAGGAAGCTAACAACAACTGGGAGTAGAAGCAAGGTCTCTGTAAAGAAGAGGAAGGCGAAAGAGGTGGAAAGTTCTGAGTCTGGTGACTCTATACCAGTAGCATCCACACAGTAAGGAAGAGATCCAGGGGTGTGAAGAAAACTAAGGCTCCACCAAGAAGTCTCTCCACCGAATACAAAGGTGAAGGTAAAAAGGTCTTAACTGCACCAGAGACCACAAAGAGAAGAAGCAATAGACTGCTTCAAGGGCCATCAAGGAAGAAAGCTAAGGTGGAAAACCAGCCAGCCCCAGCTTCCCAAGAAAGTGCATCTGACAAAGAAGAAGACGTAGAGTCAGAAGAAGAGGAGGGAACTGATGGTCTCAAGACTGAATCCCCAAAGAACAAATCCAGCGATGAAGGTAAAGCTGAATTCATGAAAGAAAATGTAAACCTTGCTGATGAAAAAGAATATGCAAGCAATATGGCTAACTCTCAGAGCATTCACTCTGATGATAAAGAAAAGCTATAAGATGACCCAACTACATCTCCAAATGCTAATTCTCTAACAAGCCCAGATGATGGGTCAAATGATGTTGATTCGAAAGAAGAAGGACCTACTCTTGCCAATACTGAACGACAAGGAAGGTTTCCTGATGATTCAAAGGCCTCAGAGTCTAAAGAGGAAGAAGAATCTGACTCTCCCATAGCTGAACCCCCAAGGAGAAGAAAGAGCTACAGACTACTAGCTAAATTTGCCTCCAAGAAGAAAAGTGATCACTCTATTACAGTCACTGAAGTAAGTGATGATGAATTTGAATCAAAAGAAGAAAGTGCTGAAGATGGGACTAGTAATGAAGAAGATGAATCCAAGGAAGATTTTGCTGAAGAAGGTTCTAGAAATGAAATTTAGCAAGAAAGAATCACTGATGAATCTGATCAGAATGTTTCAGGCTCAGAAAGAGAAGAAATGGAGAAAGATTCTGATTTTGCACATTAGGAACTAGAGGAACCAGAATACTACCATGTTCTCTCTCCAGCTAGGATTAACAGGAGAATAGTGGTGGAACTCTCGAATGAACCACCAGAAGTACCTCCAGAAAGATGTTTTTTCCAATGGATGTGGTTAAAGGCACATACTGAAAAGGATGAAAGTTACCTCAGCTGGTGTTTCTCTCAGTTTCCAAGCCTAGAACTGGTGTCTCAGAACTTCCCCAGGGTGAAGGTCTAATACTTGTGTAATAAGTTTCTAGATAAGCTCAAATGGTTTTCTCACAATGGATGCCCCCTGATATGCAATAATTAATTGATGTATCTGAAAGGAAAAGTTATAGCTTGTTGGACATGGTGTGGTCCATAATAAAATTATCGACATTCTAGTATCCTTTTGGGGTCAAACCCTAAAAATGGTTGTATATCTACGAAAAGGTAACCTCAAAATCTGGCCCCAAGACTACATAAGAGTTATGGACATGGAGGATTCCTAATCTTAAGTATGTTTAGATAAAGGGTAGTCCAGCTTATGTGAAAAAGGTTTTAAAGAATAAGCTTGGGACAAGATTTGACGAGTGCAGATTTATGGGATATCTTATAGTAAGTTTAGGGTATATATTCTATAATCCTACTTAGAAAAATGTGTTTATTACGAAACACGCTGTCTTCTGTTGAGTAGAAATCTAATCACGCTCACACGCAAGTGCACGTGATCAACAAGTAATATAATGATAAGTCGAGTATCGTTCCCACAAAGATTTAGTAAGATATTAACCCTCACAATTACCAGCCTTATATTAATCCAAATTTTATTAAACTATCCAATTTAAGAATTATAACTATAAAAACTAAAAGTATTAAAAATACTAAGGATACCAAACAATCAACAAACTTAAAAACTATAATTTCAAGCAAATATTAAAGAATTAGGCTTACAAATTCACTCTAAGTATCACTCCGATTATTACACCTTATTCCAGTTTAATACAATATCCCAGTTTATTAATCAAGAACACTCAAGTAGAACTAGCCATCTCACGATGCACTAATACCGTATTAACTTAAATCCACAAATTAGATAGAATTAAGCTAAACACCTTAATTAAGTAATTCACTATATCTCTATGTGAATTACAATCAAAGAAGGTTTAAGTTCAAGTTTTCTATCCGATTACATGCGATGCTAGGCATATCTCTACCCTAACATTCATCAAGATTCCATTCAATCACAGAATTGAAGAACACATGTTATAATGACTAGGTCCAGACACATATTTCCTCTTCCGAATCCATATAAATCCGCATAGAATTGGTGATAAGGCAATTCATAAATTGAAGCACAAATCAATATAGATAAACTGAAAGATAGATTATTAAACTGAATATCAAAGCTACATAATCATCGTTCAACCCAAAGATCCGTCATAAGCCTAACAAGTAAATTAATTCATCATAATTGAAATAAAAACTAAATTCATCAAAGTAAACATCATCCCAATTACAATTATAGAATTATAGAAAAAGAATGAATCCAGAACCACCCTTCTCTCTAGCTTTAATATGCAATTATCGTGAATTCTCCTTCAAATCCTTCCTCCAATGCTTTTTCTCAAAAAATAAGTCTTCAAATTGCCAATTTATTTTTAGTTTTTATCTCCGTTGTTGTTGTTGTTAATAACAAGCCTAGGACCTGTATCCTTACCATAATTTGATGACCAACTGAGTTCCACACCATGTCAACCACTATCATTTACGCCACTACAGCAACACAATCAAAACAGGACTTTGGCCTTTCCCGTACCCCCACCCCGACGGGGGGGTTTTACACTATAATGCCCGCCCCGGCGGGGCATGCTTCTGTTAATTAATTAAGTACCCCCAACCCGACGGGGGTTTTGCCTTTCCAATAACCACCCCAGCGGGGGTCCATCATGTTCTTGTCCAAGTTAAGCTCCTTTTCTTGCCAAGTTTTGCAATGAATCCACCTTTTAATTCCAAATGCCATGCCACCACACCTAAACATAAAACAACAATAAACAAGTAAAAGAAAACATAAAAATAAAGAATTAACACAGTTTAAGCTTGAATTAGAAGCTGATTCGTAGGTATAAAACCCACTCATCAAACTCTACCAAACTTAAACATGTACTAGTCCTCGAGCACAAAATAAAATAAAAATGCTATGCAATGCAATGTAATGCATTTATTCTATATGCCTACGAATCCAGCATTAATTATGGAATCAAATCTATTCAACCGGCCTCAGAGCAATAAAGCAAACACAACAATACTTTATATCAAAACCAATCAATAATTCCTATCATTCATCAATTCTTAAACTATTATTACTGGTATAGTGTGTGTGAGCTCAACATCTATGCTAGCTAATGCCAATTCAAATTTAATACATAACAAGTCTCTTAGAAGGCATCATACAGTGTAAACTCAAGAATATTAAGAACAGACGAGATCAAACTTAAATCAAATAATTACCAATATTAAGGGTCCAAATAGGGTTCTTAAGAATTATTTTTCAATTACAGGGGCTTTTTACTCTTATTTCCCATTTTATTCTTTTTTTATACACATGGCTATGCAAGGTCTTCTTCCCTTAGGCTTTTTAGTGCTACCTTAATGAGCTTTCGACCAACGACTCCCAGACAATTAATATCTTAGGGCACCAAGTGTAAAGACAATCCTCTCGGGCTTAATTACTCAAGAAACAAAGGCCACAAAACTAGACAAGCATACCACGGTGTTTATTTGTTTTTTTATTTTTATTTTATTTTTATTTTTAAATTATGAAGCTTATATACCCCACTTTTTCCCCCAAACTTAGGTTCGTGCCTAATTTTTTGCCTTCACTGCCTATCCTTATCATTCTTTCATTTAAACTAGCATTATCCTTTAGAGGTCCCTTATGTATCAATTTGAACTAAATCAGTCCACATAGGTGTTATTAATGTGCTAACCTATTATACCAGTTTTAAACAGGCAAAAGATTCAATTCATAACAAAAAATTGCGTCAAAGTTGTGAGACCCCAAATTTTATGAATAAAAATTTAATTTTCTCGAAATATTATTTTTTGAATATTATGGTGTAGATTTTAGATAGTGTTATAGTTGTGGGTAATATTTACAAATTTTGCAAAGTAAGCAAGTGGTTATATAATATTCGATTAGTCGGGGAATATTCATTTTAACAGGGAATATTCGTATGACGGCACAATCATTGGTGGACCCCACAATGGAAGTATTGTCGTAGTTAGAAAATGATAGAATTATCTTTTTATAAAAATAACGGCCAAAAGTGTTCTGAATTAAAGCTGTTGAACTACTCGGGTGTAAAGTATGCGAGAATACTGCGGTGGTTGCATAGTAGCACACGGTATTGATTATTAATGCTTACGTGAGAAGTCACTTAATTTTATTCAATTATTGTCACAATATTTTATATTATTAAATTAATAATTGAGACGACAAAGTTATTCATATTATTATTTGTAATAAGGAGAAATCCTTATCAGAAAGCCCCCTCTTTCCTGGGAATGACCTGATTGTTAAATATTGTGAGTTATAATATTAATGATGAATAAGTTTGTGTTGATTAAAGATGAAATTGATAGTTCCATTGTGTTGGAATTATTAGTGTTAGTGGAAATTGACATTTATTTCGATAATAAGTGATGTCTGGAGGTTATATTAACGAATTGGGTAATTAACCGGATAAATGGGCAATTAGTTTATATTAATTCACATGCTTATAACAATGTGTTCACATGTGTGTACTATTGATTCACATGATTTACTATTAGGGGAGTTGGTGTAAGTTTGATAATACTTGCATGACTAAGTTAAAAATGGAGCTATGGATGAAGGTATTATACTAGAATTAATTTTTTCACATGTTTAGAACTATTGAGTCACATGATTTACTATTGATTCACATGATTTACTATTAGGGGAGGTGGTGCAAGTTTGATAATACTTGCATGACTAAATTAAAAATGAAGGAAAAGAGGAAGGTATTATACTGTAATATTTTGAGCCCCAAAATTTGCAATTATTGAATCTATATTTTCCTATAAATAGAAGCTCATTCTTCCTTCATTCTCACCAATTTACTAAGTCTCACATGACCAATTATTATAGAGAAATTATAGAGAGAAAAAAGAAGAGAAGTCTGCTACCTCACTATTCCAGTATCCAGTCTTCTTCTGAGGTAAGGGGTATTATTTCTTTCGTATTCTTGAAGAGAGCTATTGTTATTCCTTTCCTTATTATGTTGTTGGAATAACCTGTATACGCGCACTACCGTATACATGGAGAAATTCTTCTGTTATTCCATTCTTTATTATTCTGTTAGAATATACTGTCTGTGCGGATTACTCATGACCTGGTTCCATTCTTTATTATTCTGTTGAAATATTCTGTCTGTGCGGATTACGCATGACCTGGTTCCATTCTTTATTATTCTGTTGGAATAACCTGTCTGTGTGGTCTAACGCATGCTTGGTGAATTCTTCTGTTATTCCATTCTTTATTATTCTATTGCGAATAACCTATCTGTGCGGTCTATCGCATGCCTAGTGAATTTTTTTGTTATTCCATTCTTTATTATTCTGTTGGAATAACTTGTCTACGCGGACTACCGCATGCATGGTGAACGATCCTTCGTATTCACTCTTTATTAAATTGTGGAAATGATCTGTCTACGTGAATTACCGCATGACGGGTGAAAATCCATTTGTAGTTTCGTATATTCTATTATACTCGTATGAGATATCATTTCTTTTGTACTCATCATGGAATATCATTTTCTTTGGTAATTTTCTTTTACGAGTTACTATTCACCCAGTTACTATTCACTCTAGTATTATTCACTCGGGTATTCGGGATACTTTTTGTGCCAGAGTACTATTCACGAGTTACTATTCATGGGTTACTATTCACTCTAGTATCATTCACTCGGGTATTCGTGACACTTTTCGTGTCGAGGTACTATTCACGGGGTACTATTCACCCGAAAAATATATTTCTTTTCAATCCCAATTTATTTTTGGTACATGAATATTATTCTTGAATTTTATTCTACAAAGAAGTATCATGTTGACAATTTGGACGTTATTGATTTCTGGATAAATTAAATTATAAATCTTTAAAATTTATCCTTGAACTTATTTTATTGAATTATTATGTCATTGTCATCATCCGCATGCTTAAATTGTGATTAAAGTCATCTTTGGCTTACGTGCATAGATGGACTTGGTATGATTATGACCCGGGATTATTCGGTATAATCATGACCGTAATGTAACGAATGATGTGGTAAAAGTCCTCATTGGCCTGTAGTTCATTGATAGACAGTTGTTGGTATGATTATGACCAGGGATTATTCGAAATAATCATGACCATTGATGATTACATGAATATCCTTAGTCGTGGTGCAGGGATGATTTTATTTTATTTATTAAGCTGAGTCTCAGCGAAAAAGTTAATGAAAAACTTTTTAAATCATAGAAGATAGTAGATTTTATGCTCTACTTGACTCTTCTAATGGATTGCTTATTCCGCTGCAGTTGTTGATCTAAAACTTATTGTCTATTATATTCTATCAGTTGTTATACTGTTGAAGGCTAAGGATAATTTATTCTACATTATCTTAGTCATAATATTTCTTAATGGGCTAGTTGAGCTCACCCTTTCTTTCATTCTTCTCTTTAGGAAATGAGAATATAGCTAGGACGAGTCGAGGAATGGAGTGATGATCCAGTTTAAGTGGCTTTAGTAGTCCCCACTATTTTATGGAATAGTGTGATAATAATTGTAATGAGGACTCCATTGAGTGTGGATATTGTCTAGATGACAATATTCTTATTAAAACTCTTAGATTATATTTTGTCGTATTTTACACGACTGTTGTATAATTAAGTTGTACTTGAATTTATGTACCATATATCTAGCGACTCAAGATGGGTGATGTATACCTGTTTTGGGGTTGTCACAAAAGTTCTAATAGTCGGTACTATACTTATCTACTTAATCCCAATCTCATCATTGGCCAAAATAAACTGAACTATATCGAATCGCTGGAATTATGCAAGATAACACAATACTTAACTATTTTTTTTATATACGTGGTAAACATAACATGATTAAAAACTAATAAAAACTATTTACAACACTACTCTATTATGCAACTATTACACTACATGAATGCAAACATCTAATGAACCTACAACTAAACATAAAACTAACATATGTAAATCTAACTACTAAAATTAAACATGCAAACATAAAAATTAAACTAACTCCCCCAAACTTAAAAATTACAATGTCCTCATTGTAAAGATAAAGCATGAAATAAATGAGGACTTCCCTATAATCACCTAAGCTTGAGGTGGTGGTGGCTGTTGCTCTTCATTATCTGAATTAGAGAGTGGGAACCTTGGCATCAGGGTAGGTTATTGGTATGGAAATTAAGCGTTGGAGTTGAAACTCTGGAGCATCGCGTTCAATGAGGCAAAGGACATATTCATGTCCTCAAACATATGGTCTTGCCTGGCCGCGAGTCTCCTCATCAGTCTATTGGTGTCTTTGTTGTACCCATCCACTTGTCTCTAGAGGCTCTGAAATTGAGGGCTAAACGTATCTCCGCCGGTTTGCTGCATCTCCTCAATTCCTTGCTCTCCCATAGTCTCATCCACCTGGAACTCAATGTCGTCAGAGGTGTCCACAACAACAGCCTCATTCTCTGAGGCTGGTGGAAATTTGAACCCGACTCTCTCTAAGCGCACTTCACCCCTGTGCCACACTTTGAAATACCATTGCTCGGTCTTGTGTCCAAAGTCTGTTACGGCATTTGTTTGGTCTCTTCGTTGGACCACCTAATTCCTGCTTGCCTGCATAGCCCATATATGAGAGATGGGTGAGGCAAACCGCCAGAAAATGGTCCTCGCAGGTATCTTCAGATAGAAAAACTGATGATGACACCCATGTCGATGAGAAAGTCTTGGACGATGACATATAAGAGAAGTATTTTCTCCTTGGTCACCTCTGTCATATGTGTGGATGTGAATAGCTTGGCGCACATGAACACATACCATATTTTTCCATACCAACTTAGATCTTTGTTGTGGAAGACGGTGCCCCCTTTGCGCCCCTTAACCCATGTGGTGCCCGGCTTTGTTATTTTAGTTAAAATAATCTCATAGTCGGGATTATGATCACACAAGTAGGCATACTGGCTCTCTCTAGGAACTCGCAAGCGTTAGTACTCATTAATGGTGTCAGCACTGAAAGGAACATGTTTTCCCCGCATAAATGCTATGAATGGGGCCTTATCCTCTGCATTGGCATAGAATTCCTTCACTACATTGACAATTGATGGCTCTGGCTCTTTAGTGAACCTATTCCATCCTTTTTCATAAATTTGTTGCATCATTTTGTCATCTACGTTGTCGGGTGCAAAGTCGCGCTCTGGTGTTAGTGCTTTAGTCACTAGATAGTCATAGTGGTCGACGGCGGCGGCAGTCACAAACTTTCTTCTGTCAAAAGTTCTAGTCGATGGTGTGGACCCCGAACTCTCGCCTCGCTGTTGTTTCGCTGCTGGTTTTGGTGCCATGGTATTTGATTGGATGAACCCTAGCCACAATACCCCCAAACTTCACTTGAATAATTAGTCAAACATTTTGTGTGCACGACTCACAAAACCCCCAAAATTTGTAATAACACTTCAAATATGGTGATAAGTGATGAGGAATTGTAAGAACTAACCACCTACCCTCAATGTATTGACAAGTTTGTTCAATTTCCCCTCTTTTTTGGCTGTCAAAATTCGCACTATAGGAACCCTAACTCTTGTATGACTGAACTTGTATGGAATGGAGTGGAAGTATTATGTAGTTAGGGTTTGATTTATAGGGGATATATAGTGTAGAGACTGAACTTGTATGGAATGGAGTGGATATCAGTTATGCTTCAAGGGAAAAGAAGTAGAGAAGATGAGTTACTATTTACAACTGCCGAATTTGAAAGTAGTATGCGCACAAGCTAATCATGTTTGATGATAAAACATATACTTTGTAACAATCTTATTCATTTATTAATAAAAAATATTAATTTAATTAAAGGCTTTTAATTATCTACATGATGCTTTTTTAAAATATGTGATAAACCCATAGTTTTAAGCAATGCTTTTAGAATAATGATGATGATCATTCTAATGAGATCTAAATTCTTAGAAAGCTTAAAACTAAAATAGTTCCCAATCGTTGGATTACTAAATTGGGGATTTGTGAATCCAAATAGATTGATACATACGTTGCTTGCTCATTGGATGAGGATGATTGATCTCATGATCATTTATGTAGAGACATTAAAGTAAGTATGTAGGTGCTTATTAGAGAATAAGTTCACTGAACGTGGCTCGCTAAGGAATACCTAATGGAGTTTTACTTGCCTATCAATAGGAATTCCTGTAGTGATAGTAGTACAAGTGATCCTTGGACGTGAGATCATCATAGTATCTTGTGTATGATGAGTTATACTTTGACTTATTCCTTAAGACCCTTAGGGTATATCAAAAGGTATGCTTGGGTATAATAAGTTATACATGGAGATAATGCGTGATCAGTAAAAAATATACCACTTCTAGTAAAAGAAGAGAAAATGTCCTATGTGATTCGATAAATAATAACCCAGTAGTCCTTGGCCAAGGCAGAATGAAATTAGAAAGGAGTTTCTAATTTGCATTATTTGGAGTTGTGCATTTAAGAGTCGAAATAAATATAATTAAATAAAATAAGACTTGACAGTAATTCCATGTCTTATATTTAATTGGGACATTGTATGGTGGAAGGATTGAATTGTATGATAACTATTTACTCAAAGGTTCTTTTATGATTAATGTTGAAATCTATATTATCTGAAAAGTCGTTAATCGCTAGGAAGGCTTATCTCTATTATAGAATAAATATTATTTATTTAAATAAATTAATAATTTATTTTATTTATTTAAATAAGATTAGAATTGTTCTAATTAATTTATTCACAACCATTTTAATATGGAGAACTTAAAGGGTCACACCATAAAAGGAAGAATAATTATTTAAGAAGTTAATGACATAATCGTAATAATATGTTAAGTGTAGTTAATTTAATCTATGGTGATGAATAAATTAAATAGCTTAATATTTATTATTTAATATTTTAGAAATATTAAATATTAATTAATAAGAGGATTCTTATTAATATTATTACAATTATTATTATTTAATTCCAAAGGAGTTTGGGAATTAATTAATAAAAGTACTCTCATTTATTCCAAATAAGTTTAGGAGGCAAATTAATTAAAAGAGTTTAATTAATCATCCCTAATAAGATCATGGAGCTTAATTAATTAAATAATACCTTATTTTCTAATTAGATTAGAAGGGTTAACTGATATCTTTATAAGAGAAGTCTTATATCAGATATCATGATACGTGATTCCAATTGTTAGAGAGTACGTTTTTTCTATGAGAGATAGAAAAACTAGGGTTTTCCCAAATACCCATCTTCTTGAATCTTTCTTCTTCCTTGGTGGATCATCTGTAGAGGCCAAATACTTGGGTGGCTAACATTGATCAAAGGAAGGAACCAAACCCGATGGATACAAGTTGAACGCGAAAAGATTGGAGGTGAACTTATACCTGAGGAAGCTCGAATCTTCAAGGGTATGATTCTTGTTCTTTATCTTTTTGTTTAATTAATAATTGTGCATAAAGGATGATCTGGGTATATGGTTTGTAAAATTTTAAAACTCTTATTTTTCACGCTTCCGCTTACTTTATGCAATTTGAATTTGTTCATGAATATTACAAACCTAACAGAATTTGTCTATTCAAATCTCGTACCGCTGCCCTGGCGGGGGGTTATAAACTATAGATACCCGACCCAGCGGAGGGGGGGGGTGTACTGTTATTGGGTATAGACCCTCCTTGCTTGAGGTTTCTTTCTTCTGAAAGTCTTACCTGGCTGGGGTGGGGGGTGGGGGTACACTGTTGTTGTACTTGATTTTTCTAATTCTTTACATCCATCACATATCCATGCACTTCCCATGTACCTGAAACACCATAACATTGTAAGTTTAAGATAACAACATAAACATTGAACATTAAAAGTTGAATTGACTAAAATGCGTGACTCTACTAACTACCTAATAATTCGAACTAAAATTATACTTTAAACTAACTTCACACTAAGCTTATAATTTGAACTACGAATTAGTTAAGATGCTTAAAAATAAAAAGAAAATACTGAGAATAAAAGTAAAATTGGGTTGCCTTCCAATTAGCGCTTGATTTTAAGTCTTTCAGCCTGACTACTCCCTATTTATGGCGCGTCAACAAGTGTGATTGAGGTGCCTTCATTGTCGATGTCGCCACCCCAGTAATGCTTCAGTCGATAACCATTGACTTTAAACGTCTCCAATGGATTCCTACTGTATAACTCAAAGGCGTCATGTGGGAAAATTCTTTTATTTGTGAATGGCCCCAACCATCTTGATTTGAGCTTTCCCAGGAATAACCGCAGTTGTGAATTGAACATTAATACTGATTATTCCAGTTTAAACTATCTTTGCATGATCTTTTGGTCATGCCACGTCTTAATCTTTTCATTGTACAACTTTGAATTCTCGTATCCTTGCAGTCGAAATTCATCTAGTTCGTTTACTTGGAGCAATCTTTTGTCTCCTGCAGCTGCTTGGTCAAAATTAAGTTTCTGAATGGCCCAATAAGCTTTATGTTGTAATTCCACTGGGAGGTGGCACATTTTTTCATAGACTAATTCGTATGGAGACATCTCAATTGGTGTTTTGTATGCTGTTCTATATGCCCATAGTGCGTTGTCTAATTTTAGAGACCAATCTTTTCTGTTTGGGTTCACTACTTTCTCTAAAATCTTCTTCACCTCTCTGCTTGAAACCACAGCTTGCCCACTTGTTTGGGGATGATATGTCATAGCCACTCGATGATTACCCCCATATTTTGCCAAAAGAGCTGTAAATGATTTGTTGCAGAAATGACTACCCTAATCACTTATAATAGGTCTTGGCGTGCCAAATCTTGTAAAAATATTCTTGTGAAACAACTTGAGAACCATTTTGGCATCGTATATGGGGAGTGCTACGACTTTAACCCATTTTAACACATAATCACTCGTAAGCAAGATGTACTGATTATTAAAAGATGGAAGAAATGGCCCATAAAATCCATTCCCTATACGTCAAAAATTTCCACTTCCATGATAGTTTGTAGTGGCATCTCATTCTGCTTTGATATGTTACCCATCCTTTGGCATCTGTCGCAAGTTTTTACAAACTGATGGGAATCCTTGAACATTGTAGGCCAATAGAATGTTGACTAAAGAACCTTGGCCACTGTTCGCTCACTATCATAATATCCCCCATATGCAGATGCATGACACTCGTGTAGGATATTCTTCACTTCACTGTATTGCACACACCTTCAAATCATCTTGTCGGCACACTATCTGAATAGGTATGGCTCATCCCACATGTACCACTTGACATCATGTAGGAATTTTTTTTTCTGTTGTCTTGTTAAATCAGGGGGAAGGATGTTGCTCACCAAATAGTTGGCAAAATCCGCATACCATGGAAATTCTGAATTAACTCCAAATAGCTATTCATCCAAGAATGAATCATTAATCACACACTTATTCGCTTCTTCTTTACCCGGATTTTCCAGCCTCGATAGATGGTCTGCTACTTGATTTTATGTCCCCTTCCTATCCTTTATTTCCAAGTCAAACTCTTGAAAGAGAAGGATCCATCTGATAAGTCTAGGTTTAGCATCCTTCTTCGAAATCAAATAGAGAATTTCCAAGTGATCCGTGTGCACCACCACCTTTGTCCCAATCAAATATACCCGAAATTTGTCAAAGCCATATACTACTACAAGTAACTCCTTTTCTGTAGTTGTGTAGTTCATTTGTGTATCCGTAAGGGTTTTGCTTTCATAGTATATGGCATGGAATATCTTATCTCGGTGTTGACACAAAACAGCTCCTACCGTATAGTCACTAGCATCGCACATTAATTCAAAGGGCATAGTCCAGTCCGGTGCGACGATCACTAGGGCTGTGGTCAGATTCATTTTCAATTGCTCAAATGCTGCTTTACACTCGTCATCAAATCTGAACACTGTGTCCTTCTCTAAAAGACTGCACAAGGGTTTTGCAATTTTAGAGAAATCCTTTATAAATCTTCTGTAGAATCTGGCATGTCCTAAAAAACTACAGATTCCCTTTACACAATTCAGCGGTGGAAGATTCTCGATCATGTCCAACCTTTCCTTGTCAACCTTCAAACCTTTAGAAGAAGCTTTATGCCCAATAATTATCCTTTCTTTAACCATAAAGTGGCATTTCTCCCAGTTGAGTACCACATTAGTTTCCACACACCGCTTTAAGACCATGACCAAATTTTCCAGACACTTATCAAAAGTATTTCCACAGACTGAAAAGTCATCCATAAAAACTTCTACCTTTTTTCCACCATGTTTGAGAATGTCAAAAATGACATCCTTCTAAATGCAAAGGTGCCATATGGGCATGTAAAAGTGGTCTTCTCTTGATCCTCAGGAGCTATAGCAATTTGGTTGTAGCCCGAGTATCCATCCAGTAAGTAGTAGTATTCATGTCCAGCTAGTCGGTCCAACATCTGATCAATGAAGGGTAGAGGAAAGTGATCCTTCTGGGTTTCCACTGTCATTCCACCTTTTTTTTGGCACACACTGTTCTGGGCTGACCCATGAACTGTCTAAAATTTGGTAAATAATTACCGCATCCAACTACTTTATTATTTCTTTCTTCACCACTTCATTCATGATTGGATTTAATCTTCTCCGCTGCTTCATAATTGGCTTCACATCCTATTCGATTAGAATCTTGTGCATGCAAAAGGAGGGGTTGATCCCCTTTATATCGGCAATGGTCCCGCCTATTGTAGTCTTGTATTCTCTTAAGATCCTCATCAAATTACTTTCCTGTAATTCATTAAGTGCAGATGCAATAATAATAGGTAAAGTATTTAAATCATCCAAATAAGCATGTATGAGGTGTTTAGGAAGTGGTTTGAGCTCAAGAGTGAGTGGCCCCTCAAGTGAAGGTTTCATCCGAGCTGAAGCTTTTTCCTTCGTGTGTAGTGGCTCGAATGGAACTTTGAATCTACTAACTCTAGGCAAATAATCTACAAATTCTGGATCATCTAAATCTTCATCCCCCAGTAGTGTAGCTTCTAATGGATCATTAACCAAACTTTTTACCATATCATCATTCACTATCCAGTCGATGACATACACTTGAAAGCACTCCTCTTCGTCCGTAGGGAACTTCCACTACAAGAAAAAGAGCCATCTGTGACTAATGATATCAGCGACCGCCCTATTCGGTCGTTGATAATAGTAATAACGACCGCTATCTGTGACCACTAAGGATTCTAGTCGCTAGTTTATATCAGCGACCGTATGTGGTCGTTGATCGGTAGCTGAGAAGAATTTCCCTCCAAAAATTTGGTGTGAAACTTTGGCGTGGTGATAGCGTTCACTGATTCTTATAACCTTAATCAGATTTAGGCATTCGCTCGAATCATTTGAGAAGAAAAAAAAAGAGGGAGAAACGGAGACGAGGGAGAAGGGGGAGTAGGGGGAGAAGTGAAAGGGGTTCACCACCAACATCACTGGCCGACCGAAGCTTCACCACCACCGTACCACCGCTGGTAAGCCCTTTAAGCACTTCACAACCACCATCTTTATTGAACATCTTTAATTTTTAATATACTGTAATTTATCATGATTTTTAATTTGTAATTTTCGTATCTTTGGGATTAAACAAGATCAGTGAGATGGTTTTATGAATTTGTTAGCATGACTTCTGCAAAAAAACATTTATTTCTAAATAAATGTCTATCCTCAAGCTAGTATTGTGGTATTTGCTATCCAGTTCAGTTATGATTCTAGAATAGACTTGTGTCTTTCCGAATTGGGTTGATTAAGTATTTGAAATAGAAAGGAATTATTATATTTTTGGAATAACATATGTGTACCAAGGTTAATGCACTAAAGCATTAATTGATTGTGGGATGCCCCTTTGACGAGACATTAACTAAAACCATAAATTGGATTTATATATATTGATTTTTGTCCAAAATTTACAATTTCATTCATACGTGCTGCTGACCCACAACCAAAACTCCATCTCTATTTTTTTCTCTAGTTTAGATACTTTTTGTATGTCTCTACCATAAATTATTTTGAAATCCCTCTTTGTATGTGATTTTAGCCTTCATTTGATTTAAGTGCATATATATATATATATGTATATATATATATATATATATATATATTATATTTGATATTATTTGACACGCCCCCAAATCCGGGTTACCTGACTCCCGAGTTTGGTGTTCACAATCCACAATATAAATAACATCTAACTACCCATTTGATTATGAATAAAATTTTACACCACATTAACTGATATAGTTAATACATTCATCCCAGGTTATCTAACCTTTATATTACAAACATACCATTTAGATATATAAAAAGGGTTTACAAACATAACATAATAATAATGCTATTCATAACTATTCCAGCATAACACCTTTGCCTTTGTTCTTCACAGCAACTCCTGCCACTTCGTCCCTAGCTGAAATGTTTTATTTAGCAAGGGTGAGCAATAAATTTTCCCCGCAAGTTAAGACATACAATGAATGTATAAGAATTAAGAATAAAAAACTATCTATTTTGATAGAATGACACCAATGTTCGGGGAACTTTGAAATAGTTGAACAATTCTTTAATCACTAACAAGTCTTCTCGCATTCAATGCAACAGAATAATTTGATAATGAAAGAGTACAACGCTTTCAAAGTTTCTACGATATGCAATTGAATAACAAAAAGGAAATATTCTTCAGAGTTTATGCTGAGTGATCCCTAAGGATCTAAAACTTCTCTTTTCGAGTAATTATCAAATATTTACTTTGATATACCTAGGTGTATCAGATAACCATAAAGATTAAGTCATAACCTTTTAGTAGTACTTAGAGCGCCAACTCAGGTAAATTCTTATATATTATCATAATACTTACATATGCCAAGAAGTAGCCAATATATCGACCAACAATGTTCTCTTTGTATAAAAGGTTCTTCTTCCCAGTCTTAGAATCAGAATATGATTTAACAACGAAATACAATGGTTTCAATATCTAATCACTTCTCTTATCTTCTGTTCTCAAACTTATCAAGTCATTAATTATAACTTAAAATATTTTAAAATTACTTTTCTCATTTTTAAATCAATAAAATCAGTTTTCCACATTTTTTTTAATTTAATCATTAAAGAAATCTAATATCATTAATATTAAATTATTAATGAAAATTCTCCAAAAATATTAAAAGTTACATTTTATAACTAAAATATTTTTTAACACTTTAGTCTTATTTAAAATGATTTTTATAATATTAAAATTATTTTCTCTAATTTATTTAATATACTAATTAAATAAAGTAAATACCATTAATATTCAAATAACTATAAATATTAATGAAAAATATTCCAAATTCTCAAAAATTATTTTTCATAACTGAAAATAATTTTTAAAATAACTTTTGTAATTTTTTAGAATTTATTTCTATTTTTTAAGTATTTTCCAGAAATTCAGAAAATAGAAATATTAAAATTGTCGATATAGGCTATAGGGACATTTTCTGTCGTTTTAGGTGTTCTTGGCTCAAGAGCAATGACAAGCCAGTGTTCAACATGCCCTGTTTGACCGACTTTAATTCTCAGTCCAATTTTGTTTCTGGGCTAACTTAGGCTTTGATCTTGTAGTTTACATATAGTACTACAAGTATCAATCATTATCAGAGTTATAACTTAACAATCTAGCAAGATCTTCCCTTCAAAGTTGCTATCAGACACCATCTTGGTTTTCTCGGTAACCTAGAAACCCAGGCAGTGTCATGGTGCCACTTTCTAGCTCAAAAATCTTTATGCTCTAGTCATCAATATGTTGTTCTTAAGGTCCAAGTCTATAGCACACATGTCAAGGAACACATAGGAATCAACATATCAGTCCGAATACATCACACGTTCTAGATTCAACCCGGTCAAACCTTGTCAGAGAGCTAGTTCATACGGTTTTTGGAAATTCCAAAAAACAGAAAATATGACTGGATGGTCTACTTTGACCATCCACTACATCTATCATGTTGATTGTTTAAGGGATCTAGAGGCATGGATCTAGAGTACATATTACAGGCTACATCTGGTTACAAACACATCATCAAAAATCTTAACAACTGACAGATCAAGGCCTTGCAAAGTATTGTCAGACACTGTTATTGAGTTTTTGGGTTGCCTAGAAACTCTTGGTCATGCTCGGACAACGGGGTTTGACCAACTATATCTTGTAATCTGGACATGGAATAGCCTTGATTCCAATTCCAGATTAAATTCCTCATGTTAGACTATGGATCTAAACCATAAAACAACACAAAACATTAATAGCGAAAGATATGTGGCCACTAACATATGATTGTCAGACCACTATTAGGGTTCATAGACAATTTTGGAAAAACTTCATTTTTAAGGCATTTGATGCTATAGATCTATGATGGATCATCATATCACATCTTCTAACTTGTATTAAAACACAAAAACATGAACTCTATCTTAGCATACATTATCAAAATATGAGTTTAGGTTTATACCTTTTTAGTCCAATCTTTGATCCTTGATCTCTTCTACTGATCTTGATGATCTAGGGGCTTGGTTAGTGTCTGAAACACTTAGTATTTTCGGAGGTTTGGAGAGAGTGAGAGAGAGTTGTTTGAGAGTTAGATAGAAAAATGAGCAACGTTAGTAACTTTCTCTCTCTTATCTCTTACAATCTTTAGGCGTAATGTATACAAGCATGCAAGGTGTCCATTTGGATCAGATTTGAGATGATTTGCAGCACATGGGGTATACCTAATGTGACGACTCATGCAATTTCTAGAAAAACTCTAAGCTTACAAGTAACTTGTATTTTGGACATTTAATTCAAATTTTAATGGCATAAAGGTAACTTGCCAAACCCTTAGGGTTTAACCCTAAGGTTTTACAACTTTAGTTTCTAGAATTTTCCAATTAGGGTTTTAAAATAGAAAATTAAGATTTCTAAAATATAATTAGGATTTCCTAATTATATTAAGGTTTACTAATTACATTAGGATCGCTAATTAGGATTAGGATTTCCTAATTAGGGCTTAGGGTTCTTGAATTTAAAATTAGGGTTTCTCGGCATTCGATTAGGGTTCCTGATTGTGCGTTGGGATTTCTAAACCTGAGATTAGGGTTTCTAATTCCTTATTAAGGTTTACTAATGTTATACCCTACCCGATCAATCACTGATCATAAATTCTATATAGTTCAAACACATACTCATTAATACCCACAACTAGGGTTAGGGTTTCTATTATCTATTAAGCACAACTCTACTCTTATTTTCTCAATCAATACAAAAATTGACTAAATCTCTAGACTCGTATCACAGATACTTGGCATAATATTGATATTCAATATCAATATTAAATAAATAAATAAAATTATTCGTAAAATTCGAATTATTAGAAATCCTGGGTTTTCACATTCTCCCATCTTTATAAGGATTCTGTCCTCGCAATCACCGCTTTCTTATTGTCTACAATCTCTTAAAGTTGTATCATCAATTCATTCTTATTAACACAATACTAATTTGTATCCCATATACTAACCTGTGATTTAAATCTATAAAAGAAAATAATTAACAGTAATATCTAACTCATATTTCTTGCGTAATTTAATTTCTAAACGAAATCGTTACCTATCGCCACCTCCTGGGTAGCCACTGTATCTTGCACCGTCATATTAAATGTACAAGCCGTTAATCTTCCTGGCTGTACCAGTCCTTTAATTGTCAGGGTTTCGCTACCGGCTCCCTTGTTGACACTTTCGTTCTCCATATTTCTCTTCGGACAGTTCCAAACCAGATGATTTGTCGATGCAAAACAACCTAGTATCTTCTTTGGACTTGGATAATTGGGTGACATGTGTCCCTCTTGACCACAATTATAATAGACTCCCTTCTTCTTCAGACAAACTCCCGAATGGTTCTTTCCACAAGTCGCACATGGCTCCCCTTCTTTCTTATTCCCTTTTGTCTTATTACCCGACTGGGTATTCTCGCTCCACTTTCTCTTGTTCGGATTACTACCAGAACTACTACCTCCTTTATTTGTCTTCTTCTTCTTCTCTTGATTATAACGGGATGCAGCTTCGCTTCCCCCTTCAGCAATTATTGCCTTCTCCAACAAAGCCGCGAACATATTAATCTGCAATACAGCTACTTTGTTGTATATACCTGGCTTCAATCCATTCTCAAACCTTCTTGCATTTCTTGCCTCCGTGTCCACCTGATGAGGTGCAAGTCTCGCTAACTCATTGAATTTGGCAGCATACTCAGAAACTGACATATTCTCCGTCTTTAGGTCTAAAAACATGACTTCCATCCGAGCTTGCACACTCGGTGAAAAGTAGTTCTTAAAGAACAACTCCTTGAATCTTGTCCAAGTCACCACAGCTGTACCAGCTCTCGCCTGATTAGTCTCCCACCAGTAATTGACTTCTCCCTTCTTCAAGTATGTTGTAAAAGCTATCTTTTGCTCTTCCGCCACTTGCGCAATAATAAATGCTTTCTCCATTTCTTTCACCCATGTTTGGGCTTCAATCGGATCCGTACTTCCCTTAAATTCTGGCGGTCCTACAGCTTTAAAATCTTTAAAGTTAGCCAATCTATCGGCTAGCTGATTTCTTGCTCTCGCTCTTTCTGCTGGAACTCTATTTCCCATAGCTTGGGCTAACATGTCCACAAAATTCTGTATCGGGTCCGCTTGACCTCCTTCATTATTCACTGATTGCTCTTCTCTTTGATTTAGATTATGTCATCTAGGCGGCATGATCTGATTTAAAAAAAAATCTTACATTAATTCTCTTTCTCAACACAAATTCTTACTAACAACACAATAAGAATTTAACACAATGTTCTCATATAATCACATATTTACTCAAATAGCACATAGTACATTTAGTACTTAACACATACAACTATCACTTTTTAAATAATTTTAAGGATTAACCCACAAAACTTTACACAAAAAGTTGTAATTCTCCAACTTTACACAAAAAGTTGCAATTCTTTTTTCACACATAGTTATTCCCAGTTCGTCAAACTTACCACACTTATAAGTGTCGACGTCGGGATTTTTGAATGTCACTTTTCGTTACTTGTATTTTGGTGTTCTCATGTTAATATGAGATTTGTTTAAAAAAATAAGTGAAAAAGGTCCGACATGTATAATGTCGACGATCGATTTTAAGAGTCGCCAGTTGGTGTTTTTAACTGGTTGCACCAACGCAACCGAAAAGGTTTGCACATTGACCCAGTGTTTTGACACTGTTAAACGGGTTTGTGAAACCGAGATTCATTAAGGGTTCAGGGGATTGATTATGCAGAGGGAAGGTGTTAGGCATCCCCCGACATCCGTGTTGCCATGGTGACCGCCACTCTTCAAAGAAATTGTTATATGAATGTGTGTGTGTGTGTGTGGATCAATGTGCAATTATATGAAAGTAATGTGAGGCCTCGTTCGTACCTATATACACGGGTTTGAATTTTATTAGGAAAATTCAATTTTAACCACAAGATATAGCAATGAAGTTTTGTAAAAGAGGTTTTTCAAACCCTATGCTCAATAGGAATTGAGACCTTTTCATACTCCCATTTTTATTATTAAATGTCCGGCTTGTTTGCTTTTATTTTCAAGATGCGAGGCATCCTCGAGAAAATAATATACAGCAATGCCGAACTCCTCATGGGCATGACAGCCATCTAAGGAAACTCAGACACTGTAAAATAATGTACAAGCTGCTTGCAGCCAGAAAATGTCCATCATGGGAACCGAATCTAGATTCAGTAAATTAAACCTATGATCACATGATTCCTAGGCTCACAAGATACTGCAATTTGTATGGAAAGCAGTATGTAGTTATATATATATAAAAGCTGTAAATATATATATGAACATTATCAACCGCCATGAAGTGAACTCTAGGCGGGATAAATGTAAATAAAGCTGTAAAAGCAATCGACTGCCACGAAGTGAACTCCAGGCAGGACGGAATGTAAATAAAGCTGTAAAAATCCACGGAGTATACTCTAGGCCTGACAGAAATGTAAATATATATATATATATGTACAAATATATATATAAAAGTAGTAAACGCACTGGATGTGAATCCAGGCTCATCGGATATGTCCGACAACAATTATATATATGTATATATATAAAAGCGAGTAAATGCACCGGATATAAAATCCAAGCTCATCAGATATGTCTGACAATAGTTATATTTATACATATATATATATATATATAAAGCAATTAAACGCTCCAGATATAAAATCTAGGCTCATCAGACAGAGTCTGACCACAATATATATATATATATATATAAAAGCAGATAAACGCTTCAGACCGAAGTCTAGGCTCAATCGAGGCATAACTCTATAATGTTAGTCCATATATACGATATATATATATATATATATATATATATTAGTATATATATACAAATAGAAATGAAAACCATGAACAGAAGTCCGAGTAAACACACTCACACGACTCTCAACGTGTACAACAGTGTGTGATAGTATAAGAAAGAGGCTGTCTAGAATGTAAGAAGGCTTACAGTGGACTGCCAAAGTAGACTTCTTTGACTATAAATGGATAAACACTCAGCTCCCGCCGGATAAAAAGTAGCTATATTTGAGCTAACTAGTGTTTAAAGAAGAGGAAAAACTCAAAAGATGTATATGCAGAGCTAAATGGATAGGGCTTCCTCGCCTTTTTCCTTATCTCTCTCCTCAAATGGCTGACCCACCTCCCTCTATATTTATAGACGGATGGCCGGAGGTTAACTCACAGCGTACATGATTAAACTCAAGGTTGGTCGTGGTGCGGGCCGGCTTCATGGGTCCCATCGTCTCGTAGTGCGTGCACTTATGTACTATAATGTCCAATCAAACTTGTAAAACTTCAATCCGAGCGTCCAAACGAAGCATATCTGTAGTTCTTCGGATCGCTTGTGTCGAGAGTTGCATAATGACATGGATTAGAAGTTGTACGAAGTCAGGAAGAGGGGTCTATGCCCATGGTCTTCAAGCTTGAAAGTCTATCCAAAGTACTACCACATGCAATAGTCACTCGGGATTGTCAATCTTTGGCTCTTGTGGGACATTGTTGTATGTATGTATGTATGAAGCGTTAAGACGACGTGTCATTTGTCGGATGAACAAGATGATGTGTGACTCCTTGCCGGGGTTATCGCCGGGTTGAGTTGAAAGTAGACGTTGCTCAGGGTTACAGCTGAGATTGGACCACTTGTTGGTATGCTGCGATATCATCTTGTTTGACGTGGTCAGATGACGTTTTGACTCCTCACTGGGGTTATCGCTGGTTTAAGCAGAAAGTAGACGTTTCTCAGGGTTACATATGAGATTTGACTGCTTGTTTGTGTGCCTCACTGTCATCTGCGTATGATCTTGTCTGAGGTATGTGTGTTTTGACATGATGTATGTGGTTTGAAGCTGATCGCATGTGTTTGAAACAAGCATTTTCGGAGTTATCGCCGGAACTGCGATGGCATCTCTTGGGGCTATCACCAAGGATGGGGTTGCTACTCTCAGTGTTGTCTCTGGGACTGGAGGTGAACGTCGTGATGTTATCGCTGAGATATAACTGTTCTCTCCGGTGTTGTTGTCGGTCTTTTGATCTGCATATCTCGGGTTATCTCCGAGATTGGAAATGACATTCTCGGTGTGTGTTCTGGGTTTGGAATTGAGCTTCCGGTAGTATTTGGAATGGAACTGATGTTCCCGGTTTGTGTTCCGGGTTTGATGCTGAACTTTCGGTAGTATCCGAATTGGTTGTGATCTATCTTTCAGGGTTATCTCCAAAATACAAATCTACCCTCCTGCAATGTCAGTAATAGGAGTGCAAAAAATTTCGAGTGTTTACAGATGCCCCTCTTTATCATATTCATGCAATGCAAGGCATGGATAGGATAAAGAATCCTAGACACTTGAAATGCAAGTAAGATGATCATGATGCAATATGTAGTAACATGATGCAAATGTATGTAGAATGATTATCATTTAATCCTGTTGGGAGGACAATCAATGATGGCTTGGACATGCGGTCCAAGTCTCCAAGGATGTTGACGTTGGGACCACCACCAAAGTCTTGAATCCTAGACACTGGCTTATACTCCATAGAGGTACCTCTTGTATGGAAAAGATCTATGGGGATAAAACTGTGCCTGTTTGAGGATGTGTATAACATGTTCCCTCATATCTTCATCGAAATTCTCGCCAACAGTTGGTTGTTATCGGTTGCTTCGATCTTGACGATGTGTGTATCACCGGATAAATCCCTCTTGGGCGAATAGTCAAGGCTGCTTGACCTTCATTGATGTATGTGTCAATGATTGCATTGCGTAGTGACGACCTTACTGAGGAAGGTTGCTTCAATGGGTTTACTTGCCATTGGTTGATATAACGTCAAGGCTGCTTGACCTTCATTGATGTGTGTATCAATGGTAGCATTGCGTGGTAACCCCCGCTGGGGATACGTGGATGCTTGGAATATGTACGTTGTGACCCCTGCCGAGGACACGTAGATGTTTGATAACTTCGGCATTGTAACCCCCGACGGGGAGGTTTGATATTTCGTGGTTTTGCGTTGTAACCCCCGCCGGGGATGTTTAGGGTTGTATTCCTGCAAATGACGGTATCGGACCTTTATGGGGTATTGCCGAGTATAGTTTGTGAAAGTTGAGCTCATTGGTATAGTATACCCTGCATTCAGGCGAATACCATTGAGGCGACGGGAGTTTAACTCGAATCGACAAGAAACCGTGATTTCAGTTTCGTTCGCTCGATCGCGTGGCGTTTTATTCCCCGATTTGGCCTTTTCAAACATGAGACCTCATTTGCAACTCTAACTGGATCGAGCCGGAGGTGTGGGGCCCATGTATGGGGACAAGAGGTGCACTGCGAGTCCCCCGCAAGTTGACTTCTGACCACCATGCCCTATGTATAAAGCGGTTTGGTTGCTTTCATAAGTCATTTTCAAGCTGCGCCGCGAAGGAAATCTGAGTGCTTCTCTGCAGATCTGCTGAGTTTGGGAAACTTTTTGCATATTCTGTCACCGTACAAGCGTTCTTCGCTGTCCTGGTAACACATGCATGTATTTTTAGCCAATTTCTGTTCGTTGGAAAATGGCTTATCGCATGAAATGCATTTAGACACATAGTAGTGAATATGTATGCTGATATGATTTGATAAAAAAATATTCAACATAGCAAATGTTAGTATTAAACTATGCTAAACATAATGATATGAAAAAATTTGACTTTTCAAGCAGTCAAATTGGCACCTTTTACTGTCATTTCTTATCCTATCTGAGGACAAATGAGTAAAAGTAGAATAGTAAGTAATCCTGGTAATTAGATTACACTTACGAATTTTCATTATGATGTGATGAATGCATATAGGATGTATATGATTGTGTACAGGTGTGCTACTAAATGGCCACCTAGTCATGCCTATGTGCATGTGGATAGTCCCATTTACAAAGGGGGCTATGGCAAAAATTTTCCAAAATGTAGGCATTGGATAATTATGCATTTTTAACTTTACAGTAGATGTATGTTAAAATAATGCATGTATGCACGTAATCATAGAATGCATTTTGAAAAAGACTCCAGGTACGAAATTACCACACCCTTTCTAAGGTGATTTGGAGACTTGCTGTCCAGATATTATGGATCCAGATCAGCCGTGTAGTTCTCGTAGGACCACTTCTAGTGTACGGAGGAGGGCTTTTGAAGAGCCTCAGTGTCGTTCTATGAGACAGCCTCGTCGTTTGGCGGAGGCGGTGGTGCGTCCTATTCAGGTTAAGGTGTTGAATATCGAGGACTAGGAGGAGGATGTACTGTTCAAGGTTCCTGCTCCTGCTGTACGTGTTCCCCGTAGGGAATTGCCAAAAATTCAAGTGGCGAACCCAGATCTTCTAGGTGACTTGAGTAGGCATCCTTCAGTATACCTGCACACAAATGAGGTATGAAGTTAGATATTTAATCTTCCTTATTTCCTATTGATGAGGAGTCAAGGAGTCTGATGTTGATTTGCATTTGATGTAGGTTCCCAGCTTCACACAGCCTCGAGGGAATTGGTTTAGCATCCACTCTATGTATCAGGCCTTGCATGATGACTATAGAGCGATCGTCCATGGCTGGGGATTCAAGAGATTCTTCTCCATTCTACCCCGTCGCTGTCCCTGGGGTTACCTCATGGCACTGTCTGAGCGGTGGTTCCACCAGACTCAGTCATTTTATTTGTTGGACTATGAGGTGATGATGACACCGATGGATTGGCAGTTTATCACAGGTATGGAGTTTGGAGGGGAGTCGGTGCCTTAAACGGCAGATATCACCCCTACTGCCGTCAGATCCTTGTTGGGAGTTCTGACGGAGTCACTCTAGGGCAGGACTGTTAGGACAGGTCCTTTGAGTGTAGATGCTATGAGCAGGCTGTTGAGTGAGCCCATACCCGATCATGTGAGAGTCAGGGATTGCATCTTCTGCGATTGTTCCTTATGATCATTAGGGGTTGCTTTATAGCAGATAACTCTTCTACGGTGTCTTTCACTTTGATCAGCGCCACTAGATACGTGGACCGTATAGGATAGTATGATTGGGGTTCCTACACATTTGCCTACTTCCTCAGGGGAATGCGTATACGATCGCAGGGCTTGACCGAGGCATGGCTAGGATTCTACCTGTTTCTGCTGGTGAGTGTTTCTCTTATCTTTTCCCATGTATAGGTTAAGAGTGTTGACTGACAGCAGATGTTTGCCTTTGTGTTGGCAGTTTTGGGCCTATGAGAGGCTCCCTTGTTTGTGTCCTATGAGCGTGTTAGGTTTAGACATCTATCCACGAGGACGGAGATGGCATCATTCTATACTGGCAGAGGTCCCTGTTGCTGAGGGTTTTACTCATTGTCGCCTGCAGCTGGAGCTATTGACAGCTGATGTCATCACGTGAATTCCCTACTCTTGAGAGCATTTGGGAGTTGGCTTTGTGGATGGGTACTCGACTGGAGTAGAGTACATCATATCCACCCGTAGGATTCATCTCTTTATAGACGGAGGATGGGAGCTCTATTTGGGAGAGCGTGCTATTAGGAGCACTACAGAGAGAGATCAGATGTCTTCGATCTTGCCTCCTCGCCAGCGTTATCGGCTGCTTCGCGATCACCCATCGTTGATATCCCATTGTTGGGGATTGACGGCTTTACATTGTCGAGGACCCCGTTCACGGAGATATTCCAAAGATTGGTGGATCCTCGCATACGATTGGAGCTCGCACCACGCCACATAGTTTATGGGGGATATGGTTCCAGGATCTGTGATGATGACGGATTGGTTAGCCTGTGTCAGAGATCCGACTCATGTGACATAGATTGAGAGATTGACTCGGCAGCTGGACCGGTCACATCTTTTCATTCGGCATTTGAGCAGAGATCCTTCAGAGGTAGATACTTTTGATCCTTCCAGCTCTGGAGCTGGTCCCTCAGATGACCCATTTGGTTTTGTCGTCAAAAATCCTCCTTTCAGTATAGGCCCGACATCCTCAGATAGAGATCCAGTGACTCAGGAGGAGTTACATCAGGTGGATAGCATCGATGATGTGGACATTGACACTATTGACTTTTTTTGATGTATTTCTCGTTATCTCTTTTGATAGGCCTCTCTTAGATGCTGGGTAGCTTCACCCCATTCTCGCTATCTCTTTTGATAGGCCTCTGTTAGTTGCTGGGTAGCTTTGCCCCATTTCCCTGTATTTTAGCTATACAGAGATGTATTAGATGATGATATACTTAGAAATGTATGTACAGTTTTCTATTCCCTATATCATATTGCCATCTATCAGTATTATGCATGTTATTGTTATGCATATGTATGTATGTCCGAGATATTCAAAGATTGACCCTGGATGGTCTTATGACACTACCCGTATGATGTCTTCTTCGACAGTTAGCCGAATTGATCATACCCCACCATTTGCGGTGGTAGCTGGTATGCGATCATGGTATGATAGTATATCACCATCAGACATGGTGATCGTAGATGATTTGCTGTAGCATACTATGACCTTACTGATGTTTTAGGTTCCTCCAGGATTTATAGAGGGCATGCTAGAGCACTGGGTATCAGATAGACAAGTATTTCACTTCGGGACCCGTGAGTTGACTCCTACTTTGGAGGAGTATGCACGATTGATGATGCTGCTTCTGGATAGACCTTGCGTGCATATGGTGATGGGAGACATGAGTAGACAGTTCATGATTCTCACAGGATTGAGGCGTAGAGTAGTGCAGGATGAGCTTACATCCAGCCATGTGATATCCCAGCGTTTCCTGATTGTCAGGTTTGGCTCTGAAGCAGCTATACATGGTATTCCGAGGATTTCACCACACTCGAGGATCATTGGCGTTCAACCCGAGTAGATGTACTGCTTCTATGCGTATTGTCATACGTCTACATGCCGCGGTACATGGATGAGCTAGATATCAGCGTCATTATGGCAGTGAGAGCTCTCAGGGAGGGTCATACCATCATTCCGATGATTATCGCAGAGACCTTGAGGTCGGCTACATAATGTTGCACTTATCCGGCAGGAGTGTTCACAGGTAGTTCGGTCATGCTGTATGTGTGGTTCATGTCACACTTGAGACCGATTGACACCTTCAGACATCATGGATTTTGTTTCACCCATGAGATAGCCATGTCATACTCCTTTCAACCTACGAGGTGTACAGATGTTGCATCTTGGTCCGCTTTCTTGGCAAAGATCGGAGATCCTTTTGATATATTGCCGTGTTCAGGGCTCAGTTCACCCTACAACTTCATTACTCATGCTTCGGGCATGGATTATCCCCCTCTGGCTGGTATGAGGGGTATGATTACCTACCACCCACTGGTCGTGATGAGTCAGTTTGACCAGTTTTAGGATTTCCATCCGTATGAGGGGACAACGAGTCGGTAACTGCGTCCGCACCGCTTGTCGATGGAGGATGATCCCGGTTGTATGCTGTTGGGATCGGCCGAGTCGGTGACTTTTCATCGACCATCCAGTCGCTTCTGCAGAGTATTCCGCATGGATGGAGACAAAGACTGCATTGGCTGTGGCAGTATCCACAGTGCAAGAGACTGATTATGATGATGAGGAGCCTATAGAGGAGACTGTCATTCCCACCGATGACTTAATTGCTGGGCTGCCAGCATTCGTGCTAGATTCTCCCACCCCGAGTGCCACTGTTACTCAGTATTCGGCACAACATCTGGAGCAAAGCTTACATTTAATGACCTATGACAGAGATCAGGCTAGGGCCACGATGTTGATAGCTCTTGATGAGAGAGATACCGCTCTGTTGGAGAGGGATGAGGCTAGATCAGCTAGGGATGCATTGATAGTGGAGCGGGATGCCGCCTTATTTGCTAGGGATGTGGCCATTACAGATAATACTTCAGTGAGATTCCAGATGACGGTCAGTCTTACCGACATGAGTGCATACATTAAGGAGCATTCTATCACTATGAAGTTAGCCTCTGATCTGCTAGCTCGTGTAGATACCCTTGGACAGGAGCATGCTGCATTACCTCTGTCTTCAGAGAGGGATGCTATGTTAGATCTGATAGTTCGCATGTATACAGATTTGTAGATATCTTTGTATTTTTCTACACAAACTAGCTTAGCCATTTTTGTCATGTACAACACATATGTATATATCAAACAGTATTATGTATGGCAGGGAAATATATTTTGATTAACTTCCCTTTTAGTGGTGCCTTGATATTTGCCTGTTTTTCTAGGGCCTTTGATCTTGATGCATTCTAAACTTATCCTTGATAGATGGACATTGAGACGTAGCAAGGTCTCTTAGAACGAATCATTAATTTCTGAAAATCCCTACATCTTTGGTGTCTTGGGACTGGTATCTGTATGGAAAAGTGGAGAGGATGATAGTTTCTTCCTCTCTAAGATTTACCGCTCCACAGATGGTCGCCAGTTACTTCTATTTGTGAGAAGCCTAGTTAATTCCACCTCTTACGGGTTGGTATTACTCTTTGAGGCACGATCACAGCTTAGATGGTCACCAAATCTTCTATTTGTGAGAAGAGGTTGGATAAATCCATCCTTTTGATCTGAAACTGATGAAGTGGGGAAATTTGAAGGTTGATCCCAGTACCGTGTGACAAATATGTTTGTTCTGGTAGGGGTTAGACTACACCATGAATGGCTACCTACGTACTCCTGTTGAAGAGGAGATCAAGTCTGCGTAGTTCGGACCTAGTGTAGGAGGTTCAACGCTGAATGTGAAAGGCAGAAAGGTGTAGAAGTATTTTTGTTGTTTTTTGTTGTTTTTGTGAAGAAAGGGCAGAAATGTTTTTGTTATTTTTTCTTTATTGTGACCGGGCCATATAAAATATGGTTGCCTACATACCCCCGGGTATCAGGGAGATCAAGTCGACGTAGTTCGCCCCTCGTGACTTAATCGTGAAATAAAGAGAAGCCAAATCCATGTGCGAGGCTATATCATGGGGAGAAGAAAGTTTAATCCCATAATGGGGATAAACTGCAAGTGTGGAAAAATTTTAATCCCGTCTTCAGGATAAACTGCAAGCGTAGAAAAGTTTAATCCCGTCTTCAGGATAAACTGCAGGTGTGTGAAAGTTTAGTCTCGTCTTCAGGAGAAACTGTAGGTGTGAAAAGTTTAGTCTCATCTTTAGGATAAACTGTAGGTGTGAAAAGTTTAGTCTCGTCTTCAGGAGAAACTGTAGGTGTGAAAAGTTTAGTCTCGTCTTCAGGAGAAACTGTAGGTTTGAGAAAAGTTTTGAAATGAAGTGGAACTAGGCTGCTGGCTTGAAGTGTATGTTTCCCTGAGGGGCAGAAGAGTGCAAAGCAAGGGTTCAAAGCCGGAATGACTGGTTATTTGATGATCAAAACCAGGATGTTTGTTTGATGGTAACTTCAGACATAGTACTGTTTCACGGTGTCCGAGTTAATAAGCTATGGAAATTCATCGCCATCCATTTCCTGAAATCTGAGAGCATCTCCTGTCAAGACCTCCTTGACAACAAATGGGCCTTCCCAGTTAAGAGCGAATTTTCTCTTAGATTGATCTTTGTTGTCAATGATCTTCTTCAAAACCAAGTCATGTTGTTTGAATTACCATAGTCAGACTTTTCTGTTGTAGGATCGTGCGATCCTTTGCTGATATAACTGACCATAGAAGATAGCCACGGTTCGCCTTTCAACTATCAGAGACAATTGGTGATACCTGTCTTGTACCCATTGGTCTTCATCCAACTGAGCATCCATCAATACTCTGAGAGATTCCATTTCCACTTCTATGGGGAGCACTGTTTCCATCCCATAAACTAGTGAGTAGGGGATTGCCCCAGTGGATGTTCGCATTGAAGTTCTGTAGGCTAATAAAGTCAGGGGCAAGAGGTCAGGCCATCCTTTGTGATTGGCGGACATTTTCTGCATAATCTTCTTGATGTTTTTATTAGCCACTTCAACAACACCATTCATCTTTGGTCGGTAGATGACAGAGTTGAGATGTTTGATGTGGAATTTTCTGCATAATTCCTCCATCATTTTGTTGTTAAGGTTCTTAGCATTGTCTAACACAATGACCTCTGGTTATCCATATCGACAAACAACATTGTTTCTGATGAACGCAATGAGGACTTCTTTAGTGACCTTGGGGAAGGAAGTTGCTTCTACCCATTTGGTGAAGTAGTCGATCACGGTGAATATGAATCGATGTCCATTACTGACTTTGGGATCGATGGGCCCAATTACGTCCATTCCCCACATTGAAAAGGGCCATGGCGAACTCATATTGTGGAGTTCCCTTGGAGGGGCGTGAATAGCATTCCCATGGATCTGACATTGATAGCACCTCTTGACGTGATCTTCACAGTCAGCTTTGAGTGTAAGCCAATAATGTCCCGTTCTGAGAATTTTCTTGACAAGTAGGGGTCCACTCATGTGGGGGCCGCATACTCTACCATGGATCGCATCCATGAGTCGCTGACCTTGGTCTTTGTCTAGACATCTGAGGAGACCTAATCCTACATCTCTTTTGTAGAATGCATCTCCGCTCAGGTAGAATTTCATAGCAAGTCGATGAATCCACCACTTCTCAGTTAGGCTCGCCTCAGCGGGTGTAGATCCATCTCGTAGATACTCCTTGATATGCTGATACCAAGGGTTGTGGATGGGAGGCAACTCATTCGATACTTCTCCAACGTAATTCCTATGGACTGGGGCCTTTTGCATAGTAATTGTGATGCTTGGCATATTTTCCTTGTCAAGCATGTAAACCAAGGAGGCCAACATTGCTAATGTGTCTGCAAAGTCATTCCTATTACGAGGAATGTGTAGAAAGGAGATTTCTTCGAACTCCAAAGCCATCTGTAGAACTTGCCGATGGTAAGGCAGTAAATGTAATTCTTTGGTTTGATAGATTCCTATGGATTTCTTGATTACCAATTCAGAATCCCCAAAGACAGTTAACCGCCTGATACCCATTAAACGGGTAAGTTTGAGTCCCATGATACATCTTTCATACTCAGCTGTGTTGTTGGTGTTGACAAACTGTAATTTAACGGCGACGGGATACTTCTCCCCCGTGGTGGATATTAAAACTGCTCCAGCTCCAGAGCCTTCTGAATTGACAGCTCTATCAAAATACATTTTCCATAATCGGCATGTATCGTACTGATGTGTTAGCTGAATTGTCATTACTCCTTCGTCAGGAAAGTATGTTTCTAAGGGTTTGTAATCCCCTGCAGGTGCGGTGGCCAGTTGATCTGCAATTCTTTGACCTTTGACAGACTTTTGTGTCACGTAGATGATGTCAAATTGATGGAGGATCAACTGCCATTTGGACAGTCGACAATTCAGTATGGGTTTGCTGAACACATACTTAAGAGGATCCACGTGGGATATGAGATGGGTTGTGTGACCATGGAGATAATGCTGTAATCTCATGGAAGCCCACGCCAAAGCAAAATAAGTTTTCTCGATCAGAGTATACTTGTGTTCACTAGTGCTGAATCTTTTGTTGAGGTAATAGATAGCTCGTTCTTGGCCTCTATTATCTTTCTCGCTTCAAAGATACACCATAGCATTGTCATTTATGGACAGGTACATGAATAGGGGAACATCATCCCTGGGAGGTACCAAAACAGGAGCGTTAATCAGCTGCTCTTTAATTGTGAGGAAGGCTTTTGGGAACTCATCATTCCATTTCATGGAGGAGTTCTTCCTTAACAATTTGAAGATTGGCTCACAGGTTGCTGTGAGTTGAGAAATGAATCGGCTAATGAAGTTGATCCTTCCCAAAAATCCCCGTATTTCCTTCTCTGTCTGAGGAATGAGCATTTCCTTGATGGCATAGATTTTAGCAAGATCCAGCTCAATCCCTTTATGGCTGACTAGGAAACCTAGAAACTTGCCTGACTTGACACCAAAGTCTCACTTGGCAGGATTCAACTTCAAGTTGTACTTATGCAACCTGTTGAATAGCTTTCTGAGATGGTCTAAATGGTCATCCTCCCTCCGAGATTTGACAATGATGTCATCCACATAGATCTCTATCTCCTTGTGCATTAAATCATGGAAAAGAGCCATCATAGCCCGCTGGTAGGTTGCCCCGGCATTGATGAGGCCGAATGATAACCGTCTATAGCAAAAGGTTCCCCAAGGCATGATGAAAACAGTTTTCTCACGATCTTCCTTAGCGACCATAATTTGATGGTACCCAGCAAAGCAATCAGGAAAGGAGTACATGCCATATTGAGCAGTATTATCAATAAGGATGTGGATAAAGGGCACGGGAAAGCTATCTTTCAGGCAAGCTTTGTTCAAATCCCGATAATCCACGCAAACTCGCACCTTTCCTCCTGGTTTAGGTACGGGAACAATGTTGGATATCCATTCTAGATATGTAGACACCATGATGATGCTAGCTTGAAACTGTTTCACAATTTCTTCTTTAACCGTTAAACTCCACTCAGGTTTCAATCGCCTGAGATTTTGCTTAACTGGCTTGCATCCTTCTTTAATGGGAAGGCGATGAAGAACAATGTCAGTGGACAAACCCACCATGTCTTCATGAGACCATGCAAACACATCCTAGAATTGGGTTAACAGTGCAACCATGTCATTCCGTTGATTTGTGGAAAGGTTTGAGCCAATCTGGATTAGCTTAGGGTTGTCTAAGGTTCCAAGATTAAAAGGAGTGGTTTGATCAAGATTGGGTTTGGGTTTGTCGGCGACCCATTCCTTCATCTCTTGAGGTGACTCAATGCCCTCTTGATTGTCCATCAAGTCTGAGTCCAACTTTGCATCAAAGTTACAGCCCTTGTGGAGAGAAGGCATCTCATCAGCAAATACAGACACATCTAAATTCAAAGGCCTGAAACAAAATATGCTTTCACTTAATATATGCAACTGTTGGATCATACAAAAGTGTTAGCATGTACGTGATAAAATAACTGCTAGTTCTGTAAAGGAAAGCAAGCAATTAAAAGTTATTTACAAGGCAGAGGGTTTTTCTACCCATTTTACCCTCGTCGACCAATGCATGGAGTGCTGCTCCAATTGTTGAGGGCAAAGTCCTGAAGGACTGTAGTAATAAATGGATTGTCAGTGTCCTCCTTCTCCCAAATGATGACCATGACATCTGGCCAATCATCTTCTGGGGTGTATCTGTTTGTATGTTCATCATGAACAATGACGCGAATGCCTGCCATCATCAAGGCAAGGTCATGTTTATGTTTTCGCTCCTTTTCTTCCACCTCAGGATCAGGAGTCAGCACCTCTTTAGCTTTGATTGGCACTAGTTTTGGAAACAACATAGCCACAGTCCGGACTAGAACCTTTACTAGAGATTGTATCAACTCATGTGGTAAAGGAATAGATGATCGCTGTACGGCGGAAGTCTGAGGAACCTGCTGGTGCTTATGAGGATTCCTATGCTTGGAACTAGCAGAATAGCCTAGCCCGGCCGTCCCAATTTGACTAGACATTTGGATAGGGTACTTAATACCCTGTTGATCCTTACCAAGCCCTTGTCCAGGTTGGTAACCCAATAACATCATTTCCTGAGTGGCTGACATAACCTCGTCAGAAATCTTGGGTACGGGAAGTGGCACTCCAATAGAATGGTATTGCGTGTTGCTCACTTCCAGAGTATAGAAACTGGTCGGCTCAACCTCTGAATTGAAACTGATAATTAGTAGAGTTCCTGGTCTAGGTCCTTCCAGCTCAGCATTGAGAGTGACTAGACTGTTGTTGATGATGTATTTGAGTTATTGATGTAAGGTGGAGGGAACAGCTCCAGCCATGTGTATCCATGGTCTCCCCAATAGCAAGTTGTATCCTGAATCTATCTTGAGGACGTGGAAGGATACACTGAATATATGTGGACCAATCTCAATTGGCAGCTCAATCTTTCCAATGAAATTTTGTTGAGATCCATCAAAAGCTCTGATGATCGTATGGCTACTTTGGATTCGATTGGTATTGATATTCATCTTCACCAAGGTGGCATAAGGACAGATATTTAGAGATGAGCCTCCATCTATCAAAACTCCTGCTAGCATATACCCAGAAGACAACACTGCGATGTGCAGTGGTTTGCAATGACCGGTCCCTTCGGGAGGTATGTCGTCATCAGTGAAGGATATCACATTATTGTTGAAAATATGATCAACCAAATGTTGAAATTTTTCCACATCCAATGATTTCGGTAAGTAGGCTTCTTCCAAAACCTTTAGTAATACCTTCCGATGATCTTCAGAAGAGAAAACTAAGTCCAGTATGGAAATCTGGTGAGGAGCTTCTCGCAAGCTTAGAACCACTTTGTCTTCATTGTGGCCCATAGTATGGAGGAATTGTTCAATCTTGTCCATGGACAACTTCCCCTTTGCTTCGCAAGTAGGCTTGATAACCCGTCGAGGAAGGTACAGTGGATTCTCTTTCGACACTGCAGCAGTAGTATGAGATGTAGATCCTTCAGCTTCTCCATAATTCCATGGCACTCTGTGTAAGTTGACAACAGGATGTTGTATTCGGCAAGGCAAAGGAATTGGCTCTGGTGTGGCCACGTTCAAAGGATTGTAAGCTCCTTTGAGTTGAATTGGTTGTATGGGAAATATTTTGACAGTCTCATCCTCCACCTCGGATATAACTGCTACTGATCCCTTCCATTGAGTAGGTTATGTGTTCACACCCTTAAGTCGCACAGTGTAATCATCTGCTACTTGCAGGACACCGCTATCAATAAGATTCTGAATGAGATGGCAGAGTGCCCAACATTCTTTTGTGCTGTGACCGTGAGAATGTGAATGATATTGACACATTTCATCAGGGTTGAACCGCCCTGAGCGGGGATTGATTGGAGGGAGAAGGAATGTAATTCTTCCTTCATTGATCAGCATTTGAAGTATCTCCTCCAGAGATTGGCCAAGATAGGTGAATTCTCTCTGATTGGCAAAATCCCGACGGGCTTTAGCACTTGCTCACTTTGCAACCTTGTCCTCCATAGCTTCGCTTTTTGAAGGTGTTGAGGAAGCATTTATAACAAATGGAAGGAGGTAGGCATGCTCTTGCCTGATTAACTATCGTGTGACTTGGTGTTGGTGTGTCACCAATTCTGCCAATTGCTCAATTTGTTTGCAAAGAGCTTTCATCTTTCGTTCCATGGTGAACTGGAACTTTGCATAATCACATTTGTCAACACCGTCTTTGATTGGTTGGGATGATTCACCAGTGGTATTGGCACCATATCCAGTACACCAACTGATCATGTTGACCTCTTCCTCCTTGTGTTGAGGGAGAGGGTTGTCTTGTACGTGAGGTTGATCTGGCTTGGTGACCACGATCTCTCCATTGTCGATCAAATCTTGGATCTTGTGTTTCAAGGCCCAACAATCTTGAGTATCATGTCCGGGTGCCCCAGCATGATAAGCACATTTCCGATTAGCATTGAAACCCCTACTATTAGGGTTAGCTGGCGGAAGAAGATGTGTAATTTTCTTCTGAGTAGTTAGAAGAGTAAGAATGTTCTCGAGCGAATCCCCTAAGGGTGTGAACATTCGAGGTCGTTTTACTTCTCCACTTTTGAGCAATGGAGGGTTTGAAGATTGTGCTGGAAAAGGGGAGTAGTTTCTCCTCTGCATAGGCATGTTTGGATTGCCTTTCTGTCCTTGTAGTATCAAGGAAACATCCTCCTCTTTCATTTTATGGACCCTTCGGGGGTTGTTTCCATAAGATCCGGACTGGATGTGCTCAGCAATAGCTTTAAGGGCGGCTAGGTCTTGAATTTTACCGGACTTTAATCCCATTTCAGCCATCTCGTCGTGCTTTATCATTTCAGAAAATGGTTTGCCATTACCAGCTAGAACACTTTCATATAAAGGGGCTTCCTGTACATCTATGAAGGTCGTGACCATCTCTGATTCTGTCATGGAAGGAATAACTTGAGCAGCAAGGCGTCTCCACCTTTAAGCGTACTCTCTGAATGACTTATTAGACTGTTTCTTGACTTTGGTAATTTGATACCGGTCAGAAGCCACCTGAGATTGAAAACTATATTGAGTGAGGAAGGCATGAGCCAGCTCTTCCCAGCTATGGATCTTAGAGTTGTCTAATCTGGTATCCTATAAACGGGCTTCTCCCGTCAGACTTTTCTGAAACAGTTGCATTCTGAGCTTTTCATCCTCAGCATAAGATCCGAGTTCACCAATGAACACCTTTAAATGTGTGTAAGGATCCCCTAATCCGTCATATTTCTTGAAATCAGGGGTCTTGAATTTTTCTGGATAATGGACACCAGGAAATATGCAAAGGTCTGTATATGAAACACTACCATGTGTTCCAATCCCCTTGAGAACGCGAATGGTTTCCTCCATTTGAAGGACCTTCTTCCTGATGTCACCGGTGTCTGGATCTCCTTTGAGATGGGTGCCTTCAGGGTCTTTGTTGGTTGTATCCAACTGATGTTCTGGAATTGTTTTTTCCAAATGTTGAACTCCCCCTTGTGTAGAGGATTCTGTATGTGTAGGTATCTTCGCACCCTGAGTAGACTGGTGTAACTCTTTCAGTAGGACAACCAAGTCTGTGATTTTTTACTCAATCACAAATTCTTCTCGCAACAGATTTAGGCATTTTAGAGGAAGACATGATTGGCTGTAGGCTTGAGGCCTTTTTGGATTTAGAGCGGGTAACCGGCCCAATTGCTTCCCTACAAAAGACTTATGTAGTTTAGTCTTAGGGTAATGTAAATGTTATCATAACATATCCATTTTAGGAATTTGTCCTGTAAAACCGGTTTAGTTAATGGATAACATGTCATGCATAGGTATTCTTCATATTTTCCATTACATATGGATGAACATGGAATAAAATTATAGGTAAATGCTTTTAAAAGTAATTGAAAATGGAGAGTATGAAGAGACTTCCCTTCGCGTTTGGTTTATCAGAGGTTGACCTATCCTAGGGTTTCTATCATGGCTTTTCGGCAATGAAGGTTCCCAGATCATCGCAATCTACTCAATGGGAGGTTAATCCGGTCTTTCAACTGGATTGAAACTGGGTGGTGCCTTTCCTGAGCCCCGGGGAATTATTCTTCCCACGAGTCCAGTAATCAAACACCGACAAGATAGCCTCCTAATGGAGGGACCACACAACATACATTCACATACAACGTGTCTCAGCATTTATGCAAAATGATGACATGTGCGAAGCACTAATATGTGTGAAGCACTAATATCACAGATAGATATTTAGCAGTGCAGTAAATAAGATGCATTCGTACACATTTATCAGAAATGTAAATGCAACAATCACACACAAGCATATAAAAAATTTTGAAAAGCTTGCAATAGCGGCTTAAGCCCTCTTACTGGAGTCCCCAGCAGAGTCGCCACCTGTCGACGTCGGGATTTTTGAATGTCCCTTTTCGTTACTTGTCTTTTGGTGTTCTCATGTTAATGTGAGATTTGTTTGAAAAAACAAGTGGAAAAATGTCCGACATGTATAATGTCGAAGATTGACTTTAAGAGTCGCCAGTTGGTGTTTTTAATTGGTTGCACTAATGCAACCAAAAAGGTTTGCACATTGACCCAGTGTTTTGACACTGTTAAACGGGTCTGTGAAACTGAGATTCATTAAGGGTTCGGGGTCTTGATTATGCGGAGGGAAGATGTTAGGCACCCCCCGACATCCGTGTTGTCACGGTAACCGCCACTCTTCAAAAAAATTGTTATATGAATGTGTGTGTGTGTGTGTGGATCAATGTGCAATTATATGAAAGTAATGCGAGGCCTCGTTCGCACCTATATACATGGGTTTGAATTTTGTTAGGAAAATTCAATTTTAACCACAAGATATAGCAATGAAGTTTTGTAAAAGAGGTTTTTCAAACCCTATGCTCAATAGGAATTGAGACCTTTTCATACTTCCATTTTTATTATTAAATGTCCGGCTTGTTTGCTTTTATTTTCGAGATGCGAGGCATCTTTGAGAAAATAATATACAGCAGTGTCGAACTCCTCATGGGCATGACAGCCATCCAAGGAAACTCAGACACTGTAAAATAATGTACAAGCTACTTACAGCCAGAAAATGTCCATCATGGAAACCGAATCTAGATTCAGTAAACTGAACCTGTGATCACATGATTCCTAGGCTCACAAGATACTGCAATTTGTATGGAAAGCAATAAGCAGTTATATATATAAAAGCTATAAATATATATATATATATATATATATATGAACATTATCAACCACCACGAAGTGAACTCCAAAGTGACAAAATGTAAATAAAGTCATAAAAGCGATCAATCGCCACGAAGTGAACTCCAGGCGTGACGGAATGTAAATAAAAAAGAAAAAGCCACGGAGTAAACTCCAGCCCGATGAAATGTAAATATATATATATATATATATGTAAAATATATATATAAAAGCGATAGAACGCATTTGGATGTGAATCCGTGCTCATCGGATATGTCCGACAAAGCAATTATATATATGTATATATATATAAAAGCTAGTAAATGCACCGGATATAAAATCTAGGCTCATCAGATATGTCTGACAACAGTTATATATATATATATATAAGCAATTAAACGCTCCGGATATAAAATCTGGGCTCATCAGACAAAGTCTGACCACGTTTTATATATATAAGTATATATATATATATATAAGCAGATAAACGCTTCAGACCGAAGTCTAGGCTCAATCGAGGCATAACTCGATAATGTTAGTCCATATATACGAAATATATATATATATATATATATATATTTGTATATATATACAAACAGAAATGAAAACCACGGACAGAAGTCCAGGTAAACACATTCACACGACTCTCAACGTGTACAATAGTGTGTGATAATAGAAGAAAGAGGCTGTCTAGAATGTAAGAAGGCTTACAGTGGACTGCCAAAGTAGATTTCTTTGACTATAAATGGATAAACACTCAGCTCCCGCTGGATAAAAAGTAGCTATATGTGAGCTAACTAGTGTTTAAAAAAGAGGAAACACTCAAAAGATGAATATGCAGAGCTAAATGGACAGGGCTTCCTCACCTTTTTCCTTCTCTCTCTCCTCAAATGGCTGACCCCCTCCACCTTTATATTTATAGATTTGATGGCATGGTGGTCACTTCAGCGACCAGCATGATTGAACTCGCTACCGGTCGTTAGGGGCCGGCTTCATGGGTCCTGTCGTCTCATATTATGTGCACTCGTGTACTGTAATGTCCAATCGAACTTACAGAACTTCAATCCAAGCGTCCAAACGAAGCATATCTGTACTTCTTCGGATCACTTGTGTCGAGAGTTGCGTAATGACATGGATTAGAGGTTGTACGAAGTTAGGAAGAGGGGTCTATGCACATGGTCTTCAAGCTTCAAAGTCTATCCAAAGTACTGCCACACGCAATAGTCACTCGAGATTGTCAATCTTCGGCTCTTGTGGGACATTGTTGTATGTATGGATGTATGAAGCGTTGAGACGACGTGCCATTTGTCTGATGAACAAGATGATGTTTGATTCATTGTCGGGGTTATTGCCGGGTTGAGTTGAAAGAAGACGTTGCTCAGGATTACAGCTGAGATTGGACCACTTGTTGGTATGCTGCGATATCATCTTTTTTGACATGGTCAGATGACGTTGTGACTCCTCACCGGGGTTATCACCGGTTTAAGCAGAAAGCAAATGTTGCTCAGGGTTACATCTGAGATTGGACTGCTTGTTTGTGTGCCTCACTGTCATCTGTGTATGCTCCTGTCTGAGGTATGTGTGTTTTGACAGGATGTATGTGGTTTGAAGCTAATCGCATGTGTTTGGAATAAGCATTTCCGGAGTTATCGCCGGAACTGCGATGACATCTCTTGGGGCCATCACCAAGGATGGGGTTTCTACTCCTAGTGTTGTCTCTGAGACTGGAATTGAATGTCGCGGTGTTATCGCCGAGAAAGAACTGTTCTCTTCGATGTTGTTGCCAGTCTTTTGATCTGCATATCTCGGGGTTATCTCCGAGATTGGAAATGACATTCCCGGTGTGTGTTACGGGTTTGGAACTGAGTTTCCGGTAGTATCCGAAATGGAGTTGATGTTCCCGGTTTGTGTTTCGAGTTTGATGCTGAACTTTCGGTAGTATCCGGATTGGTTGTGAGCTGTCTTTCAGGGTTATCTCCAAAAGACAAATCTACCCTCCTGCAATGTCGGTAATAGGAGTGCAGAAAATTTCGAGTGTCTACAATGAGTGCAGGAACTTACCACAATTATATGAGTGTATGAACTTATCCTAGTCAAACCATTGGCATCCATTCGCTAAGGGGTTTAGAAACATTTCATATAATTATGAGTCACGAACTTACCACAAGTATGAGTTTTAAGAACTCACAACTTAATCTTATAGTCATATATTGAAAATAAAGATTATATCCATACAAACATATATATTTACATATTTTCACACATCATTCTCGATATTACAACCGTTAATATCACACACTGTCAAAAGATACTATCGCTTATACTTAAGATATCTACCGTCCACTCCTTTGACCAGTCTTCTTTTTGTTGGGACACTTGTTAAATCTGTGACCCGTTCTCCCACATAAAAAATACTTCCTCATACTTGTCCTTCTTGTTTATAGTTGAAGCACACGTTCTTCTACATCATGCATTCTCCCACTTGAGTCTTTCCACACTTGCTACAGACTTGCTTCTTCTTCGGGTTTAAATTTTCAGAATTATCACTGTTGATATACCTCTTTCTCTTATTCTTGCCCTACTTCTTAATTGTTCCTTCAGACGATCAACCACCTTCAGTGTTCATCCTTTCCACATGCGCCTTTAACTCATTCTTTTCTTCGGTCATCTCGCGTAACGCTCGCTCCATCTTCCATAACTCCTCCAAGAGAAACACTTTACTCAAGAGTTCTTGTACTTCTGCAGATACTTGATCTTGTTCTCCAACTTTAGTCTTAATCTTTGACCTCACCTTGACTTATTCGGACTCTGCCTCTTCATCTTCATTCAGATACATCTTAGAATAATCATCATGATCACTCCTTAGATTAACCATAGGTTCATCTTTCTCCACTTCTTCAACGACTAAGCTTTGTCTTTGGCACCTCTGGCTCATCGGCATCGCGGTGCAACAACAATTACCGGCATCTCCATACTCATTTCATCTTCTCCTGACATCCTACAGTCTGTTAAACAACTTGATTAGTACTTCACCAGTACAAACTTCTCACATTATGTGTCCACATATCTCACTATCGATACGCTTTATCAATCTTTCACTTAGTACTCTAAATGAGTATTCTAGATCTTGCTTATGGTTATAATCCTAGGGTTCCCCCCCCCCCCCACTTAAGGTTTATAACCTACAATAATGATACCAACCTGTGACGCCCCCAAATCCAGGGTACCTGACTCCCGATGTAAGACCCCAACTTATTATAAATAAAATTAAATTTCCTATATTCATTATCTTGAAATAATAAGGAATTAATTTGATATAATGCTTTGGTTATGGGTGAAATGTGAAAATTTTGCAAAATAAGCGAGTGGTTATAAAATATTCATTTTTATCGGGGAATATTTTTTTGGTCGTGGAATATTCTTGTTGTCGGGGAATACTCATACGACGGCGCAGCCATTTGTGGGCCCCATAACAGAATAACTGTCGGATGAAGAAAACGACAAGTTTGAGTTTTTATAAATAACGGCGTAGTTGTTACCGTTAATTAACACCGTTGGACTACATTGGAAGTTAAAATACGATGTCTGGCGTGGTTGCAAAGTAGC
This sequence comes from Panax quinquefolius, assembly GCA_020205615.1. Taxonomy (NCBI): domain Eukaryota; kingdom Viridiplantae; phylum Streptophyta; class Magnoliopsida; order Apiales; family Araliaceae; genus Panax; species Panax quinquefolius. The sequence goes on from CM035153.1 coordinate 28,625,466, forward strand.
ACACCAGGTATTACATGTATTTTTGAATTATTAATTCTTACGTAAGAAGACACTACTCAATAATTGTTACAGTAATTACTGTTCAATATTTTATTTTATCAATAATTGATGCGTTGATATTTTATATTATTATTGTTTCAATAATTGTCACTGCACATTATTTCCCATTATCAGATCAATAATTCATATTATTTGAATAATATTATTAGATAGCATTATTGGCAATGTCTAGAAAGTTCTGTCAAGGAGAGGTTTAGTCACCAAATTGCGCACCAGTAAGGATAAATCCTTATCGAAAAGCCCCCTCTTTCATGGGAACGACCTGGTTGTCATTATTGTGATTCTGTAATATTATTTGTGAATAATTATTTATTGATTTATATGATAAGGAAATATTTATTTTATGTGGATATAAATGAAGGAAATATTTATTTGGATATAATTGAAGGAATTAATGTTGAGGTGTTTATCAGTATTTTTGTCGGAATGAAAGTATTAAAAATCAAAACAGTGTTCTTAAAGTTCTATTGCGTGAGTTATAATTTTATTCCGACCATTGGATCGTTGTGATTTTTGGATATGTTATACATATATAAGTTGAGTACATGTCCACAAATTTTGAACCGTTAAAAATTAACGTATGATTTGTTATGAATTTTATGAGGTGTTGAAAATCATCCATTTGTGGATTTCGGATATTTTTGTTTTGGAATTTGGAAAAACCTAAAGCTACAAAGTTGTAGAGAATTTGATTTCGTATGGAATGGATATAAAATTTGTATTTTTCTGAGAAAAGGGCTATTTATTATGAATTATTGAAGTTTCAGAAATTAAATATTTTTTTATTTAAAATTGGGTGGGACCCACTTTTGTTTTTATAACATGTGGGCTACTAATTTTTCTTCCAAGATGGCTTCTCATCAATTCAATTGAAGCATGCGTAGAAGGGAAAGAAAATTATAATATTATTTTATTATTTAGTCTCCTATGGCGTTCTAGCATTTCCTATAAATAGGCGCTTAGGTTAGAATTGAAAATCACACCAGAAACAAGTTTTCTTTTTCTCTATATTGTCGAGCGTATTTTTGTGAGTATTTAGATACTTTGAGAGTTGTTATTTAGTGCAAGTTTCCTTTGGCTTTACACCCGATATTCTGATCAGAAATACTGTTATTTTGAGGTAAGGGATGTTTTTTTCTTCGTAAATGATATTATTTTCTTCAATATCATTATGCTGAAATATTGATATGAATTTTATTATGGAATTTCTACTTTTTTGTGTCGGGGTTACTATTCACGTATACGACATTATTCACCGAAAAATAAAATTTTCTCTTCTTTGTCCCAGATGTCTATTATGGTTACTATCTTTGATTGTATCCATGTTTTTGATCTTTATTCTTAAATTTTACTCCATTATGGTTTATTATCGAGTATTTTTAAACTTGAGTTATCTAAAGTACGAATCTCTAAATTTTATCCTTTTATCTTACTGGATTCGTTCTCTAAAATGTTTTTCATCATCCTCAGTCCTTAATGGTAATACTTGATGAATATCTTTGGCCGTAGTGCAAAGATGAACAGGTGTTGAGATGAACATGACCAACTGGTGATACAAATGAATATCTTTGGCTCGTAGTGCAAAGATGAATATTTGATGCAAGATGTATATTGATTGATGTTACAGGGATAAAATATTTATGATGGACTTTTAAATTCATAGATGATAGTAGATTTCATTCTCTACTTAACTCTTCTAATGAATTGTTGTTTCATTGCGCAGCTTGTTGATCTAAAACTTGTTGTCTATTTTATTCTATCGATTTTTCCTCGTTGAAGACTAAGGATAATTTCTTTATATATTATCTTAGTCATAATATTCTTTATTGGGCTAGTTGAGCTCACCCTTTTCCTTTTTGTTCTATTTTTCTTCTCGTAGGCGAGAATATAAAGCAGAACCGTATTTTGTATAGAGTGATGGTTCTAGAAAGTTGTTTTAGCAGTCCTCACTATTTTTGTAAAATAATGTATCAATAATTATAATGAGGACTTTACCTGGGTGTGGATATTGTCTAGAAGACAATATTTGTATTTAAACTCATAGTATGTGTTGTCGTATTTTGCACGACAATTGTAATAAAAAAGTTGTAGTTGTTTTCAGTACCATGTATTTGGTGACTCAGAATGGGTGATGTATACCTATTTTGGGGCGTCACAGTTGGTATTAGAGCTTAGGGATATGGTCTCTGGCGGAGATCGGGGAATAGAACTAGGAGGGGAGAGAACTAGGAGGGAATAGAACTAGGAGGGAATAAAACTAGAAGGGAATAGAACTAGGAGGGGAGACGAGTAAATTATTTGCTAGTATGTCCTACCTAAGCTTATTTGTTGGTTGGTCACAATATAGGGATATTATGTGGCATGTTAATTTGTTTAATTAACCCTTGTTTTATGGCAGTTTTTAAGAATGACAGCTTAGAAAAATAACAATGGAGTGTATGAGACTGTGGAACAACCTTCAATCACCAACCAGGAGAACGTGCAATAGGAAGGCTATATTCCTCCTGTAAACAACACTATAGAGCAAACAATGAATGATGGAATGTTTAGAAGCTTTTTGCAGTTCATGGAAAATCAGATGAGGGAGACTCGTGTACAAAATACGGGTGGAAACGATAGCAACGCGCAGTTTGTCACAACCAAGTAGTTCAAGGAGTTGGGACCACCAGATTTCTGAGGAAAGCTGGATCTGATTAAGGCGGAAACGTGGGTAAAGCAAATTACAAATATATTCGTTGTCTTGGGATGCACGAAAGAACAAAAGGTTCCATTTGCCACCTTTATGTTTCGTGGTGAGGCATATTACTGGTGGGAATCTGTGAAGCGTACCCAGCCAGCCGCACTCAACATGTCTTGGGAAAGATTTCAAAAACTATTCAATGACAAGTACTTTCCTGAAAGTATTCATCATATGAATAAGGTAGAGTTTATTATATTGGAATAGAACAACATAACGGTGTCCTAGTACGAGGCGAAGTTCGCAGAGTTATCTAGGTTTGCACCTTATTTGGTAAAGAATGAGGAACGTATGACGTGGATGTTTCTGAGAGGTCTAAAACCCGAGATTCGTCAATACCTTATCTCTCACAAATTTTCTCTATATTCAGATGTTGTCAACAAGGCTCAATTATTAGAGCGAGATAAATAGTATGTTCAACCAAGGGACCACAACCAGGATCATACCGGTGACAACATTCATCGGAGCGATGATAACTAGCGAGGAGGGAAAAATACGGACAAAAACGGTAACCACTCGGGTAGTCATCGTGACCATGATAATAGGAGAGGTGAGTCAAGTGGAAATTTCAAAAAGAGGAGATTCAATAATAATGGGAAGACATCAGCACCAGCACCAGCACCAACAATAAATTCTAGGGGAGGAGAACGACCACCAGTTAGATGCTACAAATGCGAAGAGGAGGAACACGTAAGTCCAAACTATTCTCAGCCTTCCAAGGTATGTTTCAATTATGGAAAAGATGGTCATATAGCCCGATTTTGTCTGGTAGCGAAGTCAAGTCCAACTGGGACAGCGGCACCAAAGGCAAATACGGACAAAACAAAGTCGGTGGTTCAAGGGAGGGCGTTTGTCGTGATTGGCCAAAATGCGAGAAACCTGAACGAGGTGATCACGAGTAAGCTAATCTTGAACTCTTGCAAAGTTTATACCTTACCAGATACCGGTTCTACCCATTCTTTTATCTTTCCTGCTTGTGCTCAACGTTTAAACTTGACTCTGGAGAAATTAAACTTTAACTTATCTGTGGAGACTCCGTTAGGAGAAACCTTTATCACATCCACTATTTATAAATCTTGCTTGATCCAAGTTGAAACAATCACATTACCTGTTGATCTTATCTCTTTAAAGATACTTGCATTTGATGTGATTTTAGGGATTGATTGGTTAACCACTCATCATGCCAAAATTGATTGTTTTCGTAAGGTTGTTAGTTTTCATATTCCTAACCAACCTGTTATATGAATTCAAGCAACTAAACCACTAAAATCAGTCACCGTCATATCAAGCCATAAAGCTATTCGTTTATTGAAAAACAGATGTCAAGCTTTCTTAGACCATATTATGGACTTGACTAAAAATGCGTTAGATTTGAATAATATTTCTGTTGTTAGTGAATTTCCTGTTGTATTTCCTAAAGAACTTTCTGGTCTACCCCCAGAACATGAAGTTGAATTCTTTATTGATCTTGAATCGGGTATAAAGCCCATTTCTAAAACCCCATATCGAATAGCTCCTATTGAACTTCAGGAGTTAAAAGTCCGACTACAGGAATTGTTAGACATCAGTTTCATTCGTCCTAGTACATCTCCTTGGGGTACTCCTGTTTTATTTGTAAAGAAGAAAGACGAAAGTATGCGACTTTATATTGACTATAGAGAATTAAACCATGTCACCATCAAGAATAGGTATCCATTACCTCGCATTGATGAACTGTTTGACCAGTTGCAAGGATCATAATTCTTTTCAAAGATCAATCTTTGTTCTGGATATTATCAACTGAAGATTAAAACTGAGGATATTCTGAAGACTCCCTTCAGAACTCGGTACAGACATTATGAATTCTTAATCATGTCTTTTGGATTGACTAATGCTCCTGTTGCTTTTATGGATATGATGAAATGTGTATTCAAGGAATATTTAGATCAGTTCATTGTTGTCTTTATTGATGACATCCTCATCTATTCCAAAAGCCGTGAAGATCATGAGCACCATTTGAGGCTGGTACTTCAAAGACTTCATGACAACAAGCTATATGCCAAGCTGAAGAAATGCAAGTTTTGGCTTAAGGAAGTAGCATTCCTTGGGCACGTGGTGTCAAAACATGGAGTATCTATTGATTCGGAGAAGACTGAAGCAATACAAAGTTGGGAGCAACCAAAGTCGGTGACCGAAGTGCATAGCTTTTTGGGTTTAGCTGGTTATTATCAGAGATTCGTGGAAGGATTTTCTTGAATCGCTACTCTGTTAACTCAGTTGACTTGAAAAGATACAAAATTCTTATGGAGCGAGGAATACGAGAAGAGTTTCCAAGAGCTCAAGAGGAGACTCATTTTGGCACCTGTTCTGACAATACAATCTGGTTCAGATGGATTTGTTATCTACATCGATGCTTTAGGCAAAGGGTTTAGATGTGTTCTCATGCAACATGGGAAAGTCATAGCCTATGTCTCGCGATAACTCAAAGAATATGAAAGGAATTATCCTACTCATGATCTGGAGTTGGCAGCAGTCGTTTTTGCGTTGAAAATCTGGAGACACTACCTGTATGGGGAGAAAGTGGAGATTTATACGGATCATAAAAGCCTCAAATATTTCTTCACCCAAAAGGAACTCAACATGCGACAATGATGTTGGCTCGAGCTATTGAAGGATTATGACCATAGCATTCAATATCATCCTGGAAAAGCAAACATTGTAGCTGATGCATTGAGTAAAAAATCGTATACGGGTATGAGTACGATGTTGTTAACATAAAGACCCATTTTGTACGACTTACAAAGGATGGAGATAGAGTTAAAGACTCCAGGGACCTATGTGATGATGGAAAATATATGAGTAGAACAGACTTTAATTGATAAAGTTAAAGCTGCTCAAACTACAGACATAGAGCTGATGCGTATAAAGAAGAAAGTGCAAGAAGGTGTTATTCCAGAAGGAAGACTTGATGAAGAACGAATACATAGATTCAACTCCAGACTTTGTGTTCCTAACGATTCTGACTTGAAGCATAGAATCATGATGGTGGCACATAACACACCATTTGCGATCCATCTTGGGAGTACCAAAATATATCACAATCTTCGACATACATTTTGGTGGAGCAATATGAAGAGAGATAACAGAGTTTATCTCGAGGTGTTTAACCTATCAACGTGTAAAGGCGAAGCATCAAGTGCCAAAGGGTCCATTATAACCACTTGAGATTCCAAAATGGAAGTGGGAACACATTACCATGGATTTTGTTACAGGTCTTCCAATAGTTTCTCAAGGCATAAATGCGATTTGGGTTATTGTTGATAGATTAACAAAGTCTGCTCATTTCTTGCCTATACGTGAGACTTATTCCCTAGAACATCTTGCTCGTATGTACGTGAATGAGATTATGAGATTGCATGGCATGCCAGTATCTATAGTTTCTGATCGTGACCCAAGATTCACTTCACAATTTTGGGTTAGCTTGTAGAAAGCTATGGGCACGGATTTACGATTCAGCTCGGCATACAATCCTCAAACGGATGGGGAATTGGAAAGGACTATTCAAACCCTTGAAGATCTATTAAGACTTTATGTCCTAGATTTAAAAGGAAGTTGGGATAAGTACTTGCCACTGGTGGAATTCTCCTACAACAACAGTTATCAAGCAAGTATAGGCATGGCTCCATTCGAGACGTTATATGGATAAAAGTATTATTCTCCAGTATGCTGGGACGAGGTGGGAGAAGCAATGTTGTTGGGACCAGAATTAGTACGCATGACTACAGAAAAGATTCAAATGATCCGGCAACGTATAAAGACTTCACAAGATCGACAAAAGAGTTATGCTGATCTTCATCGAACGGACGTGGAGTTTAATAGTGAAGATCATGTACTATTATATATTGCTCGATGGAAGGGAGTTACAAGATTTTGGAAGATAGGAAAGCTCAATCCACGATTTGTTGGTCCATTTGAGATTCTTGACCGAATAGGAAATGTGGCCTATAGACTCGCATTACCTCCAAGCATGTCCCGTGCTCATAATGTTTTTCATATATCTATGCTTCGTAAATATGTGCAAGACCCGAACCGCATTATTGCATTTAAACCAGACGAGATAGCCGAAGATTTAACGTACGATGAGGTACCTATCAAGATATTGGATAGGAAAGAGCATGTCCTACGAATAAAGGTTATACCATAAGTCAAGGTTTTATGGAGGAACCATGCTATTGAAGAAATAACCTGGGAGTTAGAATCAGAAATGAAAGCGAGGTATCCTCACCTTTTCGAAACACCAGGTACACACGTTAATTTCGAGGACAAAATTTCATTTGGAGGGGAGATTGTAAGACCCCAACTTATTATAAATAAAATTAAATTTCCTATATTCATTATCTTGAAATAATAAGGAATTAATTTGATATAATGCTTTGGTTATGGGTGAAATGTGCAAATTTTGCAAAATAAGCGAGTGGTTATAAAATATTCATTTTTGTCGGGGAATATTCATTTGGTCGTGGAATATTCTTGTTGTCGAGGAATATTCGTACGACGGCACAACCATTTGTGGGCCCATAACAGAATAACTGTCGGATGAAGAAAACAACAAGTTTGAGTTTTTATAAATAACGGCGTAGTTGTTACCAAACAATTGTTGGAATACCCGTGGGTTAAAATACGATGTACACGCGGTAGTTATTAAGATAGCACCAGGTATTAAAAGTATTTTTGAATTATTGATTCTTATGTAAGAAAGCATTTACTTTCAATAATTGTTACGATAATTCTTTATTTAATATTTTATTTTATCAATAATTGTTGCGTTGATATTTTATATTATTGTTGTTTTAATAATTGTCACTTCACAGTATTTCCCATTATCAGATCAATAATTCATATTATTTGAATAATATTATTAGATAGCATTATTGGAATACCCACTTTTGTTTTTATAACATGTGGGCTACTATTTTTTCTTCCAAGATGGCTGCTTATCAATTCAATTGAAGCATGCGTAGAAAGGAAAGAAAATTATATTATTATTTTATTATTTAGTCTCCTATGGCGTTCTAGCATTTTCCTATAAATAGGTGTTTAGGTTAGAATTGAAAATTACACCAGAAATAAGTTTTCTTTCTCTCTATATTATTGAGCATATTTTTTTGAGTATTTAGATACTTTGAGAGTTGCTATTCAGTGCACGTTTTTTTCGGCTTTACACCCGATATTCCGATCCGAAATACTATTATTTTGTGGTAAGGGATGTTATTTTCTTCGTAAATGATATTATTTTGTTCAATATCATTATGCTTAAATATTGATATGAATTTTCTTATGGAATTTCTACCTTTTTGTGTCGGGGTTACTATTCACGTATACGACACTATTCACCGAAAAATGAAATTTTTCCTTCTTTGTCCTAGATGTCTATTATGGTTACTATCTTTGATTGTATCCATTTTTTTTTTATCTTTATTCTTAAATTTTACTCCATTATGGTTTATTATCGAGTATTTTTAAACTTGAGTTATCTAAAGTACGAATCTCTAAACTTTATCCTTTTATCTTACTAGATTCGTTCTCTAAAATGTTTTTCATCATCCTCAGTCCTTAATGGTGATACTTGATGAATATCTTTGGCCTGTAGTTCAAAGATGAATGATTACCTGATGAATATCTTTGGTCATAGTGCAAAGATAAACATGTGTTGAGATGAACATGACCAACTGGTGATACAAATGAATATCTTTGGCCCGTAGTGCAAAGATGAATATTTGATGCAAGATGTATATTAATTGATGTTACAAGGATAAAATATTTATGATGGACTTTTAAATTCATAGATGATAGTAGATTTCATTTTCTACTTAACTCTTCTAATGAATTGTTATTTCCGCTACAGTTGTTGATCTAAAACTTGTTGTCTATTATATTCTATCAGATTTTTCCCTGTTGAAGACCAAGGATAATTTGTTGTATATTATCTTAGTCATAATATTCTTTATTGGGCTAGTTGAGCTCACCCTTTTCCTTTTTGTTCTATTTTTCTTCTTAGAAAGCGAGAATATAGCAGGAACCAATCGGGGTATAGAGTGATGGTTCTAGAAAGTTGTTTTAGTTGTCCTCACTATTTTTGTAAAATAGTGTATCAATAATTATAATGAGGACTTTATCTGGGTGTGGATATTGTCTAGAAGACAATATTTGTATTTAAACTCACAGTATGTGTTGTCGTATTTTGCACGACAATTGTAATAAAAAAGTTGTAGTTGTTTTCAGTACCATGTATTTGGTGACTCGGAATGGGTGATGTATACCTATTTTGGGGGCGTCACACCCGAGTTTGGTGTTCACGATCCACAATATAAATAACATCTAACTACCCATTGATTATGAATAGAATTTTACATCACATTAACTAATATAGTTAATACATTTGTCCTAGGTTATCTAACCTTTATATTACAAACATACCCTTTAGATATACAAAAAGGGTTTACAAAATAACATAATAATAATGTTATTCATAACTATTCCAGCATAACACATTTGTCGTTGTTCTTCACAGCACTTCCTGCCACTTCGTCCCTAGCTGAAATGTTTTATTTAGCAAGGGTGAACAACAAATTTTCCCCACAAGTTAAGATATACAATGAATGTATAAGAATTAAGAATAATAAACTATTTATTTTGATAGAATGACACCAAAGTTCGGGGAACTTTGAAATAGCTGAACAATTCGTTAATCACTAACAAGTCTTCTCGCATTCAATGCAACACAATAATTTGATAATGGAAGAGTACAACTCTTTCATAGTTTCTACGATATTCAATTGAATAACAAAATGGAAATATTCTTTAGAGTTTATGTTAAGTGATCCCTAAGGATTTTGAACTTCTCTTCTCGAGTAACTATCAAAGATTTACTTTGATATAACTACGTGTATCAGATAACCATAAAGATTAAGTCATACCCCTCTGCAAGTACTTAGAGTGGCCAACTCCATGTACTTTATATTATGCATAATACTTATACGCGCGCAAATGCCGAATATACGACCAACAATGTTCCCTTCGTATAAAAGGTTGTTCTTCTCAGTCTTAGAATTAGAATTTGATTAAACAAAAAAATACAATGATTTCAATATCTAATCACTTCCCTTATCTTCTCTTCCCTTCTATTCTCAAACTTATCAAGTTTATTTTCATGATCTAGCCGAAAAAATTAGCATCGATCTATCAATAATAATTGAATTCTCTTATCTTATTTTCTCTTCTCGAACCTATCAAGTTCTAACAAATATTTATATAACCAGAATAATTGGCTAAGACATTTCTCAACACGATTCAACAACAGAAAAGAATTATCTGTACTATTTGCAATAACTAATAGCTTCTACTGATGTAATTATCCAACAACAATTATTCTCTAAGTATATTCTCAGAATCACTAATTTAATTTGAATTAATAAACATGTACTAACTGCGAATAATCAACAATAAATTCTCAAACGTGGTCTAATCAACAATAATTAACCACCATAATATTTGAAAGTATTATCTCAAGGTTGAGTTAGGAAACTTGCCTTTCGTGTTGATTACTGCTACACAATATACTTATCTGCATTCGTAAAACCTATAATCAACAATATCGGTCTCACAATTAGCACAATAATTTATAACACGTATTACTGAAAGTCACATTCAATCTTTCCCCTAGACATAATACCACATAGTCACATCAGTGTTTATAACTTATATATAAACACTCATCAAGTCTAACTAGTTCAGTCTGGTTGAACTTCGGTTTATTCTCGGTGTCCTGGTCAGCTTATCCGACAATTAACACTTGTATTGTCAACTAAACTTGGTCTCAAAGCTTGAATATTATATTAGATAAGTCAAATATCATTAATAATATTTTTCGAAAGCTTTTAATAATTTTCTAAAAATTATTATAATTTATAATACTTTTTCAAACACTAGAATCATTTTTAAATGATTTAAATACTGATAAACCCATCATTATTAATATTTAATAATATTTAAAATATTAATGACATACTTGTCAAAATATTAAAGTTATTAATAATAACTTAGAATATTTTAATTCCCCAATATTCTCCTTACATGATTTTTCAAATAATTAAAATCATTTTTAAACCATCACCATTAATATTTAAATATTAATGAAATTCTCATGAAAATATTAAAATCATTAATTATAACTTAAAATATTTTTAAATTACTTTTCTCATTTTAAATCAATAAAATCATTTTTCCATCATTTATTTAATTTAATAATTAAATAAATCTAATATCATTAATATTAAATTATTAATGAAAATTCTCCAAAAATATTAAAAGTTGCATTTTATAACTCAAAATATTTTTAACACTTTATTCTTATTTAAAATGATTTTTATAATATTTAAATTATTTTTCTCTAATTTATTTAATATAATAATTAAATAAATTAAATACCATTAATATTCAAATAATTAAAAATATTAATGAAAAATATTCTAAATTCTCAAAAATTATTTTTCATAACTGAAAATAATTTTTAAAACCATTTTTGTAATTTTTTAGAATTTATTTCTATTTTTTAAGTATTTTCTGGAAATTTAGAAAATAAAAATATTAAAATCGTTGCTATAGGCTATAGCGACATTTTCTATCGGTTTAGGTGTTCTTGGCTCAAGAACACTGACAAACCAATGTTCAACATGCCCTGTTTAACCGACTTTAATTCTCAGTCCAGTTTTGTTTTTGGGCTAACTTAGGCTTTGATCATGTAGTTTACATGTAGTACTACAAGTATCAATCATTATCAGAGTTATAACTTAACAATCTAGCAAGATCTTCCCCTTCAAAGTTGCTGTCAGACACCATCTGGGTTTTCTGGGTAACCCAGAAACCCAGGCAGTGCCATGGTGCCACTTTTTAGCTCAATAATCTTTATGTTCTGGTCATCAATATGTTGTTCTTAAGGTCCAAGTCTGTAGCACACATGTCAAGGAACACATAGGAATCAACAGATCAATTCGAATACATCACATATTCTAGATTCAACCCAGTCAAACCTTGTCAAAGAGCTAGTTCATAAGGTTTCTGGAAATTCCAGAAAACAGAAAATATGACCGGATGGTCTACTTTGACCATCCACTACATCGATCTTGTTGATTGTTTAAGGGATCTAGAGTACGTATTACAGGCTTCTATCTGGTTACAAACACATCATCAAAACTCTTAACAACTGACAGATCAAGGCCTTGCAAAGTATTGTCAGACACTGTTATTGAGTTTCTGGGTTGCCTAGAAACTCTTGGTCATGCTCGGTCAACGAGGTTTGACTAACTATATCTTGTAATCTGGACATGGAATAGCCTTGATTCCAATTCTAGATTACAGTCCTCATGTCAGACTATGGATCTAAACCATAAAACAACACAAAACATTAACAAGGAAGGATCTGTGGCCACTGACATATGATTGTCAGACCACTATTAGGGTTCATATAAATTTTTGGAAAAACATCATCTTTAAGGCCTTTGATGCTATAGATCTATGATGGATCATCATAGATCATCATATAACATCTTCTAACTTGTATTAAAACACAAAAACATGAACTCTATCTTAGCATACATGATCAAAATATGAGTTTAGGTTTATACCTTTCTAGTCCAATCTTTGATCCTTGATCTCTTCTACTGATCTTGATGATCTAGGGGCTTGGTTAGTGACTGAAACACTTAGTATTTTTTGAGGTTTGGAGAGAGAGAGAGAGAGTTGTTTGAGATTTAGATAGCGAAATGAGCAACTTTAGTAACTTTCTCTCTCTTATCTCTTATAATCTTTAAATGTCAAGCATGCAAGGTGTCCTTTTGGATCAGATTTGAGATGATTTGCAGCACATGGGGTATACCTAATGTGATGACTTATGCAATTTCTAGAAAAACTTTAAGCTTATAAGTAAAGGGCATTTTGGACATTTAATTCCCAATTTTAATGGCATAAAGGTAACTTGCCAAACCCTTAGGGTTTAACCCTAAGGTTCTAACCCTTAGGTTATACAACTTTAGTTTCTAAAATTTTCTAATTAGGGTTTTAAAATAGAAAATTAAGATTTCTAGAATATAATTAGGATTTCCTAATTATATTAAGGTTTACTAATCACATTATGCTCGCTAATTAGGATTAGGGTTTCCTAATTAGGGCTTAAGCTTCTCGAATTTAAAATTAGGGTTTTGATGCATTTGATTAGGGTTCCTAACTGTGTGTTAGGGTTTCTAAACCTTAGATTAGGGTTTCTAATCCCTTATTAGGGTTTACTAATGTTATTCCCTACTCAATCAATCACTGATCATAAATTCTTTACAGTACAAATTAACACGTACTCATCAATACAATTATTATAATTGTATTTTCTACCAAATTGTTACCCGCAACTAGGCTTAGGGTTTCTATTATCTATTAAGCACAACTCTGTTAGGTTTGTAATATTCAAGAACGCAATCAAATTGCAAAAAAAATGCGGAAGCGAGTAAAATCAGAGTTTAAAAAAATTTACAAACCATATACCCGGATCACCCTTTATGCACAATTATTAATTAAACGAAAAGATAAAGAATAAATCATACCCTTGAAGATCGAGCTTCCTCAGGTACAAGTTCACCTCCAAATCCTTTCGCGTTCAATCTTGAATCCACGGGTTTGGTTCCTTCCTTTGATCAACGTTAGCCACCCAAATGTTTGGCCTCTGAGGTGATCCACCAGGAAGAATAAAATTCAAGAAGATGGGTGTTATGGCTAACCCTAGTTTTCTATCTCTATAGAAAAGGCATACTCCCAACAACTTGGAATTATTACGTATTTTGTTAAAAGTCAACAACCCCACACCCATAATAAGACTCCTCTTATTTATAAATGTGGCAACCCATCTTAACAATTAAAGAATTGGGTTTTATTTAATTAATTAAATTCTTTTAATTAATTAAGCTCCCTAATCTTATTAGGGATAATTAATTAAACTCCTTTAACTAATTTTCCTTCCTAATCCAATTAGGAATAAATGAGAGTACTTATATTAAATTAATTCCTAAACTCTTTTAGAAATTAAAATAATAATAATTGTAATAATATTAATAAGACTCCTCTTATTAATTTATATTTAATATTTCTAAAATATTAAATAATAAATATTAAGCTATTTAATTTATTCTATCACCATAGATTAAATTAAATATACTTAACATATTATTACGATTATGCCATTAACTTCTTAAATAATTATTCTTCCTTTTATGGTGTGACCCTTTAGGTTCTCCATATTAAACCCAGGTTGTGAATAAATCAATTAGAACAATTCTAATCTTATTTAAATAAATAAATTAAACAATTAATTTATTTAAATAAATAATATTTATTCTACAATAGGATAAGCCTCCCTAGCGATCAACGACTTTCCGGATAATATAGATTTCAACATTAATCATTAAAGAACCTTTGAGTAAATAGTTACCGTACAATTCAATCCTTCCACCATACAATGTCCCAATTAAATATAAGACATGGAATTACTGTCAAGTCTTATTTTATTTAATTATATGTATTTCGATCCTTAAATGCACAACTCCAATAATGCAAATTAGAAACTCCTTTCTAATTTCATTCTCGCTTAACCAAGGACTCTTTGGGTTGTCATTTATCGAATCACATAGGACATTTCTCTTCTTTTATTAGAAGTGGTAGATTCTTTATTGATCATACATTATCTCCATGTACAACTTATTATACCCAAGCATACCCTTTGATATACCCTAAGGGTCTTAAGGAATAAGTCAAAGTATAACTCATCATACACAAGATACTATGATGATCTCAAGTCCAAGGATCACTTGTCTTACTATCACTACTGAGAATTTCTATTGACAGCAAATAAAACTCCATTAGGTATTCCTTAGCGAGCCACGTTCGGTGAACTTATTCTCTAATAAGCACCTACATACTTGCTTTAGTGTCTCCACACAAATGATCATGAGATCAATCATCCTCATCCAATGAGCAAGTGACGGCGTATGTACCAATCTATCCGGATTCACTAATCCCCAATTTAGTAATCCAATGATTGGGAACTATTTTAGTTTTAAGCTTTCTAAGAATTTAGATCTCATTAGAATGATCATCATCATTATTCTAAAAGCATTGCTTAAAACTATGGGTTTATCACATATTATAAAAACAAAGATCATGTAGATAATTAAAAGCCTTTAATAAATTAATACTTTTTATTAATAAATGAATAAGATTGTTACAAAGTATATGCTTTATCATCAAACATGATTGGCTTGTGTGCATACTACTTTCAATCTCCCACTTGCACTAAAGCCAATCGCCATTGTATCTTATACTCTTCTTCTCTAGTGACGATTATCCTGCTTTGTTGGATAAGCTTTAGTTAATGGATATGTAATGTTGTTCTTGAGAGTCCACTATCTCTATAGTGATTTCCCATCTTTCAATGATTCTAATAATCAAATGAAAGTGCCACAACACATGTTTAGATCCAAGATGAGACTTGGGAACTATTCCTAGTTACGTAATGAACTTTTAATCCAAACAATCAACTTGCAGCTTTCATTTATAGCTATATACTTTGTCTTTATCACTAAACCAAAGAACTCTTTCTTTGTTTGAACCTTTCCAATTCAACTGCACTGCTGCTTCAAGGTAACACTTTACCTTAAAGTGGATTTTC
Source organism: Panax quinquefolius (assembly GCA_020205615.1). Taxonomy (NCBI): domain Eukaryota; kingdom Viridiplantae; phylum Streptophyta; class Magnoliopsida; order Apiales; family Araliaceae; genus Panax; species Panax quinquefolius. The sequence continues at coordinate 28,641,008 of CM035153.1, forward strand.
GATTGTCTTGGTCCATGTCGAAAAACTTGAGTCCAGTAAAGCCCTCTAGTTTTAATTCGGACCCACCATGTTTGCTCACATCCTTAGTGCTTGGGTTAAGAACTTTAAGATGTTTTTCAACGTCTTATAGTGATCTTCTCGAGAATATGACCGATCAACATCGGTCTCGTATATTTCATTGCATACATGATTGTCACTCATACGATCTCTCTTCTTTGGAGTCTATGGGGACTATTAAGAGAGATACACTCCATGGCTCATCAACATGAGACATCTCTTGGAGTTTGCCATGCTAAACGACTTTAGCATCAAATGAATATACGTTCCTTGGGTTAAGCTGAGCATCCTTTTAAATCTATCTATATAGATTTATATCCCCAATTAAGATACTCTTCCCAAATCATTCGTGGAGGAATTTTTAGACAAATTTATCTTTACTGATTGTAGCATTGGTATGTCATTCCTTATCCGTAGTATATCAACATATAATATTAGGAATGTCATGGCGCTCCCACTGTCCCTTTTGTACACACTAGGTTCATTCTTATTTTTGATAAAATCAAACTCTTTTGATTGCCTCATCAAAACGAATGTTCCATATTTGAGAAACTTGCTTCAATCCATTTCTCTGAGTGTATACAACACTTAGCTCATCGTATATAACTAGATCATCATCTTCTATGATGTGTACCTCATCATCATCATCCATGATGAATCCATACCTCCTAGATATCTTCGGTACTATTCCAGATTTATGATTCGGTTGTGGTACAATAGAATTACATCTACGAGTTCCTCTTATTTGACTTATAGTATTTTGTGGTTCTTGAACTCTTCAAGATCTATTATCCTCCCACTAGCCCCTTTTAATGATAAACACCTTTATCTTAGAAGGCAGCGTGTTTCGTAACAAACACCTTTTGCTAAGTAGGATTATAGAGCATATACCCTAAACTTACTTTAGGATGTCCCATAAATCTACACTTGTCAAATCTTGTCCCAAGCTTATCTTTTGAAATCATTTCACATAAGTTGGACAACCCCTTATCTTAACATACTTAAGATTAGGAATCCTCCCTGTCCATAACTTTTATGGAGTCTTGGGGCTGGATTTTGAGGTTACCTTTTCGTAGATATGCAGCCAGACATGATCCTAGAAGGATACTGGAATGTCGGTAAAATCATTTTGGACCGTACCATGTCCAACAAGGTACGATTTTTCCTTTCAGATACATCAATCAATTATTATGTATCAGGAGGTGTCCATTATGAGAAAACCATTTGAGATGATCCAGAAACTTATTGCACAAGTATTTATTCCTTGATCCGATCAAAGAATCTTAATACATTGTCAATTTGTTTCACTTCTGAATTCTTTGAACCTTTCAAATAATTCGTACTTGTATTTCATCAAATACATACATTCAACTCTTTGAATGATCATCTCCTTTTCTTATACTATTTTGTTCAATATGCAAAATTATTTTCATGTAAGTCAAGTATACAAAATTTATTAAGTAATATTCCAGTTCTATATAAAACATTATTATTATAAATAGAACAACAATTGTTCTTAATTATAATACCAAAATTTTATTGTCCAACAATAAATGAAAATAATATTTCTTACAAGAACTGAAATACAATAACAACTTATTGACTTAATAGATTTTTCCCATAGGCATTGCTAAACTATAAGTTTCTATGGCTAATGTACAAAGAACCTTTGCTTCATTTCCCACACATAGGATTACTTACCTTGTTTAACTTTCTACTACCTTGGTCCTTCATAAATCTATATTTATGATAACCAAAGTCGGTATCCAATACCCAAGTAGAACCTTGACTTAAAAAAAATTTATTTTTTAAATCATGAACAAATTTGTATTTATAACCTAAACTTTACTAAGCTTCTTTGGTTAGCCTCTGCAAGATACTTCTCGCAGCTTTCTTTCCAAAGGTGTCGAGGGCTTATTGCGGTGGAAGCAAACTCCTTTATATCCATATCGCTTTTGTTCTTATTATCCTTTGTTTTTGCCTTTTTCTATTTACCTTCTTTGAATCGTTCTTCTTTTTAGAAGATCCTTTGGCCCCTACCAGTAAGACTTTGTTTTTCTTGGTTGGAAAGTCACTCTCAACATTTTCAACATGTTAAGCAAATCAATGAGGTCGATATCTAGCTTGTTCATATGAAAAATTCACAACAATTGCGAAAGGAGTCCGGGAGTGAGTGCAAGATCAAATCTTGGCTCAACTCTCCATCCATGACAAAACCCGTTGTCCTAATTGATCAATCAAATTGATTATCATTAGGACACTTTTATCCAGATCTTATAGTGCCTTCGGTCATTCTAGATCGGAAGAGCTCCTTAGATATCTGATATCTATCAGTCCTACTTTCCTCACCATCAACTACTTGACGTGCAGGAGTATAGTAGAAGTATCCATAGTTTCAGGCTGACGCTGAAGCTTGTTACTCATGGATACGAGCATGATGCATTGAGCCAACTGTGCATCATCTTGCCACTTTCTAAAAGTAGCAATCTCTTCCTCAGAGGCATTGTCTGCAACCATTGCAGGGATAAGCGTATTAAGGACATAAGATAGCTTTTCAGCCATGAGAACTTTTCTCAATTTCCTTAACCAATCCGTTTAATTCGGTCTGATTAACTTAGCATCTAATATGCTTCGCAGTGATAGTAATTTTAGACATTGTAAAATTCTGTAAATGAATTTGTAATTAACAACATTTTAACATACATTCTTTTATTAATTACCAAAATAATTTAGGTCTTGTTTTAAATTGGTATCTCCCACTATTTTCTTCAAACTATATTACCCTCACTTATATAGTTCGGCAAAATCTAATTAAAGATTTGCTAGTGAGAATAAGGATCTCATTTCAAATGTATATAGCCTTGTGGTGACACAACAAACTATATATAAATAAATAGGTAGACAACTTTTGTCAATTACATTAACTATGCAACACCTTGTATTTTGCCTCTTAGATTATTTTGATCAGTGGTGGCACATCCAAATCAAAATTATCCAAGTTAAGTCCACTCTAGCACTCCATATATTCAAAAAAGAAAAATATCATCCTTGTGGTGACACAACAAAACAATATTGTTCAATTTTCTTTATAAGCATCAAATGTGATAAATTAACATCTTAAATACTTAATACTTGCCTTGTGGTGACACAACAAACTCATATTAAATATTTAATACTCTATTAATTTTATCATGCTAGAAGGCGACGTTCGATATTCCAAATATCTTTGAACGCTTAGGACTTAATATATAAAAATTGAGGGGTTTGTTATTAATTTGTCTCATCTTGTTTAGCGCAAGTTGCACATATATATATATAAATACGCGTCGTATATTAATGAACATGCGAAGCATGTTTGCATAATATATAATATATATAGTATAATACGCATGCACATATAGAATACTATATTCTACCGGATTGATTATGGACTTTTATTCTAGTTTGGTTCACTAGAGCCACCAAGTGAACCAAAAGGTCAAACCCTAGGGTGCAAGAAATAATATTTAAATATAACTATTACATTTAAACCCTGGCTCCATAACAAACGGGTCTTCAAGCGCTCCTTGCTCCTTGATCTCTAATTTTTCAAAATTAATTCTAACTATTCCTATTACAAAACTATTTAAAATAAATAGAAACCTTGATCGTGATCGAGGGAAGTACATAGGAGGAGATAGAATTTACATTAAGAAAAATTAGAGAAGACGAGGCATCTGTGAGACCCCATTTAATAAAACCCATACATTCATAAATCCAACTAAAATAAAATCCAATCGCATTAGTCAATAGTCCATAATCAATCCCATTTATTATCATACACATCATCATATGCATCAATAAATAACATTCATCTTATGAATAATAAACATTTAATATATATATTGATATCATTTAATGGGCAAATTTAGTTAGTATAAAATCTATTTTTGAATCAAAATAAACTCCTTTATTTTAATCCAAATTTAAATCAAAATAAAACTATTTTATTTTAATTTATCCAATTTTGAATAAAATAAACTATTTTATTTTAATCAAAATCTTTAATTAAAATAAACTCTATTATTTTAATTAATTATGGAATCCAATTCCATATATATAAAAATCTTTAATTAAAATAAACTCTTTTATTTTAATTAATTATGAATCCAATTCCATGTAAAAAAAAAAAATCTTTTATTAAGAAAACACGGATATTCTTTCCTATTCACAAATAAACTCCTTTATTTTGAATAATATGAAATCTTATTTCATATCTAAATAAACTCCTTTATTTAAGGAAATTAGGATTCTCTTTCCTATTCACAAATAAACTCTTTTATTTTGAATAATATGAAATCTTATTTCATATCTAAACAAACTCCTTTATTTAAGAAAAGATGGATTTACTTCCCTATTCACAAATAAACTCCTTTATTTTAGGAAAATAAAATCCAATTTCAACTCCAATTAGTTATCATGGAATCCAATTCCAACTCTAATTAGTTAGCATGAAATTTAATTTTAAAATTAAAATAAACTTTATATTTTAATATTAAAATAAACTTTTATTTTAAAATTAAAATAAACTTTATTTTAATTCTAAAATTATTAAGAATAATATATATATATATATATAACTATTATATATATATATATATATAAACTTTATTATATCTATATATATATATATATATATATATATATATATATATATATATATATATATATATATATATATCCGTAAGTTCCATTTGAAAAAAATCATGTTCCATCATCCATGCAATCCAGGAATGGAAAAAAAAAAAAAAATTGTTGCTTTTTTTTTTAATATGTGAATCCTGCCAGCCTGCTAACCACGTGGGCCACAAAACAAAACAAAAAAAAATACTCCTTATTTTCGTGCATCGCTTTTCATGTCCACGAATTCTGTTTTTTTTTTTTTTTTTTTTTTTGTGAAACAACTGGCCTTGAAAACCGTGCATCTTCAAAAACTTGTTAATCATTCATTACGCTACACACTAAGCAACAGATTTTCGGTTTTCAAAAAAAAAAATTGCAACGTTTTTTTTTTTTTTTTTTTTAAAATTTTATACAATAAAATTATGCCCAATTAAATTGTTCAAAACACATATCAATATACATATCAAATTAAAATAATTAATAATTCGCATAAAGGTTTGGCTCTGATACCACTGTTAGGTTTGTAATATTCAAGAACGCAATCAAATTGCAAAAAAAATGCGGAAGCGAGTAAAATCAGAGTTTAAAAAAATTTACAAACCATATACCCGGATCACCCTTTATGCACAATTATTAATTAAACGAAAAGATAAAGAATAAATCATACCCTTGAAGATCGAGCTTCCTCAAGTACAAGTTCACCTCCAAATCCTTTCGCGTTCAATCTTGAATCCACCGGGTTTGGTTCCTTCCTTTGATCAACGTTAGCCACCCAAATGTTTGGCCTCTAGAGGTGATCCACCAAGGAAGAATAAAATTCAAGAAGATGGGTGTTATGGCTAACCCTAGTTTTCTATCTCTATAGAAAAGGCATACTCCCAACAACTTGGAATTATTACGTACTTTGTTAAAGTCAACAACCCCCACACCCATAATAAGACTCCTCTTATTTATAAATGTGGGCAACCCATCTTAACAATTAAAGAATTGGGTTTTATTTAATTAATTAAATTCTTTTAATTAATTAAGCTCCCTAATCTTATTAGGGATAATTAATTAAACTCCTTTAACTAATTTTCCTTCCTAATCCAATTAGGAATAAATGAGAGTACTTATATTAAATTAATTCCTAAACTCTTTTAGAAATTAAAATAATAATAATTGTAATAATATTAATAAGACTCCTCTTATTAATTTATATTTAATATTTCTAAAATATTAAATAATAAATATTAAGCTATTTAATTTATTCTATCACCATAGATTAAATTAAATATACTTAACATATTATTACGATTATGCCATTAACTTCTTAAATAATTATTCTTCCTTTTATGGTGTGACCCTTTAGGTTCTCCATATTAAACCGATTGTGAATAAATCAATTAGAACAATTCTAATCTTATTTAAATAAATAAATTAAACAATTAATTTATTTAAATAAATAATATTTATTCTACAATAGGGATAAGCCTCCCTAGCGATCAACGACTTTCCAGATAATATAGATTTCAACATTAATCATTAAAGAACCTTTGAGTAAATAGTTACCGTACAATTCAATCCTTCCACCATACAATGTCCCAATTAAATATAAGACATGGAATTACTGTCAAGTCTTATTTTATTTAATTATATGTATTTTCGATCCTTAAATGCACAACTCAAATAATGCAAATTAGAAACTCCTTTCTAATTTCATTACGCATTAACCAAGGACTCTTTGGGTTGTCATTTATCGAATCACATAGGACATTTCTCTTCTTTTATTAGAAGTGGTAGATTCTTTATTGATCATACATTATCTCCATGTACAACTTATTATACCCAAGCATACCCTTTGATATACCCTAAGGGTCTTAAGGAATAAGTCAAAGTATAACTCATCATACACAAGATACTATGATGATCTCAAGTCCAAGGATCACTTGTACTACTATCACTACTGAGAATTTCTATTGACAGTAAATAAAACTCCATTAGGTATTCCTTAGAGAGCCACGTTCAAAGTGAACTTATTCTCTAATAAGCACCTACATACTTGCTTTAGTGTCTCCACACAAATGATCATGAGATCAATCATCCTCATCCAATGAGCAAGCAACGTATGTACCAATCTATCCGGATTCACTAATCCCCAATTTAGTAATCCAATGATTGGGAACTATTTTAGTTTTAAGCTTTCTAAGAATTTAGATCTCATTAGAATGATCATCATCATTATTCTAAAAGCATTGCTTAAAACTATGGGTTTATCACATATTATAAAACAGCATCATGTAGATAATTAAAAGCCTTTAATAAATTAATACTTTTTATTAATAAATGAATAAGATTGTTACAAAGTATATGCTTTATCATCAAACATGATTGGCTTGTGTGCATACTACTTTCAAACTCTACTCTTATTTGCTCAGTCAATACACAAATTGACTACATCTATAGACTCGTATCACAGATACTCGACATAATATTGATAGTCAACATCAATAATAAATAAATAAATAATTATTCATAAAATTCAAATTATTAGAAATCGTGGGTTATCACATTATTTATTCTCTTAGCTTTAACAACATTAATTCTGACTCAACTAGAAGGTGAAGAAGAAATGTTGAAAAAGAATAGGGTGGAGGACTCTGACACAAAGCTCAAGCTTGTTAAGCCCTTCCAGGATAATCTGTTATAGCCCAAATTAAAATAGCTATAGGCTGGTCGGGTGACCACATTTTCAGCCCATTAGAGCCTCGCCTCGGTCATGTTCTTGTTCTGAGTTGGTTTACCTTACCTCTTCATAGAAATAAATAGCACCAAACTTGCAGGAATTTGATTTTGAGGGAGAGTCTAGTCTATGGTTAAAAATTTATTTAGAATCCAATATTTCATTTGTAAATTGTGAATCTTAAATGCACTTTGTTTTTCACCATTTTGAGGGAGAGTCTAGTCTATTAGATTCTGTTTATATAGATAGTCTATTTATGGTTTTGTGAACAAAAATATTAATTTACTATTATTGTTTTATGTCCATTTGTTGTTGTTTATTTAACTTTGAAAGTCATTCAATTTTATTGATTGAATAGATGGACAATCACGAGAGTAGATTTCGAGATTTTATGATTTGACGACATTTTCTAGTAAAATTGATCTTGTCCCTCATAGTTTAATATATCAAATGTCGTATGACTAGATCTTGTGGGAATAAGCCTAGTAAAGAAATAACTGAAATGAAAAGCCTAGTCAATATGCAAAGCTCATAAATTAAACTTTCTTTGAAGTATAAATTACTACTTTCTCCCACTCATTTTACTTGTCCACATAATGTGGATTTCCAGAATAAAAGCTCAGCTAATTTAGCTACTTTAGAAACATTATCTCCTCAACTTTTTTGCTCATTCAAACATTATACAATCCAAGGGCTGTTTTGAATAAAGAATTTAAAACCTTAAATCCTTAAGTTTTAAGACATGAATACAAAGTATATAGCACATAGATTATGTGATAATGTTTAAAATTAAAGGCTTAGGGATTGTTATGATAAAGTATATAGTATGTAATGTTTTGGACTATTTTGGGAATCAAATGACTTTATAGGACTAATAGTCCAACATTAAGGGACTAATAGTATGCCTTCTTCTGTAATCTTGATATACACAGCGTTATAATTTCTAGAACACATTGCGAAGTCCATTGGTTGTTCTTCAAACTTGACCATCAAGATATTTTCATCAACTAATGTCTTATCCTATGTAGAAGAGTTTTTGTTGTGTTTAGATATGGACCCTGGAATATATAAAGGCAATGAGTATATATGATGTTATGTTAATTGCTTATACATTCTTGTTGCTCTTATATGCCTAAAAATGGTCAAGTATGCTTACCCTCGTGCATGTGGTAGGTCCATTTATAGGGGAGACTCTGTCGAAATTTTTTCGTTGGTCCGGTAATTTAGACTTGTCCCAATGCATATGCAGACCATGCATGATGTAATGATTCATATTCTACCCCTAGGAATCTATTGTCTTTAGGTTGGTGTCAGTTAAAATATGTAGGATGACATAAGACCATACCTCATTCTAATTTAAGATCCACAATAATATACCATACCTTTGGGTAGTCAATCTCAAGCTGTGTAAATTTCTTTTGGCATGTATCCTTGTTCAATTTCTGAATAATAATATATGATGCACACTCATGTTATATATGTACATATACAAATATATGAATTTATAAGCATCATAAATGGCATTGAGCTGTATTGTAAATCTCTAACAAGGGAATACAATAATTCATGTCAAGATAGGTACCGTGGTATCATAGACCTCTATTCAGACCGTATTTGGATGAGACTGTGACACCCCCAAATCCAGGTACTTCATTCCCACAGGATTTGGTGCTCACTTATCAAAATTATTACATCTAACTACTCATCAATAAAGGATAAAGATATAATTTAAATAACATAAATAATAATCTTCCCCATTAAAGGGTTACATCATCATCTATAAATAAATCCCAGGTAATCTAACCTTAAAATTATTACGTAAGTTTGCAGAATACATCACATATTAAAACAAGTCTTTAACATAATTCATTAAAATAAAATTCTCAAAAGTCTTCATCATTTAGACATCTTGCCCTTGCCTTCGCTAGTCGATGGCTCATCAACTTTCTCAACTTTTGCTGCAGTGTTAATTGCAAGAGTGAGCAAACAAATGCTCACTGATATATAAATTAGCAATGATGGTAACATCAGAGTGAACAACGAAAGCTGAACAATAAGGAACTTGTTCTACAAATCAAACTAGAAAACAAGTTCAAACTTTAATTATCTGAGGGTCTTAAGACCACGAACTATGTCCACGGTACTAAGGTATTATTACCCAACCTTAACAGTCATTTAGACTATACGTACCCTTCTTAACGTACTTAGAGGGATAAGCCCTTTGTACCATGTATTTTGCACAAATATCTAAACGTTACACGTACAAAATCCCCTATGTTAGGGTTGTTCGTCTCAATTTGGATTTAGAATTTCTGCACAAAAGAAAGTTTAGTTTAGAACTAGCTTATCAGTGTTTCTAGAATTTTAGAACACTATTCGAATATAAATTAATTCAATCAATAAAGGTTTGCTTACTACATGAAGGTTTAATACAACGATAAAGCTTTGAAAAAGGTTATCAAAGTCAAAAATTGAATAACAATAATATACAATTGAGTAAACATGATATACATACAAAGCGCTATAGAAGAGTTAAAACAATCTCCATTGAATCAATGTATTATAACAATATATGCTTTGAATAATAATTAGGAAACTAAATCTCGCTCGATGTAATGAATTAGGTTACATAAGCTTGTACAAACATACTCAAGATAGATTAGGCTTGCTTAATTACTTGAATGACAATAATATAGGAATGTAAATTTGCATTCGATATGAAAAGAATGAAGTTCGAAAGCATGCTCAAATGTAAAGAGATAAGGTTTAGAAACTTGCTCAATAATAACAAGGTAGAGTTAGAAAACTTGCCTTGCTTGTAAGCTACACAAATGTAAAATAATCTCAAATTACCCTACACATATCATTGAAATCGCAACAACAATTAATTATATGAATATTAGCTTTTAGGGTTTAAACCATCATTTAGGTCATAACCTTAACTTAGCACCTAACCACGTTAGTTAACACCTTAACGAATCTGAAATCTCATTACGAGCCAACATAACTTAATCGTTCATCTCAACTTTTTCAAACACCACTTTTTGTTTCATTATGTAACTCAATTAACAATCACTTCAAAATCTTTTATACTTTGTACTATAACGCATGACAATCTGCTATTATAGTTTATATTATGCCTCAACATCAATAACATGCTTACTAAACTAATATAAGTCCATTATGCCTCGACTACGCAATTAAGCTGACCTCATCATCATGATTCGGTGTGTGTGCGCATTGCTGCGCCACACTTAAAGTTTGGGGCCATGAAGTCACTAGCCATTTTGCCTTGCACCGCACAAGCAATGGCCTTGGAGGTTCGAGATAGACGCAGAGACGGCAGTGAACCATAGCCGACTTTAGCCCAACAAACATAAATTTCACCCATCAAACGGTGATAACAACATGAAAAATAAATATACAACTAAAATAAACATGATTGCTAACATATCCAACCACTTAGTACAATTTAACAACAGTTAGAACTATTTTAATTTCTCAATTTTCATGTTTTTCATATAAAACTCCATTTTTGATAGTCTATCCCAAAATCATCACTGTGAATTCATTATTTGACCAAATCATTCCATTCAAATTTCGTATTGTTCGTATTTCAATGAACTACCATATACAAGCATCAATTTACAATTTTACATACAATTTGCCTACTAAAATTGGTACTCTCTAAGGCCATAACATATGAACATAAACACAGTTATTTTCATTTTCTTCCTACATCCAATTTCTCACCATTTGATAAATGATACAACATGCATACAAGATGAAAACAGATTCTACAACTTAATCCACACCATATACATAACGCTTGGGCAACAAATCCACAAAATCAATTTACAGAGAATAGAAAATAACAAGTCTGAGAATTAGAATTAGTTATACCTTAATCTTTGATTATTGGCTAGCAAAAGATGACAACAAGGTTTAGCAATCCTCTCCTTCCTCTTGAAATCTCAGAACAATCTCTCAAGCTCTCACTCTCAATCTCCTTTGCAATTCTCTCTTCCTCTGCTAACAATCTCTCAATTCTCTCTTTTCCATGCTAACAAGCCTAAGAAAAAATAAGATGTGTATGCCATATAACTGGCCTCTCCCACGTTCCTTATGTTAGAAAAATAAAAAGTTTGCATCAGTTGAATAAGGCAAAGGCCACAAGGCCTTGTTTGGCTACCACATATTTTCCCTAATCCAATTTATTTTTATATTATTTATATTATATAGTTTCCAATTGTCACACTTGCAACCCATTAAATAACTTATAACTTATAATTATAATTATTATATTCTTATTACAATTATGCTTATAATAAATAATTAAATAATTATATATCTAATTTAATTAATAAATTAGATATCATCATTTTATTTAATTTATTTCCAATAAATTAAACAAATTATTTAGCTTAATTATTTTCTTAAATATTAAGCAATTGATTTAATTTAATTATTTTCTTAAATTAAATCCTTCAGATAAAATTATCAACACTCAATTTAATTATCAATAATCAATTTAATTACTAAATTAATTCACCACAATTCATCAATTATTTATTTTCCTCAATAAATAAATTATTTAAAATATTTATTTAATTCCATAAATATTTAAATTAGATTACAAATTTCTCGATCGTTATATCCTTCCCTCCTTAAAAGGATTATGTCCCCAGAATCACAACTCGAAAAATTTATCTGTTACAGTCTTCCCTTCTTAACAAGATTCTGTCCCTAGAATCGCTATACAAAATCAAGCAAACAACTGAGGATAATTCTTCATCATAACGCTTTCAAGATCCCACGTAGCTTCTTCAGCATTGTGGTTCCTCCAGATTACCTTAACAAAATGTATCACCTTATTCCTCAGTACTTGCTCTTTTCTGTCAACAATTTGAATAAGGACTTCTTCATATGACAAATCCTTCTCAAACTGTAAGGGCTCATATTCTATAACATGCTTATAATCTGGCTTATATGGTCTCAATACCGAAACATGGAAAACATTATGAATATGCTTTAACTCCGGGGGTAAGGCTACCTCGTACGCCACTTTGCCAACTCGTCGAAGCACTTCGAAAGGTCCTATAAATCTAGGGCTCAATTTCCCTTTCTTGCCAAATCGGATTTTCCCCTTCCAGGGAGACACTTTCAAGAAAACATAACTACCGATATCGAATTCTTGATTCTGTCGATGTTGATCGGCATATTTCTTCTGTCTATCCTGTGCAGCTATTAATCTTACTCAAATAACCTTGATTATTTCGACAGTCTACTGTACCAAATCTGGACCCAATAGTTGACATTCACCAACCTTGTCCCAACATAATGTAGTTATGCATTTCCTGCCGTATAACGCTTCGTAAGGCGGCATGCCAATACTCGCGTGATAACTATTATTATTAGAAAATTCCACCAATGGCAGATGGTCATCCCAATTTCCCTTGAAATCCATGACACATGCTCTGGTCATATCTTCTAGTGTTTGGATGGTTCTCTCACTTTGTCCGTCGGTCTGAGGATGGTACACTGTGCTCATTCTCAGCTGTGTCCCCAAACTTTCTTGTAATCGCTTCCAAAAATTAGATGTGAAACGCGGATCTCTATTTGATACAATAGACACAGGTACACCGTGTCTTGATATAATCTCTTTCACATATAATTTTTCTAACCGATCTAGGGTAAACCAAATCTTAATTGGAAAAAAGTGTGCCGACTTCGTTAGTCGATCAACAATCACCCAAATAGCGTCGTAACCTTGTCGAGTCGTTGGAAGACCTACCACAAAATCCATTGTGATATGCTCCCATTTCCATTCTGGTATCTACAACGGTTGTAATAATTCGCTTGGCCTTTCATGTTCAGCTTTGACTTTCTGACACGTTAAGTATTTCGCCACACACTCAGCCACATCCCTCTTCATATTCGGCCACCAAAAATGATGCTTAAGATCTTGGCACAACTTTGTACTCCCAGGGTGAATAGAATATCGTGAGTTATGAGATTCATTCAGAATTTCTTCTTTAACCTTTATTACTTGCGGAACCCAAATTCTCCCTTCGAATTGAAGTAACCCTTCTGAGTCGATTTTGAATTTGTTTCCCTCACCTTCAGATACCCTTTGTTTTATCTTTTTGCAGTCTCCATCTTGAAGTTATGCATTTTCACCATATCCACTAACGTTGAACTATTTCCCACCTGGAATATCTTTTCATCGGATTCTGTCGGATATTTAATTTCCAACTCCATCTTAGCCATTTCTGGCACTAAATTTTCTTGATCAGTTAACATCATTAATTTCTCCCGTCCCTGCCTACTTAAGGCATCAGCAACAACGTTCGCCTTTCCGGGATGATAGAAAATCTCGCAATCATAATCTTTGATTTGCCGCATGTTCAAATCTTTTTGAGTAAAGATATATTTCAGACTTTTATGGTCAGTATATATCTCACACCTCTCTCCATAAAGATAATTATCTCCAAATTTTTTGGGCAAACACCACTACTGCCAACTCTAAGTCATGAGTCTGATACCCCTTCTCGTAATCTTTCAACTGACATGATTCATACGCAATACCTCTGTAGTTTTGCACAAACACATAGCCTAGTCCCTTATGCGATGCGTTACTATACACCACAAAATTCCCGATATCATCAGGCAATGACAACATAGGTGCTGAACTCAACCTCTTCTTTAACTCTCGAAAACTTTCCTCACACTTCTCTGTCCAAACAAACTTAACCGCTTTTCTAGTTAAATTCGTCAACGGAGTCACGATCTTGGAAAAGTCTTGAATAAAACGCCGATAGTAACCCGCCAATCCTAAGAAACTCCTCACTTCTGACGGTGTTTTCGGCTGATCCCAATTTATTACAGCTTCCACCTTCGATGGATATACCAAAATTTCGTCCTTATCAATAACGTGCCCGAGAAACTGTACACATTCCAACCAAAATTCACAATTTGAGAACTTAGCGTACAACTTCTCTTTTCTCAACGTCTCCAACGTCAGTCTAAAGTGTTTGACATGTTCCTCCTTGGTTTTGGAATATACAAATATATCATCACTAAACACCACCACAAACTTGTCTAAGAATGGTTTAAACACCCTGTTCATCAAGTCCATGAACGCCGCAGGTGCGTTGGTTAAACCAAAAGACGTAACCAGAAACTCATAATGACCATATCGAGTTACGAGCAGCATCTTCTAGAAATCCTCAACCTTACCTTCAACCGATGATAACCACTTCTCGAATTCATCTTGAAATACCTCGCTCCTTTCAACCGATCGAAGAGGTCATCAATTCTAGGTAATGGATACTTATTTTTAATCATATTCACCTCATCGATGCAAAAGCGCTTTTCTTCTTTCTAAACAACAAACAACTTCACTGCTGCTCCCATGGCGAAACATTCAATTTGAATATACTTTTTGTCAAGTAATTCTTGCAATTGCACCATCAACTCTTTCATTTCTACTGGGGCCATTCTATATGGTGCTTTAGATATCGGGGTCATTCCTGGTAGTAAGTCAATCACGAACTCGATTTATCGATCCGGTGGAAGACCCAGAAAATCATCTGGAAATACGTCTACAAAATCTCTTATGATCGGTATCTCTTCCAACTTCGCACTCTTCTTTTGTGTATCGATGATGTAGGCTAAGTATCCTACACATCCTTGTCTCAACAACTTCTTGGCTTGCATCACCGTCAGACAACTTACTTGTCGAGGTGACTTGGTGCCATGAAACAGAACCTTTGATGGAGTCATAAGGTTAATGCACTTCTTTTATCAATCAATTACTGCTCCGTAATTGAATAACCAATCCATTCCCAGTATAACATCGATTTCACCAAGTCTAATTGGTATCAGATCTACCATCATCTCGTAACCTTTTATATCCACTCTACAATTCCTATATATGTATCTAACAGGAATCATTCCTTATTTGCGATCTATATACTTAAGGGAAATTCTAATTTTTCCTGAGGCAAATTTAAGTTCTGAGCAAATTCATCGGATATAAATGAACAAGTAGCACCCGAATCAAATAGTACATAAGCATTTATACCATTAATCAGAATGATACCTGACACCACATCCTTAGACTGTACAGCATCCTGCACGGTCATATTGAAAGTCCTCGTAGTGGGTCAGCTTGATTGAGTTGGTCCAGTGATAGTCAATGCACCACCACCGTTGTTGTTTCTTTTTCCGCCACTTGCACTTCCCGCTGGCTTTTTAGGGCAATCACGAGCCATGTGATCCTTCAAACCGTAGGTAAAACATGCTCCTTTCTTCAGACTAAAACAATTTGGTGGAATGTGTCCCTCCTGACCACAGTTGAAACACACTCTCTTTCCCTTCAAACATGAGTATGGTTCTTCCCGCAAGCCTCAAACTTTTTCTTCTGCTGATTTCCATGCTGTCCTCCCCTAGTCGAATTCTCATTCCACTTCCTTTTCTGACCATTACTTCCAACATTACTTCCACCCGCCTTATTCTCATTCTCATTCTTCCTATTCTTCTGCTCTTGGTTATACTTGGTCAAAGCATCGCTTCCACCTTCTACGATAATTGCCTTTTCCAGCACAGCCGCAAATGTGTTCAACTAAAACATTGAAACCTTGTTGTAAAGCCAGGGCTTCAATCTTTGTCCTAATCTTCTTGCTTTGCGTTCATTAGTATTGACTTGATAAGTGGCAAACCTTGCCAACTCGATAAACTTCGGAGCATATTCTGTTACTGTCATCGTTCCTTGCTTCAACTCCAGAAATTGTACTTCCAGCTGATTCCGAGAACTCGCTGGAAAGTACATTTCGAAAAAAATTTCCTTGAATCTATCCCACGCTATCACTCTTTGTCCTCCACGAACCTTATTTTCTTGCCATCAGTAGCTAGCTTCAGACTTCAGCATGAAAGTTACGAACGCAGTCTTTTGATCTTCATTAACTCTAGCAATGTCAAACACCTTCTCCATTTCCATGATCCAGGTTTGGGCTTCAACTGGGTTCATAGATCCTTGAAATTCTGGCGGTCCAACCGCTTTGAATTCCTTGAAAGTCGTGACTTGAGCTTGCGGTTGATTTGCAAGTGCACCCGTCAACAAAGCTACCAATTGCTGAACCGGATTAGCGTTGGTCTCTTTGTTATTATTAGTAGACCCTCTGAGGTGCTTCTTTGGCGTGGTTGTCTTCTTCTATGAGGCATTTTACATTAAAATATACACTTATTAGTTCATTACTCAACTTCTTGGGTATTTAAAGTTTAAATTAAACAATCCAAGATTAAATCTTGAACACATAATATTACAAATAAACTTTAATATTTTATTCATTCATAAAGTTTTTAAACATGTTCAAGATAGCATAACCGCTATAAACATTCACTTTCCTGAACTAAACAAGTTCCAAGATTACATAATCTTACTATCCCTTTATTTATCTCAAAATAAGGGACTCACAATTTATTTATTCACATAATTTAATTGCATATTATTATCTATCTTATTCTATCTAGGCATATTAAGACGTCGTAAGGCTTCTCGACATTACTCCTCCATGATACGATAAGCCGTTCAGCGATCCATCACGAACCACGGTGAATTCTCAAACTGAGCTGGATAATAATAAACTCAATCATAGGCCCTATCAATCACCGAATTAAAAGCATAATCCATCTCCTTCATCTTGGCTTTCTTCACTTGAACCTTAGCCTCGGCCACGATCTGCATGCGTTGAGTCGCCTTCATCCACGCATCCTCTGCTCTTGCACGCTTAGGCGATTCCTCCTTGAAATCATCTTTCAATTTCTCCATATCGGTCTTCATCTTCTCGTACCACCAATGTCTCTTCATCTTGACCCTTTGTATGAACGAGATCCCACTCAGTGTTTCCAAGTTTCGAATCAAGTTCCTGAATCTCTGCATCCTTTTGCTCCATCGAAGCGTGATGCATCTCAACCATTTCCTTCAGCTCCTCGACCTCATCTTGTAATTATACATTACGGTTATACAAAGCATCATACATCTCCGCTGATATGGAGTTTGGTGGAAACTGCTTAGGATCCTCTTCCTCATCATCCTTCTCTACCTCCTCAGAACTATCCTCCACGGGATCGGTCACAGGCTCATCCTCCTTGATCAACTACTCCCGTACTACAGGAATATCCCGGGGTTCATCATCTGTAGGTATCTGAGGTATCACCTCTCTAGCTGGACTGGATCCTCCTTCGTTAGACATCCTGACAACAAAATGTTTTAAATTTTACTTAATATTTTTGATATTCGAGAGCACATAAGTTATTAACACATAGCACATAATGTTTTTTTAGCTTCAATGGATACCTTAATCCATTCCTTAAAACTTGATAAGAGTTGAACACCTCTATGTTTTCTGTTTCCTTAAAGGTTACTACCTAAGGTTCCCCCACCTAAGGTTCATAACCTAAAGCTTTGATACCAACCTGTGACACCCCCAAATCTAGGTACTTCATTCCCATAGGATTTGGTGCTCACTTATCAAAATTATTACATCTAACTACCCATCAATAAAGGATAAAGATATAATTTAAATAACTTAAACAATAATCTTCCTCATTAAAGGGTTACATCATCATCTATAAATAAATCCCAGGTAATCTAACCTTAAAATTATTACATAAGTTTGTGAAATACATCACATATTAAAACAAGTCTTTAACATAATTCATTAAAATAAAATTCTCAAAAGTCTTCATCATATGGACATCTTGCCCTTGCCTTTGCTAGTCGACGGCTCATCAACTTTCTCCACTTTAGTTGCAGTGTTAATTGCAAGAGTGAGCAAACAAATGCTCACTGATATATATATATATATATATATATATATATATATATAAAGTAGCAATGATGGTAACATTAGAGCGAACAACGAAAGCTGAACAATAAGGAACTTGTTCTACAAATCAAACTAGAAAACAAGTTCGAACTTTAATTATCTGAGGGTCTTAAGATCATGAACTATGTCCACGGTACTTAGGTATTATTACCCAACTTTAACAGTCATTTAGACTATATGTACCATTCTTAACGTATTTAGGGGGATCAGCCCTTTGTACCATGAATTTTGCACAAATATCTAAACGTTACACGCACAAAATCCCCTATGTTAGGGTTGTTCGTCTCAATTTGGATTTAGAATTTTTGCACTAAAGAAAGTTTAGTTTAGAACTAGCTTATCAGTGTTTCTAGAATTTTAGAACACTATTCGAATATAAATTAATTCAATCAATAAAGGTTTGCTTACTACTTGAAGGTTTAATACAACGATAAAGCTTTGAAAAAGGTTATCAAAGTCAAAGATTGAATAACAATAATATACAATTGAGTAATCATGATATACATACAAAGCGCTATAGAAGAGTTAAAACAATCTCCCTTGAATCAATGTATTAGAACAATATATGCTTTGAATAATAATTAGGAAACTAAATCTCGCTCGATGTAACGAATTAGGTTACATAAGCTTGTACAAACATACTCAAGATAGATTAGGCTTGCTCAATTACTTGAACGACAATAATATAGGAATGTAAATTTGCATTCGATATGAAAAGAATGAAGTTTAAAAGCTTGCTCAAATGTAAAGAGATAAGGTTTAGAAACTTGCTCAATAATAACAAGGTAGAGTTAGAAAACTTGCCTTGCTTGTAAGCTACACAAATGTAAAATAATCTCCAATTACCCTACACATATCATTGAAATCGCAACAACAATTAATTATATGAATATTAGTTTTTAGGGTTTAAAGCATCATTTAGGTCATAACCTTAACTTATCACCTAACCACGTTACTTAACACATTAACGAATCTAAAATCTCATTAAGAGCCAACATAACGTAATCGTTCATCTCAACTTTTTCAAACACCACTTTTTGTTTCATTATGTAACTCAATTAACAATCACTACAAAATCTTTTATACTTTGCATTATAACGCATGACAATCTGCTATTATAGTTTATATTATGCCTCAACATCAATAACATGCTTACTAAACTAATATAAGTCCATTATGCCTAACTTAACTCTCAACATTAAGCGAGACCTCAACATCATCACATTCGAAGCCTTGTGGCCAATTTTTGCCTTACTGCCCGGCGCAGACAGAGATTGAACGAGACAGAGGAATAAGGTGAATAATGGCCGACCTTAGCCCAACAAACACAAATTTTACCCATCAAACGGTGATAACAACATGAAAAATAAATATACAACTAACATAAACATGATTGCTAACATATTCAACCACTTAGTACAATTTAACAAAAATTAGAACTATTTTAATTTCTCAATTTTCATGTTTTTCATATAAAACTCCATTTTTGATAGTATATCCCAAAATCATCACTGTGAATTCATTATTTGACCAAATCATTCCATTTTAATTATGTTATGTTCGTATTTCGATGAACTACCAATACAAGCGTCAATTTATAATTTCACATACAATTTGCCCACTAAAATTGGTACTATCTAAGGCCACAACATATGAACATAAACATTGTTATTTTCATTTTCTTCCTACATCCAATTTCTCACGATTTGATAACTGATACAACACGCATACAAGATGACAACAGATTCAACAACTTAATCCACACCATATATATAACGCTTGGGCAACAATCCACAAAACCAATTTACAGAGAATAGAAAATCACAAGTCTGAGAATTAGAATTAGTTATACCTTACTCTTTGATTATTGGCTAGCAAAAGATGACAACAAGGTTTAGCAATCCTCTCCTTCCTCTTGAAATCTCAAAACAATCTCTCAAGCTCTCACTCTCAAACTCCTCTGCAATTCTCTCTTCCTCTGCTTTTCCATGCTAACAAGCCTAAAGAAAAATAAGACGAGTATGCCATATAACTGGCCTCTCCCACGTCCCTTACGTTAGAAAAATAAAACGTTTGCGTCAGTTGAATAAACCAAAGGCCACAAGGCCTTGTTTGGCTACCACATATTTTCCCTAAACCATTTTATTTTTATATTATTTATATTATATAGTTTTCAATTGTCACACTTGCAACCCATTAAATAACTTATAACTTATAATTATAATTATTATATTCTTATTACAATTATGCTTATAGTAAATAATTAAATAATTATATATCTAATTTAATTAATAAATTAGACACGTCGCTTTATTTAATTTATTTCCATTAAATTAAACAATTTATTTAATTTAATTATTTTCTTAAATATTAAGTAATTGGTTTAATTTAATTATTTCCTTAAATTAAATCCTTCAGATAAAATTATCAACACTCAATTTAATTATTAATAATCAATTTAATTACTAAATTAATTCACCACAATTCATCAATTATTTATTTTCCTCAATAAATAAATTATTTAAAATATTTATTTAATTCCATAAATATTTAAATTAGATTACAAATTTCTCGATCATTACATCCTTCCCTCCTTAAAAGAATTATGTCCCTAGAATCACAACTCGAAAAATTTATCTGTTATATTTTGCCCTCCTTAACAAGATTCTGTCCCCAGAATCGCTATACAAAATCAAGCAAACAACTGAGGATAATTCTTCATCATAACGCTTTCAAGTTCCCACGTAGCTTCTTCAGCATTGTGGTTCCTCCAGATTACCTTAACAGAAGGTATCACCTTATTCCTCAGTACTTGCTCTTTTTTGTCAATAATTTGAACAGGGACTTCTTCATATGACAAATCCTTCTCAAACTGTAAGGGCTCATATTCTATAACATGTTTATAATCAGGCTTATATGGTCTCAATATCGAAACATGGAAAACATTATGAATATGCTCTAACTCCGGGGGTAAGGCTACCTCGTACGCCATTTCGCCAACTCGTCGAAGCACTTCGAAATGTCCTATAAATCTAGGGCCCAATTTTCTTTTCTTTCCAAATCGGATTTTCCCCTTCCAGGGAGACACTTTCAAGAAAACATAACTACCGACATCGAATTCCTGATTCAGTTGATGTTGATCAGCATATTTCTTCTGTCTATCGTGTAAAGCTATTAATCTTGCTCGAATAACCTTGATTATTTCGACAGTATGTTGTACCAACTCTAGACCTAATAGCTGACATTCACCAACCTCGTCCCAACATAACGGAGTTCTGCATTTCCTGCCATATAACTCTTCGTAAGGCGGCATGCCAATACTCGCGTGATAACTATTATGATAAGCAAATTCCACCAATGGCAGATGGGCATCCCAATTTCCCTTGAAATCCATGACACATGCTTTGAGCATATCTTCTAGTGTTTGAATGGTTCTCTCACTTTGTCCGTCGGTCTGAGGATGCTACGCTGTGCTCATTCTCAACTGTGTCCCCAAACATTCTTGTAATCGCTTCCAAAAATTAGATGTGAAACGTGGATCTCTGTCTAATACAATAGACACAAGTACACCGTGTCTTGACACAATCTCTTTCACATACAGTTTTGCTAACCGATGTTGGGTAAACCGAATCTTGATTGGCAAAAAGTGTGCCAACTTCGTTAGTCGATCAACAATCACCCAAATGGCGCCGTAACCTTGCTGAGTCGTTGGAAGACCTACCACAAAATCCATTGTGATATGCTCCCATTTCCATTCTGGTATCTCCAACGGTTGTAATAATCCGCTTGGCCTTTGATGTTCAGCTTTGACTTTCTGACACGTTAAGCATTTCGTCACACACTCAGCCACATCCCTCTTCATATTCGGCAACCAAAAATGATGCTTTAGATCTTGGCACATCTTTGTACTCCCAGGGTGAATAGAATATCGTGAGTTGTGAGCTTCATTCAGAATTTCTTCTTGAACCTCTGTTACTTGCGGAACCCAAATTCTCCCTTCGAATCGAAGTAACCCTTCTAAGTCGATTTTGAATTTATTTCCCTCACCTTCAAATATCCTTTGTTTTATCTTTTCACAGTCTCCATCTTGAAGTTGTGCATTTTTTACCTTATCCACCAACGTTGAACTATTTCCCATCTGGAATAACTTTTCATCGAATTTTGTCGGATATTTAATTTCCAACTCCATCTTAGCCATTTCCGACACTAACTTTTCTTAATCAGTTAACATCATTAATTTCTCTCATCCCTGCATACTTAAGGCATCAGCAACAACGTTCGCCTTTCCGGGATAATAGAAAATCTCGCAATCATAATCTTAAATCAGCTCCAACCATCTTCTTTGTCGCATGTTCAAATCTTTTTGTGTAAAGATATATTTTAGACTTTTATGGTCGGTATATATCTCACACCTCTCTCCATAAAGATAATGTCTCCAAATTTTCAGGGCAAACACCACTGCTGCCAACTCTAAGTCATGAGTCGGATACCCCTTCTCATAATCTTTCAACTGACGTGATGCATACGCAACAACTCTGCCGTTTTGCATAAGCACACAACCTAGTCCCTTATGCGATGCATCACTATACACCACAAAATTCCCAGTATCATCAGGCAATGATAACACAGGTGCTGAACTCAACCTCTTCTTTAACTCTCGAAAACTTTCCTCACACTTCTTTGTCTAAACAAACTTAACCGTTTTTCTAGTTAAATTTGTCAATGGAGTCACGATCTTGGAAAAGTCTTGAATAAAATGCCGATAGTAACCCGCCAATCCTTAGAAACTCCTCACTTCTGACGGTGTTTTCGGCTGATCTGAGTTTATTACAGCTTCCACCTTCGATGGATCTACCAAAATTTCGTCCTTAACAATAACGTGCCGGAGAAACTGTACATGTTCCAACCAAAATTCACATTTTGAGAACATAGCATACAACTTCCCTTTTCTCAACGTCAATCTCAAGTGTTCCACATGTTCCTCCTTGGTTTTGGAATATACCAATATATCATCAATAAACACCACCACAAACTTGTCTAAGAATGGTTTAAACACCATGTTCATCAAGTCCATAAACGCTGCAGGTGCGTTGGTTAAACCAAAAGACATAACCAAAAACTCGTAATGACCATACCGAGTTCTGAACGCTATCTTCGGCAAATCCTCAAGCCTTACCTTCAACTGATGATAACCACTTCTCAAGTCTATCTTTGAGAAATACCTCGCTCCTTTCAACTGATCGAGCAGGTCATCAATTCTAGGTAATGGATTCTTATTTTTAAATGTAACCTTATTCAATTCTCTGTAATCAATGCAAAGCCGCATCGTTCCGTCTTTCTTCTTAACAAACAACACCAGTGCTCTCCATGGCGAAACACTCGGCTGAATATACTTTTTGTCAAGCAATTCTTGCAATTGCACCATCAACTCTTTCATTTCTACCGGGGCCATTCTATATGATGCTTTAGATATCGGGGTCATTCCTGGTAGTAAGTCAATCACGAACTCGATTTGTAGATCCGGCGGAAGACCCGACAAATCATCTGGAAATACGTCTGCAAAATCTCTAATGATCGGTATCTCTTCCAACTTCGCACTCTTCTTCTGTGTATCGACGATATAGGCTAAGTATCCTACACATCCTTGTCTCAACAACTTCTTGGCTTGCATCACCGTCAGACAACTTGCTTGTCGAGGTGACTTGTTGCCATGAAACACAACCTTTGACGGAGTCATAAGGTTAACACACTTCTTTTGACAATCAATTACTGCTCCATAATTGAATAACCAATACTTTCCCAGTATAACGTCGAATTCACCAAGTCAAATTGGTATCAGATCTACCATCATCTTGTTACCTTTTATATCCACTCTACAATTCCTATATATGTATCTAATAGGAATCACTTCCTTATTCGCGATCTTTATACTTAAGGGAAATTCTAATTTTTCCTTAGGCAAATCTAAGTTCTGAGCAAATTCATCGGATATAAATGAACAAGTAGCACCCGAATCAAATAGTACATAAGCATTAATACCATTAATTAGAATTATACCTAACACCACATCCTTAGACTGTACAGCATCCTGCACGGTCATATTGAAAATCCTCGCAGTGGGTCAGCTTGATTGAGTTGGTCCAGTGATAGTCAATGCACCACCACCGTTGTTGTTTCCTTTTCCGCCATTTATAATTCCCGCTGGCTTCTTAGGGCAATCACGAGCCATGTGATCCTTCGAACCGCAGGTAAAACATGCCCCTTTCTTTGGACTAAAACAATTCGGTGCAATGTGTCCCTCCTGACCACAGTTGAAACACACTCTCTTTCCCTTCAAACATACTCCAGTATGGTTCTTCCTGCAAGTTGCGCAAGCCTCAAACTTTTTCTTCTGCTGATTTCCTTGTTGTCCTCCCCCAGTCGAATTCTCATTCCACTTCCTTTTCTGACCATTACTTCCAACATTACTTCCACCCGCCTTATTCTCATTCTCATTCTTCCTCTTCTTCTACTCATGGTTGTACTTGGTCAAAGCATCGCTTCCACCTACCGCGATAATTGCTTTTTCAAAGACACGGTATGAAGTGTTTCAATTTGGAACATTGAAACCTTGTTGTAAAGCCAGGGCTTCAATCCTTGTTCGAATCTTCTTGCTTTGTGTTCATCAGTATTGACTTGATAAGTGGCAAACCTTTCCAACTCGTTAAACTTTACAACATATTTTGTTACCGACATCGTTCCTTGCTTCAACTCCAGAAATTGCACTTCCAGCTAATTCCGAGAACTCGCTGGAAAGTACATTTCAAAAAACATTTCCTTGAATCTATCCCACACTATCACTCCTTGTCCTCAACGAACCTTATTTGCTTGCCACCAGTAGCTAGCTTCAGACTTCAGCATGAACGTTGCGAACGCAGTCTTTTGATCTTCATTAACACTAGCAAGTCAAACACCTTCTCCATTTCCATGATCCAGGTTTGGGCTTCCACTGGATTCATAGATCCTTGAAATTTTGGCGGTCCAACCGCTTTGAATTCCTTGAAAGTCGTGACTTGAGCTTGCGGTTGATTTGCAAGTGCACCCGTCAATAAAGCTACCAATTGCTGAATCGGATTAGCGTTGGTCTCTTTGTTATTATTAGTAGACCCCTCTGGAGGTGCTTGCTGACGTGGTTGTCTTCTTCTATGAGGCATTTTCTGTTAAAATATACACTTATTAGTTCATTACTCAACTTCTTGGGTATTTAAAGTTTAAATTAAACAATCCAAGATTAAATCTTGCACACATAATATTACAAATAAACTTTAATATTTTATTCATTCATAAAGTTTTTAAACATGTTCAAGATAGCATAACCGCTATAAACATTCACTTTCCTGAACTAAACAAGTTCCAAGATTACATAATCTTACTATCCCTTTATTTATCTCAAAATAAGGGACTCACAATTTATTTATTCACATAATTTAACTGCATATTATTATCTATCTTATTCTATCTAGGCATATTAAGACGTCGTAAGGCTTCTCGACATTCCTCCTCCATGATACGATAAGTCGTTCAGCGATCCATCACGAACCACGGCGAATTCTCAAACTGAGCTTGATAATAATAGACTCAATCCTAGGCCCTATCAATCACCGAATTAAAAGCATAATCCATCTCCTTCATCTTGGCTTTCTTCACTTGAACCTTAGCCTCAGCACGATCTGGACGTTGAGTCGCCTTCATCCACGCATCCTCTGCTCTTGCACGCTTAGCTGAATCCTCCTTGAAATCATCTTTCAATTTCTCCATGTCAGTCTTCATCTTCTCGTGCACCACCAACAGGTCTTCATGCTGACCCTTTGTATGAACCAGATCCCACTCCGTGTTTCCAAGTTTCGAATCAAGTTCCTGAATCTCTGCATCCTTTTGCTCCATCGAAGCGTGATGCATCTCAACCATTTCCTTCAGCTCCTCGACCTCATCTTGTAATTATACATTACGGTTATACAAAGCATCATACATCTCCGCTGATATGGAGTTTGGTGGAAACTGCTCAGGATCCTCTTCCTCATCATCCTTCTCTACCTCCTCAGAACTATCCTCCACGGGATCAGTCATAGGCTCATCCTCCTAGATCAACTACTCCCGTACTACAGGAATATCACGGGGTTCATCATCTATAGGTATCTGAGGTATCACCTCTCTAGCTGGACTGGATCCTCATTCGTTAGACATCCTGACAACAAAATGTTTTAAATTTTACTTAATATTTTTGATATTCGAGAGCACATAAGTTATTAACACATAGCACATAATGTTTTTTTAGCTTCAATGGATACCTTAATCCATTCCTTAAAACTTGATAAGAGTTGAACACCTCTATGTTTTCTCTATTTCCTTAAAGGTTACTACCTAAGGTTCCCCACCTAAGGTTCATAACCTAAAGCTTTGATACCAACCTGTGACACCCCCAAATCTAGGTACTTCATTCCCATAGGATTTGGTGCTCACTTATCAAAATTATTACATCTAACTACCCATCAATAAAGGATAAAGATATAATTTAAATAACTTAAACAATAATCTTCCTCATTAAAGGGTTACATCATCATCTATAAATAAATCCCAGGTAATCTAACCTTAAAATTATTACATAAGTTTGTGAAATACATCACATATTAAAACAAGTCTTTAACATAATTCATTAAAATAAAATTCTCTAAAGTCTTCATCATTTGGACATCTTGCCCTTGCCTTTGCTAGTCGACGGCTCATCAACTTTCTCCACTTTAGTTGCAGTGTTAATTGCAAGAGTGAGCAAACAAATGCTCACTGATATATATATACAGTAGCAATGATGGTAACATGAGAGTGAACAACAAAAGCTGAACAATAAGGAACTTGTTCTACAAATCAAACTAGAAAACAAGTTCGGACTTTAATTATCTGAGGGTCTTAAGATCACGAACTATGTCCACAGTACTTAGGTATTATTACCCAACCTTAATAGTCATTTAGACTATACGGACCCTTCTTAATGTACTTATGGGATCAGCCTTTTGTACCATGTATTGTGCACAAACATCTAAACGTAACACGTACAAAATCTCCTTTGTTAGGGTTGTTCGTCTCAGTTTGGATTTAGAATTTCCGCACTAAAGAAAGTTTAGTTTTGAACTAGCTTATCAGTGTTTCTAGAATTTTAGAACACTATTCGAATATAGATTAATTCAATCAATAAAGGTTTGCTTACTACTTGAAGGTTTAATACAACGATAAAGATTTGAACAAGGTTATCAAAGTCAAAGATTAAATAACAATAATATATAATTGAGTAAACATGATATACATACAAAGCGCTATAGAAGAGTTAAAACAATCTCCCTTTAATCAATGTATTAGAACAATATATGCTTTGAATAATAATTAGGAAACTAAATCTCGCTCGATGTAACGAATTAGGTTACATAAGCTTGTACAAACATACTCAAGATAGATTAGGCTTGCTCAATTACTTGAATGACAATAATATAGGTATGGAAACTTGCATTCGACATGAAAAGAATGAAGTTCGAAAGCTTGCTCAAATGTAAAGAGATAAGGTTTAGAAACTTGCTCAATAATAACAAGGTAGAGTTAGAAAACTAGCCTTGCTTGTAACCTACACAAATGTAAAATAATCTCCAATTACCCTACACATATCATTGAAATCGCAACAACAATTAATTGTATGAATATTATCTTTTAGGGTTTAAACCATCATTTAGGTCATAACCTTAACTTAGCACCTAACCACGTTAGTTAACACCTTAACGAATCTGAAATCTCGTTATGAGCTAACATAACTTAATCGTTCATCTCAACTTTTTAGAACACCACTTTTAGTTTCATTATGTAACTCAATTAACAATCACTTCAAAATCTTTTATACTTTGCATTATAACGCATGATAATCTGCTATTATAATTTATATTATGCCTCAACATCAATAACATGCTTACTAAACTAATATCAATCCATTATGCTTGACCTGCAATTAAGCGACCTCAACGTATCACGAGTCAGGTGTGGCACTTTTTACTTTTACACTTAAAGCTTGGGGCCGTGGCCTTACTTGCGCCATTTTTGCCTTAACATGCCGTAAGTTCATTGCCGGTGTTCGAAACAGACGCAGAGATGGCAGTGAACAGTAGCCGACTTTAGCCCAACAAACATCAATTTCACCCATCAAAGGGTGATAACAACATGAAAAATAAATATACAACTAACATAAACATGATTGCTAACATATTCAACCACTTAGTACAATTTAACAACAATGAGAACTATTTTAATTTCTCAATTTTCATGTTTTTCATATAAAACTCCATTTTTGATAGTCTATCCCAAAATCATCACTGTGAATTCATTATTTGACCAAATCATTCCATTCAAATTACGTTATGTTCGTATTTCAATGAACTACCATATACAAGCGTCAATTTATAGTTTCACATAAAATTTGCCCACTAAAAGTGGTACTCTCTAAGGCCACAACATATGAACATAAACACTATTATTTTTAGTTTCTTCCTACATCCAATTTCTCACGATTTGATAACTGATACAACACGTATACAAGATGAAAACAGATTCTACAACTTAATCCACACCATACACATAACGCTTGGGCAACAAATCCACAAAACCAATTTACAGCGAATAGAAAATCACAAGTCTGAAAATTAGAATTAGTTATACCTTAATCTTTGATTATTGGCTAGCAAAAGATGACAACAAGGTTTAGCAATCCTCTCCTTCCTCTTGAAATCGCAGAACAATCTCTCAAGCTCTCACTCTCAATCTCCTCTGCAATTCTCTCTTCCTCTACTTTTCCATGCTAACAAGCCTAAGGAAAAATAAGACGCGTATGCCATATAACTTGCCTATCCCACGTTCGTTACGTTAGAAAAATAAAAAGTTTGCGTCAGTTGAATAAGCCAAAGGCCACAAGGCCTTGTTTGGCTACCACATATTTTCCCTAAACCAATTTATTTTTATATTATTTATATTATATAGTTTCCAATTGTCACACTTGCAACCTTAAATAACTTATAACTTATAATTATAATTATTATATTCTTATTACAATTATGCTTATAGTGAATAATTAAATAATTATATATCTAATTTAACTAATAAATTAGACACATCACTTTATTTACTTTATTTCCATTAAATTAAATAATTTATTTAGCTTTAATTATTTTCTTCAATATTAAGCAATTAATTTAATTTAATTATTTCCTTAAATTAAATCCTTCAGATAAAATTATCAACACTCAATTTAATTATCAATAATCAATTTAATTACTAAATTAATTCACCACAATTCATCAATTATTTATTTTTCTCAATAAATAAATTATTTAAAATATTTATTTAATTCCATAAATATTTAAATTAGATTACAAATTTCTCGATCGTTACATTCTTCCCTCCTTAAAAGGATTCTGTCCCCAGAATCACAACTCAAAAAATTTATCCGTTACAGAGACTACGAAAGTCAAGTGCCCAGATAGGTGCTACATCAGAATTTAGAGCTGGTTGCCATATATTTCTAGATTATGCGTATAGTCACCCGAAATGTGTTAATGGTCAGAACAAGATAAGATGTCCTTGTTTGAAGTGTAAGAATGTAAATTATATGGACATAGTGTGACGCCCCCAAAATTAGGTATACGTCACCCATCTTGGGTCGCCACTTACATGGTACATAAATTCAAATACAACTTACTAATATAACTCGCGTATGTACAAGATCGACATAAATCGTGAGTTTGAATACAAATATTGTCTACTAGATATTATACAAACTCAAAAGGAGTCCTCATTACAACTATTATCACACTATTTCACAAAATAGTGAGGACTACTAATGCTATCCTCTCGACCATTACTCCGTTCCCCGCTTCGTCCAAATATGTTCTCATTTCAAGAGAATAAACGGTGAAAGAAAGGGTGAGCTCAACTAGCCCAAGAAGAAATATTATGACTAAGATAATGCGTAATAAATTATCATTAGCCTTCAACATTAAAACGATAAAATACAATAGACAACAAGTTTAATCTGCGTGGAATATCTGATCCATTAAAAGAGTCAAGTAGAGAATAAAATCTACTATCTTTTAGGTTTTAAAAGGTTTTCATCAATTTTTATCATTGAGACTCGACAATAAATAAACCACCACATCTAATCATCCCCGTATTACTACCAAGGATTTTCATCAAATTATCAATGGTCATGACTATATACCGAATCACCCCGGTCATAATCATACCAAAAACTATCCATCATTTGCATTACAGAACACCGAGGACTTTTTATCACATCATTTATATCAAGTCATGATTATACCGAATGATCCTCGGTCATAATCATACTAAGTTCATCTATGCACGTAAGCCAAAGATAACATAATATATCATGAGGATGATGACAATGACATAATAATTCAATAAAACAAGTTCAAGAATTATTTAATCCATGAATTATTAAAGTCTAAATTGTCAACAAGATACTTTGTTTTGTAGAGTAAAATTCAAGAATGATCGGAAGAATATTTCCATGAAAAGATCTTTGGATGAAACGCAAATATCAAGGATATTCTACTAATTTCATGGAGTATAGAAGTCAAAGTTTTAACTTATTTGGGTATAATAAAGAATGGAATAACAAAAGAAATCACCATGCATGCGGTTCTTCGCGATAGACAAGTTATTCAACGAGAATAATAATAACGGAACGGTGTCGTGAAATTCACACCGACGAGGATGTTCCAATGAATAATAAAGATGGAACCGGATCAATGGAAACACATGAAAACATGAGATAGGATATTCCAACGTAATGATAAAGATTTTAACCAAGTCCGGTGTAAAACACACGCATGTGATGTTCCAACGAAATAATAAAAAGCGGAACCGGTCCGGTGTAAAACACACGAATGAGGGATGTTCCAATGGAATAATGAAGAATGTCACCAAGTATAGGGTATTCGGCATGATCAAAGTTATTCCAATGAATAAATAAGCAATGGAATAACATAAGGATTTCACCAAGTATAGGGTATCTGCGCGTATCACGAGTTATGTATAGGGTATACCACTTTTACGAGTTATTCAACGAATAATAATGAATGGAATAACGAAGTTCTCTTCGAAGAAGAAAGAATAACACCCCTTACTACAGTAAAAAATAATACCCCTTAATATAAAAGTAGTGAATATCAAAGTAGTGAAATAATACTCTTCTTCTTTCTCTCTATAATTTTCTCTCTATAACTTCTCTCTATAATTTTCTCTCTCTAGAGTTTCAATGAATTAAATAAGAAAATAATGAAGGAATGAGCTTCTATTTATAGGAAAATGGAATGCATAGTAACTAATCCATGAGCGGTCCAGTTTGATTTACTTTAATCGACGGTCCATATTTAAAGAAAAATCTTTTAAATAAAATATAATATATTCTATTTATATAAAAACATTTTACTATGCAAACACTATGCAATACTATGCAAAACACTATGCAAAAACACTACGCACACTATGCATAATAAAATATAATATATTCTATTTATAGAATAACTTTAATAAAGTATTCTTTTTTATAAAAAGATGTTTCATTTTATTACGTTAATAATACGAATAAAACAAAACGTCATTATCGCTATAATAATTCATATTATTAATCGACAATAATGGAATCAAACCGAGTGACTTCTCACATAAGCATCA
Source organism: Panax quinquefolius (assembly GCA_020205615.1). Lineage (NCBI taxonomy): Eukaryota > Viridiplantae > Streptophyta > Magnoliopsida > Apiales > Araliaceae > Panax > Panax quinquefolius. Next base: position 28,673,105 of record CM035153.1, read on the forward strand.
ATAATCAATACCGTATTACTACTTGTGCAACCACACGTATTCTTCGTACTTTTTACTACCGAAGTAGTTCAACAAGAACCACGGTAAAACTTCCGCCGTTATTTCAATAAAATATTTTTTTCGTTTTCTCAATCCGACAATAATTACATTATGGGGTCCACCAATGATTGAGTAGTTGTCTTTAAATTCCCTCGCTAAACCGAATATTCCCAGACCAATCGAATATAATATAACCACTTGCATACTTTACAAAAATTTATAAATACTACCCACAACTATAATATTATCTTAAATTCACACCATAATATTAAAAATTATTTCAACAAAATTTAAATCTTTATTGATAAAATCTGGGGTCTCACAATCTCCCCTCCTTATGGAATTTAGCCCTCTCGAAATTAGAGTGCGATACTGATATGATAAAGAGGTGAGGATACCTTGAATACTTTTATTATTTAAATTTAAATTTACATCTTCAAATCCAAAGATATTCATTAACAATTCATCTTTTGCACTACATGAGCTAAAGATATACAAGCTATAAAACCAATAATCTTTGAGACTCGACTTAATAGTATCACAACCATGAATTATCCATGCACTCTCTCGGCTAAGGATATTCGTGTTTTTTCAATTACTATCATGATTATACCGAATAATCCGTGGTCATAATCATACCAAGTCTATCAATGCACTACTGACAAAGATGACTTTTACCACATCCATGAATTAATATTTCATTCTTTGAGACTCAACTCAATAATTAATCCATATCATCGAATCATCCTTACTTTCTGAGCCAAGGATATTCATTAGTATCACGTCCACAAATTATCCATGCACTACTACCAAAGATAATTGTGTATTCATTAGTATCACGACCACAAATTATCCAAGCACTACTCGAAAGATAATTGTGTATTCATTAAGTATCACGACCACAAATTATCCATGCACTACGACCAAAGATAATCGTGTATTCATTAGTATCACGACCACAAATTATCCATGCACTACGGCCAAAGATAATCGTGTATTCATTAGGATCACGACCACAAATTATCCATGCACTACGGCCAAAGATAATCGTGTATTCATTAGTATCACGACCACAAATTATCCATGCACTACTGCGAAAGATAATTGTGTATTCATTAGTATCACGACCACAAATTATCCATGCACTACTGACGAAAGATAATTGTGTATTCATTAGTATCACGACCACAAATTATCCATGCACTACTACCAAAGATAATTGTGTATTCATTAGTATCACGACCACAAATTATCCATGCACTACTACCAAAGATAATCGTGTATTCATTAGTATCACGACCACAAATTATCCATACACTACGCCAAAAGATAATTGTGTATTCATTAGTATCACGACCACAAATTATCCATGCACTACTACCCAAAGATAATTGTGTATTCATTAGTTATCATACCACAAATTATCCATGCACTACGGCCAAAGATAATTGTGTATTCATTAATCACCACAAATTATCCATCTATGCCAAAGATAATTGTGCCAATTACAGATTATACCTAACAATCAACATATAATATACCAGCCATTTATGAGGATTTCAATGAATATAAAGAATAATGATATAAAGAATCAATCAAATGAGATAAAGGATAAATATTAAACATTTATAATATAATTTATCCGATTCAAGAATATCCCCATGTTTTCAATCACTTAATAATCTCATAATCTAATATCATTAATATTATAACAATATTTTAATCACTTCTTAAATTTATAAACAATTTATCTTAATTGTTTACGCTTTATCATATAATGCATTTAATCATTCAAAATGTCATACTCATAAGATATCATCACCAATTATCAAATCTCTCAAAAAATATGCATATACTCTATATAAGATTCTCTAGCCATAAAAATCCTATTTTCAACTTTGTTACTTCACATAACATATTTAACTCATATGTTCAGTAATTAAACTATTTTCATGAAAATACCAAATCAGTCCCAAAAATATTTCTTTTCTGGGATTTAGCATAATATAGTCCCATGATGAAAATATATTTTTCTCTAATTTTAAAATTCATTTACTATTTTTCAAAAATCAATTTCTAATTAATTTCTTAAGAAATTAGCTACCTCAAGTTTAACTCCAAAATTCCCAAATCTTGGCAGGACCTTACACATGTTATCGTGAGCTTCTAGTTTAAATTTCATGGTCATCGAGTTATAGAACTCGGTTATAGCATTTTTAAATCGGAAAAACCTAAATATTGAAATAGTCATAACTTGCTCATTTTAAGTCGAGAATGAGCTCATTTTTGGACAGGAGGTACTTTATACCATATACCTTCATGTCCCAAAAGGCCAGAATTTTTCTCATAATTTAAGTGGCCGAAACAGTCTCTCTAAAGTTTCTGGCGTAGCATTTTCGAAATTTACAACTTTGGCCTCCTTTGCTAAAATCAGTCCACACAAAAATCTACAACACCTTTTCCAGTAATTCCACTTGGATTAGTTAGGTAACTCATAGATCTAACTCTAGGACTTGACCACATTCAAAAATTCAAAATATAATAGGAGATATGGTCAATTGAATTTCATGTTACGTTTTTCACCAAAATCGATTTTCAACTCTTTGTGATTTCTAAGAAACTTTCATGTTTTCACATACTAACCAACATAACTCATCATAAACTTACCAATACTTCATATACCCATGATTTTCATTATTCCAATGCTTTTATTATGACTTTCATCATAAACCACGTAAAGCTGCTTCATTTTAGTTGAAGAAATATTTGAGGGTTTAAGAAATGGGTTTTATCTTTGGGGTCAATACAAAATTCGATTTCATGCTCTAAGTAGGCTAGAAGTCTTCAAGAATACGCCAGAAATTTATTAATAATAGAAATATCATTCAAAATCTGTGACTCTCATTCAAGACTTGGATAGTCGTCACATTGATACCAACTGTGACTTCTATCCCTTAACCTAGATAGCATCTCACAATGATACCTATAAACTTGCCATCTTCATTCACGATGTAAGCCTCTGAAAAAGTCCGGCTTGGTGCATTCTACACAAGGAAGTCAACAACGAAAGGATCGGGGCTCTTTACTTATGGCTTGATATAACAGTGATTAACTTTAGGGTTTGGTTACTTTGAATTCGTATAACAGGTTGGTTAGGAATATGAAAGCTAACAACCTTACAAAAAGAATAATGAGTAGTTAATCAATTGATTCCTAAAATCACATCAAAGGCAAGTATTTTCAAAAGATAAGATCGACGAGTAACGTGAAAGTGTTTATTTGAATCAAACAAGATTAAAAAATAGTGGCGGTAACGAAGGTCCTCTCTAACGAAGTTTCAACCATAAGTCAAAGTCTAATTTCCCGAGTCAAATTTAAACGTTGAACACAACTAGATGAAATAAAAGAGTGGGTAGAACGGTATCTAACACGGTATAGACTTATGAGCTTATGATTAACTTACCCGTGATAATTTTATTCAGGTTCCTCGTCACGAGAAAAAAAAAAATGCTCTCTCTTAAACTACCGGCTTTGGTTTGTCTGGGACAGCCTTTGGTGCCTCCATCCTAGTTGAATTTGTCTTCGGTAAACGACAAAATCGAGCTAAGTGACCTTCTCTTCCACAATTATAACATGCTTTGGACGGCATGGCGCAGTTCGGACTGATGTGTCCCTCTCCTCCGCATTTGAAGCATATAATAGGTGGTCCTTCTCCTTCCTTAACAACAGGTGCTGGTGCTGACGTCTTTCCATCATTGTTGAATCTCCTTTTCTTGAAATGTCCATTCTTATTGTTTTGGCCACGATTACCATCAAGTGGTTACCATATCCGCTTTATTGATTCCCTCCACGCTTGTTGTCACCGCTTGATGACTACTCTCATTTGGTATTATAATTTTGCTACCGCTCTCTTTTTAGTTGCGTTGACTCGTTATCGCGCTCCACTAATCGAGCCCTATTTACAACATCCCGAATAAAAACACGGTTTATGAGAAATAAGATGTTGGCGTATCTCCGCTTCAAACCTCTTAAAAACATTCGCGTCATTCTCTCTTCATTATCCACCACAAGTGGGGCGAAAAATCGTGATAACTCCATAAATTTTGCCTCGTGTTGCGACACGGTCATATTTTTTGTTCCAACTTGATAAACTCCACCTCCTTCATGTGGCGAATACTTTTTCAGAAAGTATTTGTCGTTGAAACGACTCTGGAACTTCTCCCAAGATATCTTGATCTGGCGAAGTTGAGTACGTTATCTGGATTCCCACCGATGTCTCGCCTCTCCACGCAACATAAAAGGCGGCAAAAGGAACCTTTTGCTCCTCGGAGCATCCCAAGACATCAAATATCTTGGTAATCTGCTTTATCCATGCTTCCGCGAAGTGGTTTTGGCTCTCCCTTAAACTCCGTGGTCCCAGCTCCTTGAATTGTTTAGCGGTGGCCGCCTTGAGAGTTTTCCATGTTTCCACCTACGTTTTGGGCGAGGAGTCGCTTTACTTTGATGTTGCATGAATTCTAAAACCTTTTAAACGTCTCATCGTTCATCAATTGATCGGTGTTATTTGTTGTTTACGGGAGGATTATCGCCATCCTGTTGCACATTGTCCTGATTATTGATCCGTGGAGAATCAACAGTCTCGTGTGCTCCATTGCTATTCTCAACATTCTCGGATGCCATTTTCAAACACCGCCACAAAATAAGGGTTAATTAACATATCACATATTATCACTATACTCGACCGGCCCAATCAAATACCAAATAAATTTAGGTAGGTCATACTAGCGAAGGAATTCCCCGTCTCTCCCTCCTAGTTCTATCTCACATCTTAGCCGGGATCATATCCTAAGCTCGATACCAACCGTGACTCCCCAAAATTAGGTATCGTCACCCATCTTGGGTCGCCACTTACATGGTACATAAATTCAAATACAACTTACTAATATAACTGTGTGGTATGCAATCGACATAAACCGTGAGTTTGAATACAAATATTGTCTACTAGATATTATACAAACTCAAAAGGTTCCTCATTACAACTATTATCACACTATTTCACAAAATAGTGAGGACTACTAATGCTATCCTCTGGACCATTACTCTGCTCCCCGACTCGTCCCCAGCCTATGTTCTCATTTCACAAGAGAACGGTGAAAGAAAGGTGAGCTCAACTAGCCCAATAAGAAATATTATGACTAAGATAATGCGAATAAATTATCATTAGCCTTCAACAAATGTTAAGCGATAAAATACAATAGACAACAAGTTTAACTACAGATGAATATGCAATCCATTAAAAGAGTCAAGTAGAGAATAAAATCTACTATCTTTTAGGTTTTAAAAGGTTTTCATCAATTTTTATCACCGAGACTCGACAATAAATAAACCACCACATCTAATCATCCTTGCATACCACGGTCCAAGGATTTTCATCAAATTATCAATGGTCATGACTATCTTAGAATCACCCCCGGTCATAATCATACCAAAACTATCCATCACCGCATTACAGTGCCACCGAGGACTTTTGTCACATCATTTATAATATCAAGTCATGATTATACTTAGAATGATCCTCGTCATAATCATACTAAGTTCATCTATGCACGTAAGCCAAAGATAACATAATATATCATGAGATGATGACAATGACATAATAATTCAATAAAACAAGTTCAAGAATTATTTAATCCATGAATTATTAACGTCCAAATTGTCAACAAGATCTTTGTTTTGTAGAGTAAAATTCAAGAATGATCGGAAGAATATTTCCATGAAAAGATCTTTGGATGAAACGCAAATATCAAGGATATTCTACTAATTTCATGGAGTATAGAAGTCAAAGTTTTAACCAACTGGGTATAATAAAGAATGGAATAACAAAAGAAATCACCATGCATGCGGTACTTCATGATGAGCGAGTTATTCCAATGTAATAATAATAACGGAACCGGTCGTGTGAAATTCACACCGGCGGGATGATTCCAACAGAATAATAAAGATGGAACCCGGTCCGGTGAATAATAATATTCCAACGAGAATGATAAAGATGGAACCGTGTCCGTGTAAAACACAGCGAGCAGGATATTCCAACGAATAATAAAAAGCGAAACCGGTGGAAAAACACACGAAGATCACCAAGTATAATAGAAGAATGTCACCAAGTATAGAATAAGTTATTCACAAAGTTATTCAAATGAATTAATAAGCAATGGAATAACATAAGGATTTCACCAAGTATAGGGTATCTAGCATATCTACAAAGTATGTATAGGGTATACCACTTTTACAGTTATTCAATGTAATAATAATGAATGGAATAACGAAGTTCTCTTCTTAATTAGAAGAATAACACCCTTACGGATAACAAATAATACCCTTACTGTAAAAAGAATAATATTCCCTATATAAAAGTAGTGGATATCAAAGTAGTGAAGTACTCTACTCTTCTTCTTTCTCTCTATAATTTTCTCTCTATAACTTCTCTCTATAATTTCTCTCTCTAGAGTTTCAATGAATTAAATAAGAAAATAATGAAAGAATGAGCTTATTTTATAGGAAAATGGAATGCATAGTAACTAATCCATGAATCTATCCAGATTGATTTACTTTAATCTGACGGTCCATATTTAAAGCAAAATCTTTTAAATAAAATATAATATATTCTATTTATATAAAACATTTTACTATGCAAACACTATGCAATACTATGCAAAACACTATGCAAAATACTATGCAACACTATGCATAATAAAATATAATATATTCTATTTATAGAATAACTTTAATAAAGTATTCTATTTTATATAAAAGATGTTTCGCTTTATTACGTTAATAATACGAATAAAACAAAAGCGTCATTATCGCTATAATAATTCATATTATTAATCGACAATAATGGAATCAAACCGAGTGACTTCTCACATAAGCATCGATAATCAATCAATACCGTATCTACTATGCAACCACCACCGACATCGACTTTGTACTTTTACTACTTACCGAGTAGTTCAACAACAAGATCCACGGTAAAACTTCCACCGTTATTTCAATAAAATATTTTTGTCGTTTTCTCAATCCGACAATAATTTACATTGTGGGGTCCACCAATGATTGAGCCGTTGTCTGAATATTCCTCGCTAAACCAAATATTCCCCACCAATCGAATATAATATAACCACTTGCATACTTTTTACAAAATTTATAAATACTACCCACAACTATAATATTATCTCAAATTCACACCATAATATTAAAAATTATTTCAATAAAATTTAAATCTTTATTGATAAAATCTGGGGTCTCACTAGTAGACACTACGACATGATCTCGAATAAGTAGACCTCACTGTCTCGGGTTTAGGGTGTGGCGGCAATTGCGCCACACTGGAAAACTCAGGACCGTGGCTTGATTCCATGGCGAATTTTTTAACAATAAGTAGCGTATTTACTGGTGTTCAAATAGACGCAGAGACGGTAGTGAACAGTAGCCATTTTTAGCCCAACTAACACGAAATTCACCCATCAAACGCTGATAACAACATGTAAAATAATTATACAACTATCATATCATGATTGCTAACATATTCAGCCACTTAGCACAATTTAACAACAACTAGAACTATTTTAATTTCTCAATTTTCATGTTTTTCACATAAAGCTCCATTTTGATAGTACATCCAAAAATCATTCTTTGTGAACTCGTTACTTGACCAAATCATTCCATTCAAATTACGTTATGTTCATATCTCAATGAGCTACCATATCTGAGCATTAATTTACTGATTACTACACACATTGGACAAGAAATTTGGTACTTTCTAAAGCCGTTTTATACTGAACATATCACCGATATTTCAATTCCTCCTATAAACCCAATTCTCACAAATTGAATAAGCGATCTGACATCGATACATGATGACAACAGATTATACAATATAACCAATATCACATAATCACGTTTGAAACAACAATTCAACAAAATCAATTTACAGAGAACTCGAGATAAAACTAAAATTTAGAGATTTAGGAGTTAATTATACCTTAATCTTCTTGATTAACACAAGATGGTGAGTCTCTTCCTTCCTCGACAAACTCACAAAGATTATTCTCTCAATTCCTCACCCTCAAAACTCAAAGAATTCTCTCTTCCTCCATTAGCAAGCCTTAAAAACAATACGGCGTAGGAAAAGTATAACCACTCCCACGCTCCACTTACGTTAGAAAAAAAAAAAGACTAAATGGGTTGGAATAATGCCAAGGCCATAAGGCCATGTTTGGCTATCAAAAACTCTCCCAACTAAATTATTTTAATAACATTTATATTATATAGTTTTATGTCACACTTGCATAGCTGATTAATTTAAATAACTTTAAATAACTTTAGTTTAACTAATTTAAATAAATACTAATAAAATTCTTATTATCATTATACTTATAATAAATAATTATATATCTAATTTAATTAATAAATTAGACACATTACTTTATCTAATTCATTAATTTCCATTAAATTAAACAATTCATTTAATTTAATTATTTTCTTAAATATTAAGCAATTGATTTAATTTAATTATCTCCTTAAATTAAATCCAACAAATAAAATTATCATTACTTGATTCAATTAACATTAATTAATTTAGCTACTAAATTAATTCATGACAATTCATAAAATATTTATTTTCCTCAATAAATGAATTATTTTAAATATTTATTTAATTCTATAAATATTAAATTACAAATTTCTCGATCGTTACACAGGGTATGAGCCTCCAGTTCTGAGTGTCAAGCTCTACAATAGTGACTACCTTAAGGTTACCTTAAAGAAGGTTATATAAATCCTCAATCAGGTACTAAAGGTTGAAGGTTGAAAATTTATATTTCTTTCTAAATCGTCAAGCTAGTCATGCTTATGTCTCCCAATTCACGAGGTCCCAAAAGACCTGCACAGCCGGCGATACATTGATACTCAAGTTCCCGACAATTTTTGGGTGTTTTAATAAGTCTGAATAGTCTAATAGACAATACTCAATAATTTAATTTCATAGAAGCACATAAGTCGCAATTTGTGAGTTACAAATTACACTTTGGTGATCGGATACAAGGTTGTTGATCCTCCCATCTTGAAGGAATTTTTTTTATAAAGTTCTCAAGTGAATATAAACTAGGAAGGTTCTTTTCCCAAAAGAAACGTTAAAACAAAATTGTTGATAGGCTATGAATTGAATCCAGAGACTTCTTACCTATCCATTTCACTTTCAAGAAGGCCCAAAAGGAGTGACAAGGGACATGTGCAAAAATCCAATATGACAATGTCAGTTTTTTTCGTCAAAATGCTAACAATATCAGCAAGGACCAACATTATGCCGCAATAAGAATCAAACATAATGGAATGTAGATTGAAATTGGAAAGAATATTTTTTCCATTTACAAACTAAGAAATTAAACAAATTTATTTTTACAAGAAATGAAATATTGTCCGGCAAATAAGCTCAACTCAGTACTTACAACATGATCAACCATCTTCTCCATTACACTAATGGCCCCTTTCTTTGATATCATTTCTTTCCCAGTATTTGTGTAATATCTGCCAAAAACATATACAACAACATATTCTTTGAATAAAAGTAAATTGAGTATTAAAATATGCTACAAAGGAAAAACAAGTCCTCAACATGTACAACCTGAAATTCAACTTTAAAAACCTTAATTGACAACAGATGATGAGAACGATGACTGCAATTTTGCTAAACGAGATCGCAAGGTGCCAACAAATTGATCATGTTGTTTCATCAAATCGAAGTAGTGTCCTCTTCACCGGCAAGGTGACATTTCCTCTCCAACCGAACCATGCACACACACGCACACACCCACCAATTGAAGAACAACAAGATCGACTATATTCCACATGCACATAAAAATCTTGGTATGTTCCAAAAATGTTAGGTTTGTAATATTCATGGAGTGCAATCAAATTGCAAAAAAAATGCGAGGCGTGTAAAATCGAGTTTAAAATTTTACAAACCATATACCGGATCACCCTTTATGCACAATTATTAATTAAGCGAAAAGATAAAGAATAAATCATACCCTTGAAGATCGAGCTTCCTCGGTACAAGTTCACCTCCAAATCCTTTCGCGTTCAATCTTGAATCCACGGGTTTGGTTCCTTCCTTTGATCAACGTTAGCCACCCAAATGTTTGGCCTCTGAGGTGATCCACCAGGAAGAAGAAAATTCAAGAAGATGGGTATTTGGCTCAAACCCTAGTTTTCTATCTCTATAGAAAAGGTGTACTCTCAACAACTTGGAATTATTACGTATGTTGAAAAATCAACAACCCATTACACCCATAATAAGACTCCTCTTATTTATAGATGTAAATGAACCCACCTTAACAATTAAGGAATTTGGTTTTATTTAATTAATTAAATTCTTTTAATTAATTAAGCTCCCTAATCTTATTAGGGATAATTAATTAAACTCCTTTAACTAATTTTCCTTCCTAATCCAATTAAGAATAAATGAGAGTACTTATATTAAATTAATTCCTAAACTCTTTTAGAAATTAAAATTAATAATAATTGTAATAATATTAATAAGACTCCTCTTATTAATTTATATTTAATATTTCTAAAATATTAAATAATAAATATTAAGCTATTTAATTTATTCTATCACCATAGATTAAATTAAATATACATAACATATTATTACGATTATGCCATTAACTTAAATAATTATTCTTCCTTTTATGGTGTGACCCTTTAGGTTCTCCATATTAAGCCTGGTTGTGAATAAATCAATTAGAACAATTCTAATCTTATTTAAATAAATAAATTAAATAATTAATTTATTTAAATAATATTTATTCTGATAAGGATAAAGCTCTCCCTAGCGATCAACGACTTTCCGGATAATATAGATTTCAACATTAATCATTAAAGAACCTTTGAGTAAATAGTTCTTATGTCATAATTCAATCCTTCCACCATCTGATGTCCCAATTAAATATAAGACATGGAATTCTTTGTCGAGTCTTATTTTATTTAATTATATGTATTTCGATCCTTAAATGCAACTCCAAATAATGCAAATTAGAAACTCCTTTCTAATTTCATTACGCCTTAACCCAAGGACTCTTTGGGTTCTCATTTATCGAATCACATAGGACATTTCTCTTCTTTTATTAGAAGTGGTAGATTCTTTATTGATCATACATTATCTCCATGTACTGACTTATTATACCCAAGCATACCCTTTGATATACCCTAAGGGTCTTAAGGAATAAGTCGAGTATAACTCATCATACACAAGAATCTATGATGATCTCAAGTCCAGGATTACTTGTACTACTATCACTCTGAGAATTCCTATTGACGGAGCAAATAAAACTCCATTAGGTATTCCTTAGCGAGCCACGTTCGATGAACTTATTCTCTAATAAGCACCTACATACTTGCTTTAGTGTCTCCACACAAATGATCATGAGATCAATCATCCTCATCCGATGAGCAAGCAACGTATGTACCAATCTATCCGGTTCACTAATCCCCAATTTAGTAATCCAACGATTGGGAACTATTTTAGTTTTTAAGCTTTCTAAGAATTTAGATCTCATTAGAATGATCATCATCATTATTCTAAAAGCATTGCTTAAAACTATGAGTTTATCACATATTATAAAACAACATCATGTAGATAATTAAAAGCCTTTAATAAATTAATACTTTTATAAATAAATGAATAAGATTATTCTGAAAGTATATGCTTTATCATCAAACATGATTGGCTTGTATGCATACTACTTTCAATCTCCCACTTGCACTAAAAAGCCATAAATGCGTGGTAACTCATACTCTTCTTCTACAAGTGGCGATTATCCTGCTTTGTGGATAAGCTTTAGTTAATGGATATGTAATGTTGTTCATGAGAGTCCACTATCTCTATAGTGATTTCCATCATCTTCAATGATTCTAATAATCAAATGAAAGTGCCCTGACACATGTTTAGATCCAAGATGAGACTTGGGAACTATTCCTAGTTACGTAATGAACTTTAATCCAAACAATCAACTTGTAGCTTCATTTATAGCTATATACTTTGTCTTTATTACTAAACCAAAGAACTCTTTCTTTGTTTGGAACCTTTCGAATTCAACGCACCACTGCTCAAGGTAACACTTTACCTTAAAGTGAATTTTACGTCGTCTTGGTGCATGCGAAAAACTTGAGTCATTAAGCCCTCTAGTTTTAATTCGGACCCACCATGAATATGATCACATCCTTATTCTTAGGTTAAGCACTTTAAGATGTTTTTCACCGACTCATAGTGAACTTCTCCGAATATGGTGATCGACATCGGGTCTCGTATATTTCATTGCATACATGATTGTCACTCATGCGATCTCTCTTCTTTGGAGTCTATGGGGACTATTAAGAGATACACTCCATGGCTCATCAACATGAGACATCTCTTGGAGTTTGCCATGCTAAACGACTTTAGCATCAAATGAATATCGTTCCTTGGGTTAAGTCGAGCATCCTCTTAAATCTATCTATATAGATTTTATCCCCAATTAAGATACTCTTCCCAAATCATTCGTGGAGGATTGTTTAGACAACTTTATCTTTCTTGATTGTAGCATTGGTATGTAATTCCTCATCCGTAGTATATCAACATATAATACTAGAAATTTCACGGCGCTCCCCAGCGTGACCCTTTTGTACACACTAGAACTCTTACCTCATCGTATGTAACTCGGATCATCATCTTCATGATCGTACCTCATCATCATCATCCATGATGAATCCATACCTCCTAGGTATCTTGGTACTATTCCGGACTTACGATTTGGTTGTGAATGTACAATAGATTCTATCTCTGAGTTCCTCTTATTTGATTTATAGTGTTTTGTGGTTCTTGAACTCTTGAAGATCTATTATCCTCCCACTAGCCCCTTTTAATGATAAACACCTTTATCTTAGAAGGCGTGTTTCATGAACAAACACCTTTTGCTAAGTAGGATTATAGAACATATACCCTAAACTTACTTTAGGATGTCCCACAAATCATGTACATGTCAAATTTTGTCCCAAGCTTATCCTTTGAAACCTTTTCACATAAGTTGGACAACCCTTATCTTAACATACTTAAGATTAGGAATCCTCCTGTCCATAACTTTTATGGAGTCTTGGGGCGGATTTTGAGGTTACCATTTTCGTGAATATCACGACCATTTCTAGGACATTATCCCGGAAGGATCTTTGGAATGTCGGTAAAATCATTTTGACCGCACTACATGTCCAACAAGGTACGATTTTCCTTTCGGATACATCAATCAATTATTAAATGTCAAGATGTGTCCATTATGAGAAAACCATTTGAGATGATCTAGAAACTTATTGCATAAGTATTTATTCCTTGATCTAATCAAAGAATCTTAATACTTTGCCAATTTGTTTCACTTACGAATTCTTTGAACCTTTCAAATAATTCACTTGTATTCAACAAATACATACATTCAACTCTTTGAATGATCATCTCCTTTTCTTATACTAGTTTGTTCAATTTACAAAATAATTTTTCACGTAAGTCAAGTATACAAAATCCATTAAGTAATCTTTCGATTCTATATCTGAAACATTATTATTATAAATAGAACAACAATTGTTCTTAATTATAATACCAAAAATTTTATTGTCCAACAATAAAATGGAAATAATGTTTCAACGAGAATGGAATACAATAACAACTTATTGACTTAATAGACTTGCGTAGGCATTGATAAACTATAAGTTCCTATAGCTAATCAAAGCAACCTTTGCTTCATTTTCCACACATAGGATTACTTATCTTTGTTTAACTTTTAACTTCTTCTTGGTCCTTCATAAATCTATATTTATGATAACCAAAGTCGGTATCCAATACCCAAGTAGAACCTTGACTTAAAGAAAATTTATTTCAATTATGAACAAAAGCGGATTATGTACCAAAACTTCACTAAAGCTTCTTTGGTTAGCCTCTGCAAGAATGCTTCTTACGATTTCTTTCCGATGTCGGGCTTATTATAGTGGAAAGCAAACTCATTTCTTTATCCGTGTCGATTTTATTCTTATTATCCTTTGTTTATGCCTTTCTATTTACCTTCTTTGAATCGTTCTTCTTTTAGGAAGATCCTTTGGCCCCTACCGGTGAAGACTTGATCTTTCTTGGTTGGAAAGTGACTCTCAACATTTTTCAATATGTTAAGCAAATCAATGAAGGCGATATCTAGCTTGTTTATATGAAAAATTCACAACAATTGTGAAAGAAGTCCGGAGTGAGTGCAAGATCAAATCATGGCTCAACTCTCCATCCATGACAAAACCCGTTGTCTAATTGATCAATCAAATTGATTATGTTAAGAACCTTTTATGCATCTTATAGTGCCATTGGCCATTCTTGATCGGAAGAGCTCCTTAGATATCTCGATATCTATCGATCCTACTTTCCTCACCATCAACTACTTGATGTGCGAGGAATATAGTAGGAAGCATCCATAGTTTCATCTTGACCACTGAAGCTCGTTACTCGTGGATGCGAGCATGATCGTTGAGCCAATTGTGCATCATTTTGCCACTTTCTAAAAGTAGCAATCTCTTCCTCGAGGCATTATGCGCAACCATTGCGAGGATAGGCGTATTAAGGACATAAGATAACTTTTTAGCCATGAGAACTATTCTCAAATTCCTTAATCAATCCGTTTAATTGATTACGGTTAATTTAGCATCTAATATGCTTTAAATGATAGTAATTTAGACATTGTAAAATTTTATAAATGAATTTGTAATTAACAACATTTTAACATACATTCTTTTATTAATTACCAAAATAAATTAGGTCTTGTTTTAAATTGGTATCTCCCACTATTTTCTTCAAACTATATTACCCTCACTTATATAGTTCGGAAAATCTAATTAAAATTTGCTAGTGAGAATAAGGATCCCATTTCAAATGTATATAGCCTTGTGGTGACACAACAAACTATATATAAATAAATAGGTAGACAACTTTTGTCAATTACATCAACTATCTGACTCCTTGTCTTTTGCCTCTTAGATTATTTTGATCAAGTGGTGGCACATCCGAATCAAAATTATCCAAGTTAAGTCCGACCTAGCACTCCATATATTCAAAAAGAAAAATATCATCCTTGTGGTGACACAACAAAACAATATTGTTCAATTTTCTTTATAAGCATCAAATGTGATAAATTAACATCTTAAATACTTAATACTTGCCTTGTGGTGACACAACAAACTCATATTAAATATTTAATACTCTATTAATTTTATCATGCTAGAAAGCGACGTTCGATATTCCAAATATCTTTGAGCGCTTAGGACTTAATATAAAAATTGAGGGGTTTGTTATTAATTTGTCTCATCTTGTTTAGCGGCGCATGCATATATATATATAAAATACGTCGTCATATTAATGAACATGCGAAGCATGTTTGCATAATATATAATATATATAGTATACGCATACATATAGAATACTATATTCTACGGATTGATTATGGACTTTTATTCTAGTTTGGTTCACTAGAGCCACCAAGTGAACCAAAAGGTCAAACCCTAGGGGTGCAAGAAATAATATTTAAATATAACTATTACATTTAAACTCGGGCTCTATTACAAGCGGGTCTTGGCTCCTTGCTCCTTTGATATCCAATTTTTCAAAATTAATTCTAACTATTCCTATTACAATACTATTTAAAATAAATAGAAACCTTGATCGTGATCGAGGGAAGTACATAGGAGAGAGATACAATTTACATTAAGAAAAATTAGAGAAGATGAAATCTGTGAGACCCCATTTAATAAAACTCAATACATTCATGCATCCAACTAAAATAAAATCCAATCGCATTGGTCAATAGTCCATAATCAATCCCATTTATTATCATACACATCACCATATGCATCGATAAATAATATTCATCTCATGAATAATAAACATTTAATATATATGTTGATATCATTTAATGGGCAAATTTAGTTAGTATAAAATCTATTTTTGAATAAAATAAACTCCTTTATTTAAATCCAAATTTAAATCAAAATAAAACTATTTTATTTTAATTTATCCAATTTTGAATAAAATAAACTATTTTATTTTAATCAAAATCTTTAATCAAAATAAACTCCTTTATTTTAATTAATTATGGAATCCAATTCCATGTAATAAAAAAAATCTTTAATTAAAATAAACTCTTTTATTTTAATTAATTATGGAATCAAATTCCATCTAAAAAAAAATTTTATTAAAGGAAACACGGATATTCTTTCCTATTCACAAATAAACTCCTTTATTTTGAATAATATGAAATCTTATTCCATATTTAAATAAACTCCTTTATTTAAGGAAATACGATTTTCTTTCCTATTCACAAATAAACTCCTTTATTTTGAATAATATGAAATCTTATTTTATATTTAAATAAACTCCTTTATTTAAGGAAACATGGATTCTCTTTCTTCATATTCACAAATAAACTCTTTTATTTTGAATAATATGAAATCTATTTCATATCTAAATAAACTCCTTTATTTAAGGAAAAATGGATTTACTTCCCTATTCACAAATAAACTCCTTTATTTTAGGAAAAATAAAATCCAATTTCAACTCCAATTAGTTATCATGGAATCCAATTCCAACTCTAATTAGTTAGCATGAAATTCTAATTTTAAAATTAAAATAAACCTTTTATTTTAAGATTAAAATAAACCTTTTATTTTAATATTAAAATAAACTTTTATTTTAAAATTAAAATAAATATTTTATTTTAATTATAAAATAATTAAGAATAATATATATATATATATATTACGTTAACTTATATATATATATATATATATATATATATATATATAAGTTAACTTAGAATCCTCATCACTGGTAAAATTTTCCGCAAGTAACTTCACTAAAAGTAATCCTTTTAATTTCCATATTGCATGTTCCTCGATTTCGTGCCCATATTTCCATACAATCCTATTGTTTTTTTTTTAAATCATATCCTGCTTTGATTTTGGGATTGCAGTATGACTTCAAGCATGTCGGTTTTTTTGATTTTTTTGATTTTTTTTTTTTGAAGATTTCTTTATTTAATTTTATATGATAAAATTATGCCCAATTAAATTGTTCTAAACACATATCAATGTACATATCAAATCAAACAATTAATAATTAGCATAAAGGTTTGGCTCGATGCCCTTTGTTAGGTTTGTAATATTCATGGGCGCAATCAAATTGCAAAAAAAAAATGCGGAAGCGTGTAAAAATCAGAGTTTAAAAATTTTACAAACCATATACCCTGGATCACCTTTATGCACAATTATTAATTAAACGAAAAGATAAAGAATAAATCATACCCTTGAAGATCGAGCTTCCTCAGGTACAAGTTCACCTCCAAATCCTTTCGCGTTCAATCTTAAATCCACCGGGTTTGGTTCCTTCCTTTGATCAACGTTAGCCACCCAAATGTTTGGCCTCTAGAGGTGATCCACCATGGAAGAAGAAAATTCAAGAAGATGGGTATTTGGCTCAAACCCTAGTTTTCTATCTCTATAGAAAAAGGTGTACTCCCAACAACTTGGAATTATTACGTATGTTGAAAAATCAACAACCCATTACACCCATAATAAGACTCCTCTTATTTATAGATGTGGGCAACCCACCTTAACAATTAAGGAATTTGGTTTTATTTAATTAATTAAATTCTTTTAATTAATTAAGCTCCCTAATCTTATTAGGGATAATTAATTAAACTCCTTTAACTAATTTTCCTTCCTAATCCAATTAAGAATAAATGAGAGTACTTATATTAAATTAATTCCTAAACTCTTTTTAGAAATTAAAATTAATAATAATTGTAATAATATTAATAAGACTCCTCTTATTAATTTATATTTAATATTTCTAAAATAATAAATAATAAATATTAAGCTATTTAATTTATTCTATCACCATAGATTAAATTAAATATACATAACATATTATTACGATTATGCCATTAACTTCTTAAATAATTATTCTTCCTTTTTATGGTGTGACCTTTAGGTTCTCCATATTAAACCGGTTGTGAATAAATCAATTAGAACAATTCTAATCTTATTTAAATAAATAAATTAAATAATTAATTTATTTAAATAATATTTATTCTACTGATAGGGATAAGCCTCCTAGCGATCAACGACTTTCCGGATAATATAGATTTCAACATTAATCATTAAAGAACCTTTGAGTAAATAGTTCTTACCGTACAATTCAATCCTTCCACCATACAATGTCCCAATTAAATATAAGGCATGGAATTCTTGTCGAGTCTTATTTTATTTAATTATATGTATTTCGATCCTTAAATGCACAACTCCAAATAATGCAAATTAGAAACTCCTTTCTAATTTCATTACGCCTTAACCCGAGGACTCACTGGGTTCTCATTTATCGAATCACATAGACATTTCTCTTCTTTTATTAGAAGTGGTAGATTTTTTATTGATCATACATTATCTCCATGTACAACTTATTATACCCAAGCATACCCTTTGATATACCTAAGGGTCTTAAGGAATAAGTCAAAGTATAACTCATCATACACAAGATACTATGATGATCTCAAGTCCAAGGATTACTTGTACTACTATCACTACAGGAATTCCTATTGACAGGCAAATAAAACTCCATTAGGTATTCCTTAGCGAGCCACGTTCAGTGAACTTATTCTCTAATAAGCACCTACATACTTGCTTTAGTGTCTCCACACAAATGATCATGAGATCAATCATCCTCATCCAATGAGCAAGCAACGTATGTACCAATCTATCCGGATTCACTAATCCCCAATTTAGTAATCCAACGATTGGGAACTATTTTAGTTTTTAAGCTTTCTAAGAATTTAGATCTCATTAGAATGATCATCATCATTATTCTAAAAGCATTGCTTAAAACTATGGGTTTATCACATATTATAAAAAAAACATCATGTAGATAATTAAAAGCCTTTAATAAATTAATACTTTTTATTAATAAATGAATAAGATTGTTACAAAGTATATGCTTTATCATCAAACATGATTGGCTTGTATGCATACTACTTTCAAAAAAAAGTTAATAACATTTAAAAAATAAAAATCTTTTATAAGTAATATTATAATAAGTTGCTTAAAAAGTGTAATTATTATAAGTAAATTTACTACTCTAAAATATTTAATGTATTTATATTAAAATTTATAATAAGTTGCTTAATGTAATTATTATAAGTAAATTTATATCCGCTTCCCTGCAATGTCGATCTTGTTCAATGCATTGCGAGAGCAAGCACTTGGTGGCTCTAACGTCAAAAAATTCTATAAACTTACGATGACTCCTGTTTAGAGTCTGACGGATCTTCATTCCAGAAACAAGAATTATAGCTTATTTAATAATATGTGAAATATGTTTTCGAAGTCCAACATAAGATTTTGGAATATCTCACCTCCTTAATCTCACCATAAACACCAAAAAAATTTTGAAGCTCATCATTTGATACAACAGAATTGATATTAAAAACTACAAGAGTTCCTTGGTTGACATCCATCTCTGAAAGGTTGTTCTATTAAAAGATAACCAATAAGGCACATTGTGAGATCCCAAAATTATGAAATGAAAGTATTCAATTTTCTTATAATTATTATTTTATTTAGTAAATGGTTAAATTGAGAAAGAGTTAAAGTTAAGGGTGATATGTGAAAATTTTTCAAAGTATGCAAGTTGTTATAAAATATTCGTTTGGTCGGGGAATATTCTTTTTGACGGGGAATATTCATACGACGACACAATCATTGGTGGAACCCACAATGGAAGTATTGTCGTAGTAAGAAAACGACATAATTATCTTTTTATAAAAATAACGGCGAAAGTGTTACCGTTAAAGCTGTTGAACTATCCGGTAGTAAAAGTACAATAATATGCGTGGTTGTATAGTAGCATACGATATTGATTATTGATGCTTATGTAAGAAGTCACTCAGTTATACTCAATTATTGCTACAATAATTGTTGCATCATATCTCTCATATTATTGATTCAATTATTGTCACAGTATCATCTGCATAATATGTTATATTATTAAATTAATAATTGAGATGACAAAGTTATTCATATTATTATTTGCAATATTAACAATGTCTAGAAGTTCTGTCAAAGAGAGGTTTGGTCACCTAATTGCGTGCCAATAAGGAGAAATCCTTATCGGAAAGCCCCCTCTTTCCTGGGAACGACCTGGTTGTTAAATATTGTGCGTTATAATATTAATGATGAATAAGTTCGTGTTGATTAAAGATGAAAGTGATAATTCCATTGTGTGGGAATTATTAGTGTTAGTGGAAATCGACATTTATTTCGATAATAATTGATATCTGGAGGTTATATTGAGCAATCGGGTAATTCACCGGATAAATGAGCAATTAATTGCTATTAATTCACATGCTTATAACTATGTGTTCACATGTGTGTACTATTGATTCACATGATTTACTATTAGGGGAGTTGGTGCAAGCTTTATAATACTTGCATGACTAAGTTAAAAATAGAGGTATAGGTGAAGGTACTATACTATAATTAATTTTTTTACATGTTTAGAACTATTAAGTCACATGATTTACTATTGATTCACATGATTTACTATTAGGGGAGGTGGTGCAAGTTTGATAAAACTTGCATGACTAAATTAAAAATGAAGGAAAAGATGAGGGTATTATACTGTAATATTTCGAGTCCTAAAATGTGCAATTATGAAAACTATATTTTCCTATAAATAGAAGCTCATTCCTTCATTATTTTTCACCAATTCACTAAGTCTCACAAGAGCAATTATTATAGAGAA